>VZSG01000418.1:257113-307072 GCA_013398315.1 Nothoprocta pentlandii
ATTATATATATATAATTTGGCTTGTCTACAGCATTTGCACAGCTTCAAAGAACAGGCTTTACTCTTCACTAACTTTCTAGTTTCTGGTCTGCTGTATAACTGACACTGTGGTTACTGCATTAGCAGTAAGTGGCCCAGAAGCTACACCCTTCAAGAGAAATAATTAACTGCAATTTCTTTTTCGATCAAAATTAACATTTATCATAAAATTCCAATGGCCTCTCTTTATTCCACAAATCCTTTTCACATGTGATTAATAATGGAGTGTATTTGTTAGCATGATCTGCTTACTAGAATTCCCAGGAGTGTACCCCTCTCTTCAACATATATTTAGTAAGAACAGCAAAGGATGACAGAACATAAAGTTCTCATGTAAGCCTAAACTCTGTTTAGTTCAGTTTGAGATGGGCTCCCTCAGAAGTAGATTAAAGCAAGAACCAATGTCAGTACTAACAATCAGGTTCAAGATGTTTGTTATAACATTAAACTTGGAAATATGACTTTTTAATAATTTCAAATATGTGTTTGTGCATAGTTCACATAGCTCTTAATATGTGAAAGAAACTGAGATAATTTAATAAACAAGGTCATAAATTGTTCAATACATAGATGTTGTACACTGAAGCTGAGTTTATGTATAGTGATTTTGTGTGTACAGCTTGTTTTGGTACTGTGCTCACAGAAATCCTTGAATAAATGAATCCATGTAATTCGTAATCAACAAAATTGTACTGCTTATTCTGTGCTCCAAGATTAAATATGGCTTGTTCTCATTCAGCATGAAGTTCCACATAGGTTTAGAGAAGAAAATCCATATGAAAATAATTCTATAGAGTTAGGTTGCATATATTCCTAAACTGATTCTGGACTACTGAAATACATCAAGTTTCTTTTATTATTTCAATAAGTAAATCATTAAGGTTTCAGTGTCTGGATTAAACTCTCATGTGTTTCCACGTAGAAACCTTTCTTTTATTGAAGACATCACTGAATGTCAGCATCCCATCTGGTGGGATCCAAGATTAATCAGTGGGTTGAACGCTTGTACGTTGTATTCAGCTCTGATCCTTCCAGGCTATAGTTAAGCTCAGTTTAACTTGATCAGAGCAGGCTTAACACTCTTTGATGCTTGTCCTGCTAGCTCAACATTTTCAGTGTCTCATCTTGTTAGTGTATCTGATTTCATATGAAAAATCTTGAGGCTTACTGCAGTGCAGCCGTTTTTCCTATTTGCAGTTAATTCTACACCGAGTGTAGACTCCTACATTCAGGATAGCGCTGAGGTTGCCGTGCTAGCTCAGGAAGCAGGTGTAAACCCACAGGTCAGGGAAAGGTACAGCCTCCACGTCCTGCTTTGTGCAGGGCCCTTCCTTTCAGTGCGGCGCTCGGTGCACTGACACGACTAAAACTGCTTCTTGTGTCGGAGCCAGCTGGAGATCTCTGCGCTCTAATCGCCTGCAAATACAGCTCCTGGCTGGAATGATGATCAAACTGTGATGGTAGATTAACAGGATTAAGTGGGATTTTATTTGGCATATTAGGCTTATTTTCATAACAGATTTAGGGGAAGTTGGAACATTCAAAATGGATCTCATAAAAGCCCAGCTAACTTTGTTTTTAAGCTCAGTTATCCAAACCTGTCATCCCTAAGCTCAGGAGGCAGATTCCTCTAGATGCTGACTACTTTTGCACTAGTCCACATGCTCAGTTTGGACTAAGCTATGAGATGGTGACCATCATTGGACAGATGAAGAAATGGTGGCAATTGGGAATCTCCTCTGAGCACACTGAGAGGCTCTTCCAAGCACATATGCCCCCTGCATGTCTAAGGCAACAAATAGAGTGAGACTTACCAAGAGGTGGCAGTTGTGTCCATGCAGCTGGAGAAGCAGCTCTCTATGACATGTAGATAGGCCAAGGGCCCTCTTCACTCTAATGGCCTTCAAGGGTGCTGCCACCTCTTGGTGTTTCGTAAGCAGATTGAAGTGGTGAGATGGCTCCTATATAAAAGCATGTCCTAAAGAGGACAGGGCCAGATTCTTTTCATTGGTGCCCAGTGACAGGACAAGAGGTCATGGGCACAAGCTGAAACACAGGAAGTTCTGTCTGAGCATGAGGAAAAACTTTTGTACTGAAGGTGGCTGAGCACTGGAAGAGACTGCCCAGAGAAAATGTGGAGTCTACATCCTTGGAGATATCCACAAACTGCCTGGACAGGGTTCTAGGTAACCTGAGGCAGCTGATCCTGCTCGAGCAGAGGAGTTTCACTTAATGATCTCTAAATTTCCTTCCAACCTCAACCAGTCTGCGATATTCATCTATTCCCACAAAGAAAGGTTACTTGGCCCTGCTCTTGTAGGAAGATCTGAGCTGCAGATTGCTAAAGCAGTAAGAATGAGGTGATTTTACAAAACAAACCATGCCCCTGTCTGAGGCATATGTTATGTTGCATACACATCTCCTTGAAATACCTTCATAATTCTGAAACACTAAATCCTCAGCAAAATCTTCATGGCTGAGCCAATCTGGAAAACTTGCACAAGTGTTCAATATTTGCTGAAAAATCTCATATGAGTTTTAGAATAGCTGTTCAGTGTAGAGGTTCTAGTGGGATGAGAGGTAACTGTGACAAGTGATTAGCTTGCACTTGTCCTCTGATTTTGTTTCTTATCAGAGTGAGTGATCAGAGTGATCAGAGAGAGAGAAGTGAAAAAGTGAATACTCTTTTTCTCCATTCAAAATGGCTTGCACTCTCTATGAAGAAATTGTATTTGTCTATTGGATTGTTGGTCCTGGGCTTCTAGTCACTATTGTATAAATATTTAATATCAGTCATAATGGTTCTTTGGGAAAAGGGTGTATCACGCATAAGTGTTACTGGCACTGCTATTGCTATTATAATCTTTGGGTTTAAGCCAGAAGTTGTTGCAGATGTAGGAGGAAGCATACTTGGACTTTTAAGTGAAGCACTGATGTATGCACCCCAATGTATTCTTTTTCAGCGGCTACTTAAGCAGTCTGTGGTCATTTTGGCTGTATTGCACTGAGTCTATGGAGGTTGCTAATCTCTGCAACAGTTGTGAGTCCAAAGCTGAGCTGCAGTTAAGTTCAAACAGGGAGATACAATGATCTGAAGAGCTGAAAAACAAAAAACATTTGGATTTTGTAATTACCTCTAAATTTCATTGATAGCATGTATGTGATTGAAGCTGTAAAAACAAATAAACACTTCTAAGAAATCCTATAAATACTGAGCTTGGTACTTTCCCAGAACTCTCTAAGATAAAATACAGAAACATAGATTTGGATTTTTCAGTAAGCACAAATTCTATATTAATAGGAACCTGTTGTTTTTTTCATTTGCCCTGAATACTCTTGCCTCTAAGACAGGTGCTATTATCTTCGGTTGCAGGACAACAAAAAATAAAAAGTTAATGAAACAAAGCAAACACTGAATAAACACATGCTTTGTTGAAAGACTTACCACACAGAACTTTTTTATTTCATCTTTATTCTAATACACTGAATTTGCTCAATATTAAAGCAACAGGCTGATTTAATTGTACTTTTCCCTCTTCATTCCCCATCTACCTCTGTTTCTTCAGCACCACTCAGCTTGTTCAGAACACCAGGGGTTCCTGAGAATCCGAGAGAATCTGTGAAAGGGAGGGAGTGGATGTGCTGGGCAGACAAAGGCTTCTCTTGGTGAAATACAAAGTATATCTCCTGGTGTGCATGATTTCTGCACCCCGGAGGGACGGAGGGAGCCCTTACTCAGCAATTCCCAGCGGATTGGGCAGGCAGGCTCTCCTCCTCCCCACCTCCATCCGCAAGGCGCTCGCTCAAATTGCGCTCGCAGACACAGGGATTGGCAGGGTTTAGAGCCCTGTCCCGGGTCCTCGCTACCCGCCGGCAGCAAAGACAGGGGCTCCTCACCTTCCCATCGCCTCCCGTGCGCCAGCGCAGCCGAGGATGCGCAGCAGCCGCTGAGTCGCAAAAGGTTTGTTTTTTAAAAGGAAAATCTTGTGATTCTGGGAGCAGCTTCTGTGTGTAATCCCACAGTTTTTTCCTTCGGTAGGCATGTTCTGGAGCCTGTGTGCTCCCCAGGGGCTGCACGTTCTTTAATGCTTTCTTTATCACAGTAACTATAGATTAATCCTATGCTAACTTGACAAGTGGGTCTATTGCAAACTGCTTCTGCCTTCAAGTGCAGCACGGAGCTTATTATGAGAAAAAAAACCTCACAGAGAGTTTCAGCTCCTTAGCAGAAATTTGGGCTGTGATAATCTTAGTTTTTTCTTCTGTAAGTAATCATAAGGAAATAATAGAGTACAAAGAGATGAAGGAAAAAAAAGGGGGGATAGATATGGTAGTTTCTCAGAATATGCAGTGCTGTGTGTTGAAACTTCAAAGAGATAGATGGGGACTCTTGTATCCTTACATGTCAGCATTTAAGTACAAAACTTTGTGTAGGTTAAAGGAAATCTCTCCACCTGATCATATGGGTTTAGATTAAAAACAAAGCAAAATATTATAAAGGATGTTTTATTAAGTTAATGAGGCTATAATTAATTATATTAAGGGGTTAATTATAATTAATAATTATATTAATTAACAGGCTTATAACAAGACAAGAGAGCAGGATAGGAAAATCTTTGCATCATACAGCATATATACATATATGCATCTACATATCACCATACATAAAATATGAGATTTCTTATTCAGTCAAGGGGTCTAGTTCTGTATTAGATGAGAGGGAAAAAGATCTTTTTTAGATTTAAGCTCTTCTCCAGAAAATCACAGAAAATCTTTCAAACTGCAGGCTTAAGTTGAGGTCCCGATATTATTTTATGTATCTTATTTTATAAGCTATCCTTTACATTCTAAAACAGAAGAAAATTAAAAAAAATGCAGAAGGTGTTTCCTTAGGCAACAGTGTGAAAAGAAAAAAATTACAAATTCGTTGATCTGTGTCAAGCAGATCAGAAAAACAAAACACTCTCTCTTAATAATCCATGATGTTAATTGGTTTGGAGTAGATTTCCACTTAGTTTTCTTAAAGGAGCAATATCACAAGGCCTATAAAAAATCTTCCTTCTTCAAGGGCTTTTTAGGGATCTCTCTTCTAAGACAGGAGAGTCAATTGCCAAAATCCAGGATAGCAGCAGTAGGGTTGTTTTTCAGCTCACTTTTTGAACTTTGTTTCTATGTGTTTATTCAGAGGTAGTCTTGTCTCTCTCCGGTGTTTTGGAGTGCTGCATAAGGGCTCAATCTCCAGATTTCTTTATTGGGGAATAGCTAAAATATCCACACACGCTCAGTCATAAAGTGCAAATTCTGGGGTTGCAAAGCTAGAAGTGAGGGTGTCAGAGACCCCCACTTCAGCCCTAAGTCTTCTAGTAAGTGTCCTCTAAGTACTGCTTACGTGGTAGACAACCATGATGGAAGTATTTTACTGTAATATAAGAGAATGACTGAAATGCCTGTAAAATCCAAATGTTTCCATTAATCTCCAGTATCTAAATGGTCAGTTTGCCTTGCTTAGTACCAGCAGCACAGAACTAGAGAGACAGATGTTCCCTGTTTCTGCATGTAGACCCATTCTCCTCAGGTCATCAGAGCTGAAAACTTCCCAGTCTCCTAGACCAGACACGATGGGCCCTGTGAGCTCCTGCTTGCTCCTGCCAACCTCACATTTGCCATTTACCTCTTTCTTTCCTTTGCACCCTGTAGTACAATTTTGGTCCTCAGCCTGTGGACAGACAGAATTTCCTCCACCTTGTCTGTTCTAGTGGCAAAGGGGCAAGGTGAGAAGAGGAAGAGGGATATAAAGAAGAAATAAAAAGAAAAATCTCAAATTGATCTGAATGAAGCATGAGGTGGTCTCCCATATTCAAAGCCAGATCCTAACCTCTCTGTTATTTCTCTATACTTCAGGGATATAGTGATCTGTTATAATATCTTGATGTAGTAATAAAAAAATCACACTCTAGTTTTTGAAAATGTAGTTCATATCACTGAACATTAATATTCTTTCCTTTGGAATGAAAACACTGGCATATGAGAACTATATTCCCTATGACACTCTGGTGTTAGGCTATAATCCAAACCTCTTGCAAGTCAACAACAGAGAGACTGTTTGCAAGTCAAACACCTGATGAAACTGGCACATGAATGAGAAAGAGGCAAGTGGACAAAGCATTGAAGCAAAGGGGTTTATTTTGTCTCTCTTCACCTTCACTAAAGTAAAAGAAATCTATCAAGGGCCACAACCCTTTTTCACAGCTCTGTGTTAGTAGCCAGAAGTTGTTCCTCATTCCTAACCCTACAGTTACGCTTGACATGCCAATGTGGCTTTTAACTCATGGGACGCTTTTACTGGCAAGAAATTTTATGAACAAATATCAAAGGCAATGGGTAGAAGTACTAGAGATCTGTTTAACTAGGGAGTTGTCAAAATAGCTTACTTCAATTACAGAAAGATATTCAATTGCAATAACAGAGTTTGGAGGGTTTATCAATATCCAATGTAGAGGGTTTTCTGTAGTGATAATGTATAAACAGAAGAATAAATAGAGAATATTGGGAGAGACCTTGATTTCCAGTTAAGAAAGACTTCAGGTTCTATAGAAGGACACTATTCCAATATAAATATTTGGAAGCATTTTAAAAAGCAAACCTTTTTAAAAAGGATTAACATGATTTACTGGAGCGTTTGAGCAAGTGAAGCTGATAGTATGAGATGTTCTGTGTATTTCCTGAACATTTTGAAGGAGATTTTGAGCAATCTAATGCTTTGGCTGTTTTGGAAACTGAATGTCTCCATCTTATGCAAAAGCACCTAGAAATAAGTGGTTTTGCTCATCCTTGAAAAGGAGGGACTGCAGTTAAAAAATATTTTGTCTTCTGAGCTGTCAGCTTTTCAAGCAAGTGTACGCATGAAAGAACATGTGCCATAGAGAGGAGGAAGAAAGTTCCAGCTTGATTCCTCCCTCTTTCAGATTTGGGTAAAAGAAGTTAAGCAATAAGTGACTAAAAGTTTTGAGGACTTGTTCTCTGTCTCTGTCTCTGCAGTTGTTCGAAACTGTTGATTTATCCCTTTCACTGCTCGTAACTGCACACTCCTTATTCACCTGTTTAATCTCAAAATGTTTCCTTTGCAAGATGGTTGGAAGAGCAAATTGTATTGAGAGTTGAGATAACTTCAGATTAGACATGAGGGTGAATTACGGCAGTTAGGTTGTTCAATGTCCAATTGCAGTTTGATTCCTCTCCAGATTGCCTTTCACATAAAACAAGTTGTGACAGAGAAGTATAGATTTGAGGAATAACAATTGTGTATAATTTGCTGTCTCAAAAACCTGAGGTCGATCAGAGAATCTTGTGCAACACAGACAATTCTTGATTTGGCCAGATAGGGCTGTGGCTTCTGTGGAACTGTGTATGGGCATGATTCAGAACAAGGATGTGTATGGATGTGTACAGATGTCAAATCTCATATTTGGGTTATCTTCTGCTTGGCATTTCCTATCCCACAAAGGATATTAGGCTCTACTCAATATAGGTCAGAAAAGAGGTCACTTAATGAGGTCTCACTGCCACAGGGTCTAGTGTGGTGAACAGCATCATTAAGTGTTGCTGTGGATTTCAGGGTGGAATGTGAGCATAACTTAATAACCCTAGAAAGAGATAAAGAACAGCACATATTATATTCATTTCACATAGAAATAGGTCTAAATCATTTATACACAAGAAAAAAACCCACAAGATTTCAAGAGTTAAAGCTAGAGTTTTAAGTGCAATTCAGTCTGAGATAATTGCAGACAGCAGGATGCTGTAGTGATGCCTTGCACCTAGAAGGAAACAAATAGGAATCAGAATGAAGAAATGACAAACCAGGTCAAAAGGGTGTGGAGACTTTAGGGTGTAGTTACGTTGAGAACCTAAACTGAGCCTCAGATAGCATCATATCCCAGTCCTGTAGAAGTAAGGTAAGACAAGGCCAACCATATAAGGAACCTCAGGAACAGATCCTGTGCCTTCAGATATGAGACTGGAGGAAGAGAATGGGAACACTATGGTAAACAACAAGAGGAAAAAAAAATCAGCTGCAGGAGACTATATGGAGGAAAGCAACAAAACCTTCCAAATTTCTGAGAGAAGTGTGAAGACTCTCAGATTTGCAAGATTATGCTACCTTACTACTCTGAGAAGTTCTAGGGACACACTGGGCTGAAGAAATCTTCCTATAGTGTATCAAACAATAGTGTTGAACTATTTTATAAAGTTATATGTATGCAGAATACTCAGTTAAAAAAATGCATATGAATATATTTTTGCCCTATACATAAGCAACTAAATGGCAAGAACCATAGTGAAAAACACAGTATGGCATCATTTCACATCCTTTCAGATAATAAATATTCATAAAGCAGTAACAGAGCCTTCATTAAAAGTTTGACCATCCTCTTCTGGCATGTTTGATGGCTATTCCTTATGAACTGGCTAGAAGCTGCATGCCTATCTTGCAACAGTAATTGCACAATCTAGTTTTTAACCACTTCTGCTTCCCCAGCTTATGCTTTTGCATCCTAATGAAACAATTTGGCTAGTTGCCAGCTGCTACAAACTGTCTGAGAATTGGTCTGTCTTCTGTGGGATGTGTTTAGGACTATGCTGATAATAGACACCTCTGTAGCTCTCCTGCACCAGTCTCTGGCAGCACTGCAGCACTTTGGGAATGGTGAAGAATCTTTAACAAAACAGACATTTTTTCATGAAGCATTTGCTCTTTAAAATAAACACAACAAACCCTTATTGGTAGGGGAGAAACCTAAGGCTAGACTGCAAGACTGCTGCTGCAGCATGGGCTGAGGGGAGATTCCTTGAGCACACTAGAAAGTTATGGTGCAACCACAGTGTGGTGTTTTTCTTTGGCCTGGGGCAGACCAAGACTGTTTTGTGGCCTGCAAAGTGGGGAAGTCTTGGAGTCTGTGAACGTGCTTGCTTTTAGGTTAAGCTAACCTGAAAGATGTTCTCTAAGAAGCCATCTAATATACTCTAAGTGCTGATGGGCTTTCAGTACACAGGAGCAATCCCAAAATACCCTTTTCTATACTAACCTGTACTTGTCAATACTAACCCCAAATATCCTTCTTTTACCCTTATTCTCCTCCTTCCCCAAACTGAGTTTTGTTCAGGCCTTCAGCACTAGCTGTTTTATTCCTTGGTCACACTCTTATTGTGCTATATGAAATGCTTATGCCCAACATACACAACTATAGCTAAATTAGCCACTAGAATAGTTCACACTTCGATCAATTTTAAAACCAAAAGATGCCATAAGATGCAGACACAGTTTTTGTGCACAAATATACATGTAAACCAATTCTCCCTAGTTATTGTGTTGTGAGACATTAAACATCTCTTCCTAAACTGAGGAGTCTTGAGAATATTTAGTCTCACACAGCAGTATTTATCACTATTTCTCTATTCTCCACACTTTTTCTAGCTCCTGAATACATCATTGAGAGGGGATATCCATAATAGAACATACTGCTGGCTGCCATCTGGATCCTGAGTAACACAAGGACTCCCTTCTTAAGAATCCTTGTAATGTTTTGCTGGGTTTGTCTGCCACAGGACACTGAACTGTTATGTCCCTGGGACTATCCACAATGATTTCAACATCTTAATTTAGAATAACTTGGAGCTCAGTATTAAATTAACATTTAACTTAATTCTTAATTAAATTCACTTAATTCTTAAATAAATTAACTCTTATGTGTTCCTAAGATAGCATATTCTTGTGTGCTATACTGGAACAGCAAATTACTCATCATAGACATACTCATCTGAAGTACTAGAAGGGTATTTTATTGCCATAAAGTCAAAGTTGAGAGCATCTATACCCAAAACCATGCTATGTATTTAGCAATTATCTCAATCTGGCAGAGGAATAGCAGCCTTTCTAGATCATGATGAAAATCTCTGATATCTGGTGACCATTTCAAAGTGTGCAGTACTGCAAATGTATCAATATATATTAGGGGGATAAGCCCATGATTTTGAACACTCTTCCCTATGGGTTAACATATGTTATCTGTAAACTTCTGTTTCTATTCTAGGCTTCTTTTATTAACAGTGTATGCCTTAACATCAAAGCAATGCCCCTTGAACCAATAACAAAATGAAATGCAGTAGCTTAATGTTTTTCTGAGGTTTCTCAAAATACATAGCAGGATTTTTGTTCCTGGATTTAATCTAGTTATGATCATGTTGTTGATATTGTTAGTAATAAAACTTGATGATCTTAATGACTTGCCTTATATCACATCAGTGTTTTTCTCTTCACATATTAGCTTGTACCATGAACTTACTGCATATAGACTGCTGAACACTCAAGTCTTCAGGAGCAAGAAAAGGTAAAGATCAACAGTGGAAGTTCTGACTAAATATAAAGTCAGACTCTACAGAATTTTGCAGGAAACAGTTTCTGCAAAGGGAAATGCTTGATCATGTAGAATGACTTAAGCAGAAAAGGTGCAAAGAAGTCTTATGTGGTAGCTGTCAGTAGTAACATCTTTGGTCTGCAGCTCCACATCACACACAAAGTTACTATACCTGGCACTTCTTAATGCACATTAAATGTTATTTATTTTTCCTCTTTGTTATCCCTCAAACCAGCTTTATTTGAGCCCAGGTCTGCATTTCTAATTATGAGCTGCTGCTGTCAGCAGCAGTGCTGGAGATGGAGTAGGAAGCCCCAGGGACTGAGGTGGTGGAGGGTGGCAGCCTCCAGGGAGGGTGTTGGATGACCCAAGTGTTGGGCAGTGGCGAACATGGGCCGCTCTGGTGGGGCTGGGAGCTGAGAGCCATGCGGCAGCCAGGCAGCAGGGCAGGGACCTTGCTGACAGCTCCAGGCACCTCAGCAAGGCCAGCAGAAGACATCTGGTAGTGGTGGCCAGGTTCAGCTGACGCTATAGCGATGAGGAAGGCTTGATTTTCAACCACAAACTCAAAACCATGGGCTAGGGTAAGTGTCTGTGCCAAGAGGAGCCACTCTGGTGGGGCTGAGTCCCCATGGAGCTGCTCAAGAGCAGTTCTTTTCAAGGCTGGGTGCCTGCACCACAATCTGAGCTGGCCCTGTGCCCAGGCACCCATCCCCCAGGACGGGTTATGCACTCAAGGCCCTGACACCAAGAACTGCTGGAAAATGGCAATAACTAACAGACTTTGACCTCGATACCTTTGAAATGCAAAGCAGGTACTTCAGCCATTAGTAATTCATAACCTTGGGGAAAACCTAAGGGAGCTTTACATCTTTACATTCATGTAATTGAAACCTACTCACTGTGACGAAACATTCACCGTCATGTTTTTAAAGTACCAACAAAAAACATTTAAACACTTCTGGAAAACACAGTTAAAATCTGGGGAAGGAGGAGATGACCTAACTCACTATTTCTCCTATCATTCTCATTGTTTGAATGGAGAGAAAAGCACCATTGCTCATAATATGCTGGATTTTACCATATTTACATATGAAGCTTTACTTGCAGAGATGAAGGTAATGACCCTTTAAAAACGGTTTACACAACATGTTATCTTTCCCTGCTTGTAGAGGGGAAAACTTTGGCAAAGTCACTATTCAAGAGAACAAGTAGTGAGCTGCTTCTTACTAGATGTCATGAATCTGCAGAGAGAATAATTCGTTACACAAATATTCTTCTTTTTGTTTGTTTGCTTCTAAATGAATAAGGAAAAACTCAGTGACCACTCAAGAACTACAGTTAGACAGGCTAAAAAGGCCTGGCAGTGTGAAGCCAAGCTGGGATACGAGGCTATTTAAAAGAAGTAGGCAAATTGGATAGGGCAAAGTTTATTTTTGTAGCTTCATTTTCAGGACTAGTTTTCACACGAAAGCAGCATGGGGAGATATTTCTACTCTGTACTTGCTCTGTCTCCTTTTTAGGCATGCTCGTGCTGGGTGGAATGCTTGGATGCTGGGCTCGCCAGGCTGCCTAGTGCTCCCGGGGGGCCGGGGTGCTCGGTCTCAGGATCTGGGCAAGCTCAGCATTTACAGAGAAGGCAGCACATGCAGAGGCATTTTGATCTACTTCCTCCTCCCCAGATGTTGAGAGTTACTTAAAGGTTAGAAGTAAACCAGATTCTGGTTCCCCTTCCCATCATATCAACTAGGATGATCCCTTGCATAACAAGCACTTGGAGCTTCACCTGGACAGGACTTGTGTTTGAGCCTGCTCCGTCAGTGGTCTTCCAGATTGATCCCTGGTTCTTCTCTGAAGACTTGAAGAGGAGTAAGAAACAATTTCTAAGTGTAATAGGATAGTTGGATAGAAAACTCCTTCTGTTAGAAGTTTCCTGAATATGTTCTTGGTGCCTATAATGCACCTATAGGCAAAGATGTATGGAGAATTAATCTGTCAGGGCATAGCTGCTTACTGGAAGCAGAGGTTGCTGCTGCACAAAGAAGGAAGGAAGCTCAAGCCCTTGGTATTCTGGTATCAGTTTCCTTGCTTGCAGCACTATGATTAATATAGACAAAATAAACTGCTCTAACACTTTAGTCACAGGAATTTTGAAAGTATTCTCTAACATTCAGTCAAAAAAAAGCCTAGATAATGAGTACTCTGCCTGCTTCAGGAATGAGCTCAAAGATTCCCATCTTGCAAGTGCTTTATTTTGGGGTATAATTCTTCTTTAAAACAACACTTATTTTAAGAGTTATTTTTTCCACCTGGAAAGAAACCTACAGCCAGGAGCAACTCAAGTTCTAATTTAGGGTATGACCTTATAAGGTAAAAGCTTCTACTTAATATTTAATTCAACAGTTACTAAATGGCAAATGGATGTTGGTCTGACTTCACTAAATATAAGCTGGCAAAGGTTTAACTAGCCTTAATCTCCATGAGAGGTAACCCTGGAAGTAATCTCAATGTAGTTATAACATTAAACTCATAGTTGATAAGATTTTTCCTAAATGACGACATACAAGACTTGCATGTGTAAATTGGAGAAAAATGATTAAAAAGACACTAATGCAACATAGCAAAGGCTAATTATTAACTACTCTTTGCCTCCAAAGAATGGAGAAATTCTCCCCCAGCTGTAGCTGATTGAAAGCAGTATTACGTAATAACCAGTAAAAAAATCATTTTCAAATATTTATTATATATATATATTTTAATTTGCTAGATTACTAATAATGAACATGGGAACATAATGTATGTTTAAAACGACTGAAAGAGCAGACTCTGTTTATACTGAATCCTATGTATAGGGAACTCTGATTTCTAATTTGCAAAGACATAGATTAAGGCAAAAGATGAATATTGTTCTGGCTTTCGCTTCATATCCACGGTTTGAAAATGTCACGTTCCCAGGAAGAATATGCAGTCATGAAAAATGCATAATTCCAGTTTTGCAGTGTGACTTAAGAAGAAACAAAATGTCTTCGCTTTCATTTGGAAAGTGTTTATAGGCATCTTTTATTTCTCCATGGAACTAGACTCAAACTAAACTGTTAAACTGAAACTAACCATACGTACAATTTGAGACTGAATTTCACATATGAGACTGAAAGCATTTCTACAAGTATAGAAACCAGCCACTGTATGTGCAAATGAGCATTCACATACACCTTATATAACCTTCGGTTAGCGTATTTATCCCTGCACTTTTGGTTCTAGCCTCATACCAACAAAAAAATCAATCCTCAAAATAATATTAAAATTTTGTTTCCTTCTACTTTAATATTGATTTGGTAAGCATTCAGCTTGGGCTTGCTTGTAAATACCATCTTTGGGGGTTTTATTTGTTGTTGTTTTGATTTGTTTTTTTCTCTCTCTATTCTGTTCATATTTTCAATACAAAAACTTTGCTTCTTTCTTTCATGGTATCTAACAAAGTTACTCTTGCTTTGTTTGTCCTGTTTCTCAGTCATGATTGTGTAACTTGTCCTTGAGATGGTTTCTTTGTATTTTTACCTAGCTTGATACGGGGCAAGTTTGTAAACTCAACTCTAAAATCTGAGAGCTTGGATCACAGAAGTAGTTTTGTTTAGTCTGAAAGGATTAGTGCTAGCATGGGACCTCCTGCTCTCCACTAATAGGCAAAGTCACACTTTTTGAACTGAAACTTCTTCTAGTGTTTATATAATCACCTGTAATTTTTTTCTAATGTAGCAATAGCCTCGTTGATAGCCTTGTATTGTTTATTTTACTATTGCTACGTTAATCATGGGACATGCTGAGCAAGAAATGCTTCCCACAAAGTAGGGGAGCTACTAAGAGTTACTGTCTCTTTCGATTGCTAACCTGGCACTGTCTAATCATTTTGGATTGTCTCAAATTGGTTGTGAAAAAATCAGTTCAAAACCAGATTGTTTATATATTACCTTTACATTAGAATGGAAATTAAATGTTTGTAGCCCTGGTATCACTCATCACTTGAATCTAAGTTATGGGATTCTTTTGAAACAGATCTATTCTCTCACTCTGGAGTGTAAAGACAGAACTTCTTATTCCTTCCTTCCTGGACAGGTTAAAATCACTATTGGGCTTGTGTTACAGAAGAGTAAGGTGCAAAAATCGAAGACTTGACTCTGTCCTGCTAATTCTAGGATCTTGGTCACAAATCATTTTAAGCAATACTTTCAGGTGAAATGCGAGGTAATCTTATGAAGTTCCTTCCCTGTTCCCCCAAGTGATCTTTTTATTAATGAGTATATTATAACTGCAGAAGGATGTTCATGTTTAGCTGCAGCAGATTTGATGGTAATATCTTATGAGAAGTCCACACCTTTGTCAGCTTAGTTGAGGCTTGAGAGTGGTTTGCGGGAACTGTTGGAACAATCACAACCTAAATACTGCATGCTAAACAAGTGCCACCCAAAACCCAAATTTGAAATTTCTGCCAGCTGACCTCTGTACAGCTGCCTCTGCCTAATGCATCCGGGACGGGTTAACATCTACAAGCATCCAGACAATTCATTTAAACTAACTACCAAGGTCTTTGAGGAAATGCTGATGAGCCCTAACAATACATGCTGGATTTTCAGAGTAAGCAGTATGTATACCAGCAGAGAGAAAATAAAATGGAGTGAATATTTTCATACTTAAAATGCTCTTATCCTCATTTAGCTTTGGGATATAAGGAACTGATAGTAAATGCAAAGTTCAGGACTGCTACACCCTTATCCTGACACATGTTTTCCTTAGCAGTTAAGCTAATATTGATATGGAGTTCCTCTCTGACATAATGCCGAAGAGCAGACAAGTAATATCTTTTTATGAGCTACTGTGATTTTTGTTTCTGTACAGTATGTCTTCTTGCAACCTTTCAAAACATTATAAATCCTGAGAAATACTATGCCTTATCTTATATTTAAGAGTAGTGGCCCAACACATCATTATGGAATGCTGTGGGTGTTGCTGAACTTGATCACTTGTATTCAGGTGAGAGCATATGAAAGTAATTCTTAGCCTTAGGCACTTGCGTTTCAAATGTCTATTGATTTGAATGTGGGAAGGAAAGCTTTTTCAAGTTGTGCAACAACCGAAGCAAACACTTATTTTAAGTTATTTTAATCATAAAGCCAGTTTGTTTCTATTGGGTAGAAAAAAATATATATATGGCATGAATTCTGGCTGAAGCATCTTGCAATAATTAGCTATTACAGTTAATTATTAATTACTCCTGAAAACATATAAAAGAGTTAAAACTGGCTCTAAGGATAAATCAGTGATTTAGCCATCTCTGTTTCAGAGAAGAGGGCAGCTGTACCAATCCTAAAGTTGCTTCCGAACTGTAATGATCTTCAGAGAACCCTGAAAACAAAGACTGCTTTGGATAAGCGGTGAGTAATGCCTAGAATTTGCAGTTGATAGTTTGGACCAACTCCTCAAACTTGGCAACATCCTTAAGGGTTCAAATCAGGGAAGGAGGAAAAGATTTATCTTCGTGTAAACCAGGTTTGTGAAGTCCGTATCTGTGAACAAATAATTTCTCATGCTAATCAAATAAAAGCTGTTTAGCAAGAAGCTGAGTATTTAGCTCTGATAATCTTTTTATCCTTGTTTATAAATTTCTAATAAAAAATTGCTTTAGTTTTTTTCCAGTTTACATAAAATAACTGTTTTCTGTTTTAAAATAGAATATTTCTGTTTCTCAATAGAAAAGATCAGATTGTGAACTGTATGAAATACTGAAATTGGAATATAAAATAGTGATTTTCTTGTAAAAATACATTAGGAGTAATGTTGCAGATAGAGGAAAAAAGGAGGTATATAAATATTGCAACAGTATATCAACAGATAACTTAAGAGAACAGGTATTTCTGGAAGTTGAGGTGTTGCAGGATACCACTCCTGGACACTAAATGGCACCAGAATTTGAATCTGCGTCAAAGATCCTGCCATACCTGAACCCAACAATAATACTTCTATATGGGGACAGTTTGGCATTTCTCACCACCACTGTAGGAAGCATTGACTTGCAGAGTCTTCTTTGAACTAGAATACACCTAGTTTAACAAAACTACTTGGCAGAAATTAATCCTTTCAGTTCATGATGGAATTTAAGAAGATCTATTTTAACCAGATAGTTATGTCATTTTTTAGGATCTAGAATGTAAACCATTCCTGATCTGGGTGACATAAAAACTTTACATATGATCTTCAAGATGGGTGCTCTAAGTAATCAGTCTTCTCATTAATCTAAGGTAGATTTGTGTGAGAGTGTACGTGTGTGATTTACAATACCAGGCACAGAAGTACCTTCATTTATGTACATTCTGTAGACTTTTGAGAGCACCATCTCTCTGGAAGCACAGGGAAGTACTGAGCTCAAGTTCATTTCCTCGTGGGGATGTCTCCCCTTCTGAAGGGCACAAGTGCCAGCCAAGAGGAGTTTGACTTTCAGCCGAGTGCAAGGCAGCAGCAGTAACTTTAAGCACACAAGCTGAGAACAAGAGTAAGATTCAAAACTTTTCTTCTCCACTCAGTTTTACTAGAGTATAAGGATTTAATTAAAATGAAAAAGGTTTTATGAAATGTCTACCTCTTTCATGTACGATGCAAAAGGAACTAAAGTATTCAAGTTGGATCATTTTGCCTTTTCAAACCAGAGATAGGGTGTAGAGAGGAGGGAAAAGCATTTTTACCCAAATGAAGTGTTCGCCAAGTGGGATTTAGTTATTATATATCCATCTACTATGGCACAGGAGGACTTACTAGGTCTATTTGGGTTATTTTTACAGCAACATTTTCTCCAAATCTTTGCAATGCCATTCTGGTGTTGTCTCCCTCTGGTTATTTTTTTTTCTCCATTTAAAACAGTCATACCCCCAATCATACTATATGCTGTGCTTCAAAGAGGTTTACTCTGAGGACTGCAAAACGGTCCTTTACAACCTCTGGGAGACTGTGTTGGTTTATAAGTACAATTGAATTTCTTCAGCTGGAAGCCACTCTTCCAACTATTTCCATATTTCCCCTGTGTCTACTACTGCTATGTTGACACTGGCATGATCTTTTAACAGAGATAATACATTTGTGCATTGGAGATGGATATGTGTATGCCCATTGTGAGGGATTTTTGCCCCTAGAACCTTTCAAATTGCAGATACATGTCCTGAAGCCGGCTTACATGGCCTCCATTGCTCTTGGAGGAGCGACTGGTTGCTCAGTGCAAGGCCAGACCCATGCAGACAAGATGGCAATTAGGCCCTATAGATTCTAACTGGCTACAGGGCCAAGCAGGGCCTCATGCTCGGGTTTATCAACAAAAATAGTTGTGCTATTTCAATTATTTCATTTACTTTTTACCCTTCTTAGCTTTAGGGGAATTTTTAATACTTGTGGCCTTTAACTATACCTTTCTGGAAAAGGTAACAGAGCCCTGGAACAGGCAGCCCAGGGAGGTTGTGCAGTCTCCTTCTCTGGAGGTCTCCAAACCCACCTGGATGCCACCCTGTGCCCCATGCTCTGGGTGACCCTGCTGGAGCAGGTGGGTTGGACTAGATGATCCCTAGAGATCCCTTCAAACTTCAACCTTGCTTGGCTTCTGTGAGTCCTTGTGGTCATCCTCTGGGCAAATTTGACATCTAATATAACACATATGACTTTAAAAATCTGAGTTCTTCTGAAACTGTTCCTTTGAATATTTGCTCCTTGTAAACAAGATAGCTTTCTGATAGCTTTCATTTTTCCTACATCTTGTAGTCATTCAACAGTTGCAACTTGTTCAATAAAAGTGCAAAACCCAAACTAGACTACAGCACATTTCCGCATTGCTTAGTCCAGTCTGTGCTGCAAGGCATAATGCTCCCATTCTGCTTTGCCATGGCTAACAAATTGCAGGAGCTGACTGGATGACCAAACTAGTTTCCCACTAATTAACCTATGTGCAGTTAGATGAACTTGAGTAGGTAAGCAAACTTTTAGTTTGCAAAGTTTAATTGGAAGGTGCCTCTGGCTTGACTTACAAGACCCTGTCTTCCTTTGTGGTTGCTTTTTGATTAACTTGTACATGTCCCATGATATGGAATAAATAATGAATCTTACACTTTTGAGTCCACAACATAAGCAGCTTCCCCGATACTAGCAACAAGAACCTCACTTTCTCCCCAGTTTCTCACACTTCTTTCCCCATTTCAGCAAAGGGCCAGCAGCAGCAACAGTGGCAGTCTCAGACTTCCACTGCCCTAAGTGAAATGTTCCTTCTGCAGACTTTGGCAAGCAATTGGAACACCTTGCTCCAAGCCTCTAAGTGTCTTCCCCCTCCCCTTCTCAGTTAGATTGCATAAGTAACATTGATTAATCCATGCAAGATTTCAGTCATTTATACTCCCTCCTTTTACCAGAATTCTTGTATTCTGCACACACAGGATGTCTGTCCCACATGCAGCAACATTTCCTTTTTGGAGATAGTTATGTGGATTTAAAAAGCTACAAATCTACATTTAACTGAAACATAGGAGACACAGTTTGCAAGTGAGCATTGTCAACTATTAAACTCACCCCCCACACCCAAAAAAAAAATTATGATAGGGTTTTAAAGACTACTCAGAGAACCAGAGGAAGAATCATCTCTTTAAAAAGAAAATATGTGGTGAGAGCAGGGAGATGATACAAATTGTCCTTGCTAGTGGCTTTAGTGGCTTTGCTCTGGGGTTGTTTTTTTGCTCTTTAAAAGCCTTTTTTTCTCACTGAGGCTCTGCTCTTTCCATTTCAATGCTACACCCCATACACTGTTTGTCCTGTAAACTCTTAAGTTGCAGTCTGATCTGCCAAATATGTAACATTTCACTAATCAAATTATTTCCTGAATACTGCCTAGCACATGGGTGCTACAATGAGCTGGTACGATTGATTAGTTTTGACATGCTTGTTAAACATGCTGAGGGACAGCAGAACTGTGAATGTAAGACTAAGGAAATCTCTGATAAAGTGGAATTTTTACCTTGAAGGCCCTTTCTGAAGAGCAGTTTAGCAAGAATTCACTGAAGCCCTTTGGAGCAGAGGGAAAGGAATTGTTTGCAAGTTTTCAGTATTGATTTTACTGGGAGGCGGAGGGAGAGGATGGATATTTTTCTGATTTTAGTGCCTGTAGGGTGCTTTCATCCCCCTAGTTTCTGCTATTCGAACGTTCAACTTGAGATCTTGACACTGTTTGAAGAGATGACCCACTTACTGCCAATGGCAGTTCTTCTGTGAGAAAGGATTTCTTCTTAGAAACACCTACTGTGGGTATCTTGGCCTCTACAGGATTTCCAACCCAACTTGTTTGTTGACAAGATGATCCATAGTTGCCATACCTAACCATCTTGTAAACTCTTATCTACAAGATGTCTTGTGTTTGAGATTGAATCTATCATTACCATTTCAGCACTTTATCCCATTGCAACAAAGCATGTTCATCCAACGGCCTGACACCATAGTTTATTTGCTTGATTCGCTGCTTTGCACTGTGTTAGGAACTACTATGCCTGCTCCAAAAGGCACGTAGCCCTCTGTGGAGGGCCATGTCTAGCATGTGTTTTCTTGGTTGCTTTTGATTTTGTTCAGTTTGCTTCTGCAATGAGTAAGGATGCCTTCCTGGATGAGCGTCAGACTTTTGAAGCACACAGAAGCACAGAATAGCTGAGGTTGGAAGGGACTTCTAGAGACCATCTAGTTCAAACCCCCTGCTCCAGCAGGGACACCCAGAGCACGAGGCACAGGGCGGCATCCAGGCAGGTTTTGAAGACCTCCAGAGAAGGAGACTCCACAGCCTCCCTGGGCAGTCTGTGCCAGGGCTCTGTCACTCTCACAGTAAAGAAGTTCTTCCTCATATGGAGATGGAGCTTCCTGTGTTTTAGTGAAGACGGTAATTCTTCACAGGCTTTTTCAAATTTTTCTTATGTCGAGTTTACACTTTTATTAAAGGAAAAAAAATCAGCAAAATGCCACAAGTTTCCCTCTTTTCCTCCACAGCTATCGACTAACAAGGTGACGGAATGGAGAACAATCAGAAAAGCAACTGTGAGATGAAAGATAATAAGGTGGTGAAGAAAAAACTGGTGAGTGATTTCTCCAAATCTTGTGTCAACACATTTATTTGCCATTTGGGAAGAAATTTGCCATTTCTTTCTATACAGAGATATAAAATAACTATTTGTAACCTAAATGAATAACAGTTTAATATCTGACTTTATAAACACAGGAATACTGATATTCCTTTCTCCTTTTGGTACTTGAGCTGCTGATAGTCTTGCCGTGTGTCTGCACCACGCGTCTCAGCTCCTTCTACGTTTCTCTCTATATGCGTGTCAGATTTTGAACTAGCTAAAACCCTACTGCCTGCAGGCAAAGTATGCTGGGATGAAGTGACTGTGGCATGATTTAAAGCATCCCTTTTATGGGAGAGAGTCTATTGCTGAGGTCAGGGATAAAACCTTCTGGACAAGGATTTCTATGCCTTCTAAAGGAAGCCCTGCTTTGTTTCTCTCTCAGCTTTGTGCCGGGTGCCATTTTTCCACAAGAACTTGCAAAGCTGAATGTTTTCTTTCCCACCCACTGCCCCACTCTGACATGTATGAGGAGAGTGAACTGGAACAGGGAGACTTGAGTAAGGGAGAGCTGCCAGGATTCAAATTTGAGGGGTGTATAGAGTAGCACATTTTAACTGTCTGCAACTCTTCCTGTAGTCTGTGATCATAAAAGGTCAGAAGCGTGAGTGCTTAGGTGAGAAACACCTTAAGCATACATTAATTCATTACATTACAAATCATTACATTACAGGTATGCCTTAATCATACAAAGGCATATGATTTGTATCTGAGTGTGAACTACTTGCATGTTGCTTATTTAAAATCAAACCACATAAAGCAGAGGTCTCTCATTCTTCCCCCTCAAATACACCCCAGAGCTTGATTTTTTTCTCCTATCTTGACTCTCCCATTACTGATGACCACTTAAAGGGATTATAAATGGCGACCACATACTGTATCTATGCTGATGTTTCTCACTATGTACGCTAATTGCATATGGTAATGAGCAGCATCTGTCTTTCTAATTCATACTTGGAGCTCCCAAGCTTGGCTCCCAAACCAAGCCACCTTGACTTGCTCCAGGCCCAGGACACTTCAAACTTTCTACATCCTGGAGCTTGCCACGCTCGGTGGCATCACTTTGTGTGCCTGAGAGCTCTCAGGCAGCAGGCAGGTTCAGAGCCTACGGCAGAGGCAGAAAGAGCAGATTTACACCAACACCAACTGCAGACAGACGCACTCGATATTCCCCTGAGTCACTGTTGACCAGAAAGGGTAGTTTAACTCTTATCAATTCAGAATTTCCACATTTGCAAACAGGCACCTCCAGAGGTAACAGCTGAAAGCTTTATCTTCCACAGGTGCCAAACCCAACCTGTTACGGGAGAGCGTGTCAAACCTCAACATCCTGAGGCAAAGGAAACAGCTACATGCCCTGTGGCTAACATGATCATTGGATGTGGGTTTGGGGATGCCTAGAGGTCTTGCACTGTCTTCTGCTTCCAGCTTTGGCAATTTGTGGGCAGAGTCATTGCTCCCTAGTTAGCAGTTACCTCAAGGAGGTCAGCAGGGGTTTGCAGGGACACCCACGGGGAGGGAACCCCGGCTGCCCCGCTCGGTGCACCCGCAGGACAGCGGTGACCACGGCGCGGTGACACGGGCGCCACCCGCAGCCCGCGGACACGGGCGCTAGTTTCAGCGGCAGCTCGCTCACCGCCCGCTCCCGGTGCCGATGCCCGCCCCGCCGCACGCCTGCGCCATGGAGCGGGCACCGGGGCCGCCGCTGCTGCCGGGGGGGCGCCGGGCGGGCGGCAACGTGAGTAGCGGCCCGGGGCCGGGCGAGGGGACCGCGGGAGTTACGCGGGTCGGGGGGCCCTGCGGTCCCGGGGGGGCTGCGGGCGGTCCCGGCAGGGCGGGCAGCGCTCGCCCCTTCGGCGCTGGCGGGGCTAAAAATAAAAGCGCAAATGGCGCGGAGGGCGCGCGGAGGACGGCGCGGAGCTTCCCCCACCCAGGGCGCGCGGAGCTTCCCCGCGTCCTGCCTCGGGAGCAGCGCCCGAAGCAGCCCCGCGCTGCGCAGGGCGGCCCCGCGGTGACCGGGGCGCTCCCGGAGCGAGGTGAGGCGGCTGCAGCAGTGTCCCGGTCAGAGCACAGGGCTCCCAGCACCGACCCGGGCAGCTTTGGCAGTTTTGCTTAGTTTGAATGCGGACACTGAGCTTTAAGCAACTAATTTAAAGTACGTTCCTCTGAAAGGTGTTTTAAGGGCTGAAATGCAACTCGACACTTTTTTTTTCCCTTATTGAAAAGATAACTTAAAAGTCGTGCTGGGTAACATAAATGTTATGTTGCATGCTGACCGAAAAGAGGGAAACAGGGAAAAGCATTTCTGCAAGCGATCGGAGCGCTGTGCCCTGAGAGCCGTCATAAAAGCAAAGAAACATGGACTTTCGCAGGCAAGGAGTTGTCAGGTATCTGGAGGTCTTTGTCCGAGCTGGCTTACAAGTTTCCTTAAAGGATAGTTATTGCTGTGGCGACAGTCACACCCACCTGCCTGTGCTCTGCCAGCAGCAACAACTGAGCCAACTACTGACATTAAAATAAGGGAACACCTTAGCTGGAGGTGTGGCTATTTTTTATCCCTTCTCTTCCCCTAGTCACTCTAAAACAGATTTTTTTTTTAAGTGTTACCACAGAGAATATTTTTCAGAACAGCAACTTGAGGCTTTTTTTCTTTTTACCCCTGAAGTTCTTGCTTCATTGTGCTTTTGTCTCTTATCTGGTGTTGCTCAAACTTGAGCAAATATTTAAAGTGGTGCGTGAGGACAGGTCATGGAAAAGCTGAAGCTGGTGCACTGTAGAAATTTGAATCAAGAAAACTTGTGCTTTTGTGGAGCTTTCTGCAATACACTGTACACTTGAAAAGTTCTCATGATTAAAGTGACTCCAAAATGTGCTACCTGTAGCCCTTAAAGGTAAAGTAGGTGCAGGATCTTCTAATTTGATAGCACTTATTCAGTTTTTCACTGCACTGTATTCCAGTTAACCCTCCTGCATGTCATGTACCAATGCTGAAAGATGGAAGTGTTCACTGAAGTTTTAAATAAACACTAGATGATGTGCCCAAATTTATTTATTTATTTCCCCTAAGGTTACTAGCTTTGGGGGAGTACCCCTTTAGAGATGTTGCATGGGGACTGCTGCACAGCATCTCTGCGCTTGCTCTCAGCAAACCTTTGGGAATGCTTCGGGAGAGCTCCAGGTGTTGGAAGAGCCGCTCAGTGTCATTAGTTCAGACTACCAGTAAATCCTGTAGGTGCTGGGAGCTTCATAGTTGGAGGCTGAAGAGCTATCATCATAGAGCACCCAGTGCAAGATGTTCCTCACGGAAAAGCTAAAGCCTAGTGGTTGGTGTCAATGTTCCTGCTCTTCATCAACAAAGTAACAGTGTGGTACTTTCTCTGTGTGGCAGGCTCATTTTATGAAGCTGACTAATAACAAGAAATTGTATTTGGCTTAGGCAATGATCTCTGTGGGATATATTTCCTACACAAAGCTTCCCTCTCTGTATAATTTCCTCTTGACCTGCCTGGAAGTAGGGTGGCTAATGAACTGTATAATCTCTTAAAAAGTGACCACAGCATGGAGAAGAAGTTAAGAACACTAAGCTGTCGAGCAGGGGGTATTTGTGAGCCCTCATGGCTTCTCTGTGAACCCGTGAGCCAGCAGTGACAGTGTTCCTGCACGGATGCTGGCATGTGCCAAGAGTCCGGGAGTGCTTGGTCTCCCCACTGGCTTCAGTGAGAGGTCAAATGTGGCATAAAATGGTAGAGAAGTGTGCAGTAAAGTCACAGTGGTAACCCTGGTGTCAAGAAAGGTGAATTGTCTTCTGAAATCTACAAAAGAGCATCAACAGCCAACCAACCACAAAACCACTGCAGAATTCCTGGGAGATATTGGAGCATGAGGTGGGAAATGGTGTTGGTCTGTTCTGCGGCTTCCTCTAATCCTGTGGGAGAACTGGGTTGTGAGAAGTTTTATTGGAGAAGACAGAAATGATCCTGAAATCCAGATTTTTTCAAATCAGCTGGCTATAATTGCAGTATCTAAGCAATTTCAACAACAACAAAAAATCCTAGCAAGGAGGAGAACAAAGTAGGGTAGCAGGAGAGGAGAGCTGAAAAGGCCGATCCAAGGGTTACTGGTGTGTCGGTGTGGGGAAAAGACAAACGCATCTCCACCACACTGTGTGGCTGCAAATTCCTGTTAGACATTTATATTTGGGTTTCAAAACCTAGCTTGTAGACATCATTTTATGTATTTATTAGTCACAAATATTTGATTTCTGTGCTGCTTATAAAACTGGGGACCATTCAGTCCTGCTGGTTTCCTCCTAAATAAACTTTACCGAGAAACCTGTTGCATCAAACACATGTCCCTGCTTGATTCATTTTAGTGACTTGCCAAATAGTTTTCTTTGTCAAGTCTGTGCTTTTGTAACATTTTACTTTGTGCTGTGGGATACTTGCAGCAGAAATCTGTAACATCAAAAGAAGTTTAAATATTCTCTGATGCCTTTATCCTCTTAATATTTATTAAGAGACTGTCACTTGAAATTTCCTATTCCTTGACTTGCAGGAGCGATGTTTCAGCCCATATCCTTCAGCAAGGAGATCGATCTGTCTGCAGGAGCTATGCAAGTTAATTTAAGGAGCTTTTAAAACTCATAGTATGTTGTTTTAGAGTATGCTAACTATTGCTATGTCTTTTTTCAATGTTTTTCAGGATTGGTCTGGCAGTCTTATTGTAGCGTCCCTAGTTGGTGCTTTTGGGTCGTCCTTTCTGTACGGTTACAACCTCTCCGTGGTGAACGCTCCTGCGGTGGTAAGTGATGGTGCTGACTGATACAGCGGGAATTTAACATCAGTAGAGGGCAGCGTTCTGCCATATAATCCTCTTAATGTGCTAGGAGAGATTAAATTGTTGTAACTTTTGTTTGTTGGAAAGGTTCTTTCTGCTGCTTACGGGGCTTTAAGATAAATTCAGTATCTGACAGGAGATTAAAAGGCTGCTTTTGAGCCGAAAGAGTGCACGGTGTCTCCTTTTTGTTCTCCTTGAGCCCAGACTAATGCTAAATCTTCTTATATACTTCTTGTGTCATAGGTATTTCTAAGTCTATCTGACTGCTGAATATTCAGTGGCTGTGCTCGTATTCAGCAGCTCTTGTTCTGCTCTGCTCCAGAGGGTTGCACAACACTTCATGCCTGCACTCCAGGGACTATAAATAAGGTCTCTGGCTTCCTCTTAAGCAGTGAGCCTCCCCTTCTGCATTGCATGGGGATGCCTTGTCTCGTTGTGCGTGTGAAGCTGCTGCACTGAGCGCCTGCTGGGTGCGACACGTGGAAAGTGGCTGAGGAACAGAGTCTTGCCAGATCAGTCTGCACTACTTGGTTTTCATTGATTTGCTTGCAAAACTTTCAATTCTGAAAGTTTTGTGATTACATTGTCCATCCAGAGAGCATCATAATTCAATCAAGTGCAATGCAAGTAAGCAGTGCAATGAAACTGCAAGCAATACTTTTTTTTTTTTTTTTAAGTAATTCATATTATTGACACCTCACTTAAAATTCTATTTCAAAAAAGATTCTTTTCAAATAAAAAAAACCCTTTTTGGCTCCTTTTATTGACATCATTTGTTAAAATATGTGGCTAGACTTCCACCTGAATGCCTTGGCCATGTTAAAAATGGATAAAATAATTATGCACAAAATGAATGAAGTTTATTTTATTAAAAAAATATTTCATATATTGTAGTGGGTAAACAGTGGAGGTTTGGTGGGGACACAGGAGCTTGCTGGCTGGTCATTATTCCAACTGTCAAGCACTTGGTGTGCAGAATCCAAAAGGCAGATTGCAACTCTTAGAATTATGCCATATAGGCATCCATTTGGACTTCTGTATTCCTGAAAACTACTCCATTCCTTGTTATCTGTATACCTAAAGATTTATTCCCCTGTTATCAGTAGTATGTTTACAAGTACCCTGTACCCCATACTGCAACCTACTAATTTGCCTTAACTCCCTCCTTCCCCACACCTTACCAGGTTCTGTGATACCTGGAAGAGCCTGATTGCTTCCTGGCAAAGTTCCTGGGGTTCCTGTTGTGTTTCGGGTATTTCAAGATAATAAACATCTAACAGCCTTTCTCCGAAGTGATGGTTTCTACCTCAGTGTGTTCCAAGTACTATTTACTGCAACTAATATATGTATTGTGTTTGATAAATTGGCAACTGGGAGGATTATGAATGGACCTGCCCTGAAGGAAGTTATAATTATGTACTTAGTAGTTCTGGGAATTTTCTTGATGTTCAGTTCCTTTGGTAATGATAAGACAGCGCAGACAGATTGGATGTTTATCCAATATAGTATGACAGTTCCTATGCATCACTCCACTCTACAGTCATCAGGAGATAAACATGGGCTAGAAGGAAGTGAATTTTTGAGATCAGATGTATTGATGGTACTGGTGGTATGTGTCCTTCCTCCACCAAGTCAGTGCTGTCATTATGGCAGTGAGAGTGGTCTCATTTTTTAATGGACTGTCCTGGGAATCAGAGCTCTCCTGCTGTTTTCTGCAGGAGTAAAAGAGAAGGGATGAAAGGAAATGCTGCTTGGCAACATGTGGGTGGTTAGATGTGAGTCATATAGTAATTATGGTGGCAGTAAAAGTGCAAGTGAGGAGGTCAAAGGTGAAGCCATATAGCAATTTAACATTTAATGCAAAATTCTGTGCATCCTGTTTAGTTATATTTCCAACATTTTCCGTTTTCACTTGAAGCCTTTCTTGGACTGCAGTTGGTCACTATATTGATAGCCTTGGTCATATCATTGACAGATATGTGTCTAGTGAGTTGTTGCAGTGGTTTTGATTGAGAACTTAGTGTCTTCCCTGTTTGTGTTAATGTCCCATGTCTGCTGCAAGATAATTGTCTGGGAACAGCAATGTGATAGAGAGGATCATAAAGGAGCTGATTTTAGAAGTAGATACGTTTTTATAAAGATGTTGTCTATATTGAAAATACAGTATTTACCAAAAGTGGTAGGCTGATGGAGTAAGAAACTTGGCTGGGCAAATAACTTGAACTGACTTGTTGTGGTCACGTGCGACATGCTGCCTGCATTGGTAGTGCTGAGTATCTCTGTGCAGGGCGCTGGATGTCTTCTGCTCCTGGTACTTCAGCTAAGTTCCTGCCAGTTCCTAGGTTTCTACGCTAACACTAAGTTCCTCAGTGTTAGAGGAGGAGGAGGCCTTAGAGGAGACCCTGCATGGGGCTAGGAGAGGAATTTAAAAAGTGTTTGATAGGGGCTGTTGACTCAAATGTGGGCTGTTTCCAGGGTACTGTAAGTGAAAACCTCAGCATTATCACTAAGCTACGGTGGAAGAAGTTTGTTTATGAGTGAAACTCTGAAGAATGGCATTTGGAAATTCCTGAGGTCGATTCCCTTCTATGCTCGAGGCTGTGCTGGCTCCTGAAGCAAGGGGGAAGTCCCGTGCAGCTCTCCGTGTTCTCCTTAGTGTGAGTCACTTCATCAGAGAAGTGAGTGTCAGACAAAGCTCTGCCTGTTTGCCAGGGAGAAATAAACAGCATGAGATCTGCGCGGAGCTGCCCTGGCTCCCTGGGGAAAGGGATTCTTTCCCATTCCAGCCCTTATCTATCCCTTATCTTCTTGGGAGAAAGAGCAATGGCTGATCACACGTGTGCGCCGTGCTCCATCACATGAGAAATCCAGAATTAGCAGGTTCCTTTGGCTGGTTAGTTTTATAGACCCATAGTCTATAAAACTGCCGAGTGTGAAGTATGCGAAGTGTGAAGTGTGCTAAGTGTGAAGCGTTATCAGAATTTATTAAACACATATGGGAACCTTTGGAAGCAAAATATTTTGAGTGAATATGAATTTGAGTGCGTATAAGTTGCCTTTTTCTGAGCTGCATTTTTAAATTTCATTCTATGGGCCACGCTCAGCAGGGTATGCAGAACAACAGTAACAGGATCCGCTTTGTTCCTTGTACAGGAAGAGAAATCTCTGGTACTTGTTGCTGCACAGTTACTGCTTTCTTCCTGCTTGAGTTTGCATTTCTGCATTCCTTGAAGACTTGATTCTGGGAACACGACTGCAGGGATGGGTAGCTGACGAAGGCAGTTGGGCAATCATCAGTGTGTGTATGAGTGGCCCTTGTAACTCCAGGTCAAGCTCAAGGTCATTTTTCTTCTCTAAAGACAGGTTCCCCTCTCCCTTGATGCAAATGACTTATAGTTAGAGAGCTAAGAAAAGCTCCCTTGTGTCTCCATCTCTCACACTGCTATGTTAATGAACAGAATATGAGATATCAATACCAGTCAGCTACAATTCCTTATAGATTTTGGTTAAAAGATAAGACTTTTGAAAAAAAAAGACTTTTCTTTTCCTTTTATTATTATTTCATTTTATTATTATTTTATTTCTATTCAGACAACTGATGGAAATTCCAAACACTTTCACAAAAATTCAGTATTGGACTTTATATTTTTATTTTCAGGTGCAACACCTCAAAACCTGTATGTGTTAATAAGTTCCCATTTGTGGGTGGTATCAGCATGTTTATCAGCACCACAAGTTTCGCAGGAACTTAACAAAAAATTTCTGAACAGTGAGGGTGATAGAGCACTGGAAGAGGTTGCCAAGAGAAGTTGTGGAGTCTCCTTCTCCGGAGAACTTCAAGACTCGCTTGGATGCCATCCTGTGCCACATGCTCTAGACAACCCTATGTGTGAAAGGGGATTGGCCTAAATGATCTCTAAAGGTCCCTTCCAACCTAAAGGATTCTATGATTCTGTGATCTAAATTTAATATGAGTATTGGTATAAAAAAGGATGTGTTACTTGATTTAGTGGCAGATTCATTTGAAACTTTACTGTGGAATTCTTTTAAATAGACCAAGCACCAAGTTGACTATTTTTTTTCCTCTTAAAAATGTGCTTCACAGGACTTTCTGACCAAAATACTTTTATATTTTTTCAAGTCTGATAAAATAGCTCACTGTAGAGGCCACGTGTCACACTTCAGCTTCTTTTAAATAGTCTCAGTTGCGGAGGAATTGAAATGGATAATGTATTAAAATTTTTTGTTTGTTTGCTGACTTTTGTGACAGAGAATTTTCATGCCACAAGAACATACTGGAGTTCCTCAAAAATTTAGGAGGCGCTTGGACTTTCCAAAGATGCTCTGGAAGAGCACTTACTGAGGGCTTTTAGGGACATGAAGGCATCATGGGGAAAAAAAGCATAGGTCTTGAAATAGTAAGGATTAGAAAATGGGAAAAGCCTAATCTCAAGTTTTCATTTCTTGAGAGGGAGCTTGTTTTGTAGAACTCACATCTGGATGTTAGATGTCTGATTTCTTGTTTAATACACCTTTCACCACTGGGAAAGAAACTGGTTGCCTTGTTTAGCAGCCTGAACTTCATGAAATGACTCATGTAAATTTGAAGGGGAGAAGTTTTAACTTATTTATAGAAGTAACTTGTGATTCCTAGCTTTAATAGGATGCCAAAGCCAGCTCCCCTGAACTGATGCTGTGGGTCTTTTCCTTTTCTTTTTCTATTTTTTTTCCTGCTTCCCAATTTATACCAAAACAACAGCTATAGGCTCTTTCTCTTTGCCTCTCTCCTCTAAAAGATTTTTTTTTTTGGTTGTAAATAATTTAAGGCACAAATTTTATCTTTTATTGCTTGGCTTAGTAGGGACTAGTTTTTGTATGGCAGCCAGGTGCTGCGGTATCATAAATACCACTCAAGGATAGACATAACCTCCATTCTTCCTCCACAACATGAACTCCAACTGTTTTCAATTCACTTGATATTTAAACTAAAGAATTAGCTATACTCTTAAAGTCCTTTCCCTTTGAAAAATACAGGCTAGTAAAAGATGCTTATTTTCAAATGGATTTGAGAGCAGGACTGAACTATAGGACTGAAGTATAAAATAGAAATAAGTTATTTTCCTGAATGCTTATAAATACTTTTATTGCCTGTATATATCTGTGAGTCATTGCAGTTTTGAGATTTGAATATGACTTGGGGCAATGTTCTACTGCTGGCTTTGGGCTTGGCTCCCTTCTTCCCATTGGGTAGCCCCAGCAGGATGGGGTTTGGAAGGCCCTTTTGCATGGAGGAGTGAGCCTGGGGTGGGCATGTTGAAGAGAGAGGAGATACCAAAGGATATTACTTGTATTGTGGAAAGTGCCCTTACAAATACCTGTGGATAGTCTTCATTTTAAACTTCTCTCAAATACCTTAATAAATGACTTTAGATGCTCGCTCCTATAAGCTCCCTCCTTCTTTACCATGGGGCCACCAATTTCTACCTGGTATCCAGTTTAAGCCATTATTGCCTCTACTTGGCGAAGTCCAGCTTTCCACAAAAAGTGTTAGTCTAGGATGTCTAACTACATGCGTGGCTGGTCAGAGAAGTGCAGCTAGGATGCAGTGATTTGTTGAGCTCGAGTGACTGGGTCATGTGCTGTGTTCAGGCTGTGGTGTTTGCATTTGTCTTCATGGGAGGGCTGCTACTGCTGTCATGAATGTTGTGCCGAAAAAAAGGAATTGTATTGCCCCTGCTTTATAGGAGTCCGTCTTTTACAAGTTTCTTCTGCTTTCCTGTCTACCTATGGCATTCTTGTCCGCCCTGTTTTTGACTGGCTGATGTTTAAAAGTGTGTGCTTTGGCCAGAGGTCAACTGTGTTGCAGTTGCATCTAGAGGTGAGGCTCTGCTTTTTGGGGCAAGTGTCAGGAGCGGCGTTTCCGCAAGCAGCTACTGCCTCTTGTGTTATTTTTATCGTGTTCTTAAAGAGTGCTTTTATTTATTTTTACAAGTGTTATTGTATATTTGTTTGCAGTATATCAAGAGTTTTTACAACGAAACTTGGCAAAGAAGATATGGCTTTTCGATGGAGGAAAACACACTGACACTCCTCTGGTCCATAACTGTCTCTATTTTTGCCATTGGTGGTCTTGTGGGTGCCATCATTGTCACCCCAATTGTGAAGTTCTTTGGACGGTAAGTGTGTTGGAAAACTATTATCTAAAGTTGCTTACTTGGTCTCTCCAAACATTTTGTTATTTCTTTCGATAACTTCCTTTCATCCCACTCCTCCACTGCTTTCCCCCCTTACCCACCAAAACCATAATAAAAAACTGGAGAGCTCTGCTTGAATCCCAATGTTAACATTTTGAGACTATAAAAATTTCAAGTAAGAGTTAGTACTTCTGATCTCAGTACGCATCATCTGACTTTGCAAGAGACATTTGTTCCAAATTGGCAGTGGGTTGAGGTAACAAGCAAGTCAAATAGTCAAAAGTGCAAAAGGAAAATACTATAAAACAAAAAAGATTTCATGAAGGATTGACAGACTCTTGTTCCATCAGTCTGCTGAGTTTCTCACCCTACACAAATAAAGCAATCAACATGTCTCATTTACTTCTCAACATCATTTGCTATCTTTTAGTAATAAAAGCTGTTTTTTTTTCTTCTGTGTGTCAACTTAAAACAAAGTTTGAAAAAAGTGGACTCGGGTGAAATTGCTATTTCTTGCTTCCATGTTCTTAAGTGTCTCCTTCCCCACTCAATGCAAAGCCATATTTGACTAATGGTAAATCTCAATCATAGAAAATCCTTTATTTCAGGATTTAAACTTTTACTTTAAGTACTTTAGGAATGTCTGTGTCTGTGTGTGTTTATTTTTCCCCAGGAGGTGGCAACTAGATGTTTTCCATCAAATTTGTTTTACCCAGTTTTCCAAAGTTTGTGATTTGCATGTGCATTGTAGGGGCTTTAAAAAAAAAGAAGCAAAAAAGCCATTGTATCTTGTACCTTCACAGATTCTCGCATGTTTTGCTTGTATTTAATTGTAAATTCTTTACTAGTTGATTATTTCTGTTCAATCAAATCAATGAGTAAAGTCATCAGAGATTCAAATATATAGGCATCCACCTCCACTGTTCTTGCTTGTGTACTTGACTTTTTTTGACTTTTTTATCACTGACTTTACATTGTGCTCTCCAAAGCCTAATTGTGATCTCCCTTGAATCCTGTTTAGAGATTTTTTTTTCTTTTTACTTCCTTCACTGTCTCCAGATTCATCCACATCCCATTTATCACCTCGAACAATGTGGTTCAAGGTACTTCCATTTCATGCTCACAGCAAGTCTTTATTGCCTCCTCTGTGAATCTGTTATCCATTTTTTATTAATTTACTCTGTCCCATAATTTTACCACTTGATCTGCAATTCTTCAATATTTTTCACAGTCACTTCTCTTTCAGTCTTGCAGCTTCTTCTGCCAATTCATCAATTTAGCTTTTATGCATCCCTTGAATATATGAAACTATTCCTGACTTGTACTGATTAATTCCTGAAAGTGTTGCTGAATGGGCTGTGCTTCATTTAAAAAAATGAAGTAAAAATGAGTTCAGAGAAGACTTGAATTTTTGGTGAGGAGTGGAATGGCTTTGTGTGCAAGTTTGTTAAATTGGGGCTGACATCAGCTGTGTGAATACCACTTTGCTGTGCGCAGGTCATGTTTCCAAGGCAATGATTTGCATTACCATTTCTATTTATTTCCAGAGAGGTACAAGATGTTTGATTTTTTCAAATAGAACCTTTATTCACATAAGTAAAAGTTCCATTTCAATACTAATTTAAATTGTCTTCTACTGCTGAAGGACAGCTGTGGTTTCAGGTGGAAAGCCTGAAGTGCTGTGTCCTGAGGGATACTGTTAGGGAGGAGCCTGCAAAGAGGGGTAAGGCCTAGCCCCATGAACCGTTTTGAGTCTTAAGAGATTGAAGGATTTTTTTTTCTGGATTATTTTAGTAATGCTGCAGATCCTTTTATTCTGAAGTGATCTACTGTATTTAAAATAACGATCAGTGTTCATCTTGCAATTGGCTTTTACAGCTAGCTATTTAAACCCCTACTTTCTTTACTGTGTTTGTTTTATTAAGGATCATACTTGATCCCTGCTCTGAGCTTCTGTATTCTTTCTATTTCTGAATTTTGAGGCAACAACACTTTTTTATAGATTATTAATTCTAATCTCTAAATAAAAACAGCCCTGTTGTGGAGGGAAGGTACCTGGGACTGCTCTGGGCTCTGTGGAAGCTGGGGCAGGAACCTATGAGAGTAGGTGACAATTTTGAAATCACAAGATACTAATTATCTTTTCTTTTTTGCCAAAAGTAAAGGACAGTCCTTAGGGAAGGAGTCTCAAGTGTTTGCAATATCCAAACTCTCTAAATTAGAAAAAGAATAAATCCCTAAAGTTTAGATCTATTTGTGTCTAGCTAATGGTTGAATTCTCAGTCTTGACTGAGAAGCTAATGTGAATTGTGATTTACTTATTTTTAACTTAGCAAATAGCTCTTCCATTAAGGCTGCCTTACATTGAGTACAGAATTGGAAACTGCATTCACAGAATGATGCCTGCAGCTAAACAGATACCCAGCCACAAGAGAGCTGGATTTTAGGACTAGGCTGCAAAACTTACTCTTCGGCTTAGAATGTAACTGCTTGTGACAAGTCCTCTGTGTTCAAACACTCAGAAGTTTTTTGGAAGCAACTTCCCACTGGAATGAATGAATACGCTTCATCCCCAAAGCTTTTTTCTTTTGGTTGGAGACAATGCTGAGTTATTTAAGTAAAGGGAACATGTTTCACATTTTAACGGATGCTAATCCAGTGTTTTTAGTGCAAAAGCTGCAGCTGAAGTGCCTGTTCATGAAGGGTATGATTAAAATACACACATAATAAAAAGAAAGCAGTGAACGTCTTTCTCTTTGGTCCCAGTTAGGGCATCCTGAGGCTTCACAGCTAATGAGTGACTCATGCCTGGGAGCCAGGAGGGTGCAGAATGAGGGAGGCAGCCTGAGCTTCCATTCCTGCCTCTGACACTGTTTTGCTCGAGGTCAAGTCCTCTTTGCTCCCTCATCTTTTGTTTACCAAAGCTCCCCATAAAGATGCTGATGTGCTCTATAACCTGCAGCAGGGTTGGAAAATGAAATGTGCTATGTGAGAGCTAGGCACAGTGTTTATTCTTTAATATGTCTCGTATGCCATCTGGGCTCTGTTCCGTCACTTTGGGGTTTGGGATGTGAAGGAAATGATTAAGCTGTCCAGCACATGGGTTAGCTTTAAGGCTTGTCCTGAAGTAGGGTGTCAGTGGCAAACACGGTTATCAGTTTGTGTGGAGCTTCCCAAGGGAAAGTGTCTGCTTCCACGCTTTGTGAAGTGCAATGTATTTATATAACTTACAGCAAAGTTAAGCAATGTTAGGGGGCTTCGGGGATTGTTTCTTCCTACGATATTTTCTCAAGAGTAACACAGTTCAGAGTCTATGTGACCAGGAAAGCAGAGGGCTTTATTTTTGTAGTGATCTTGCATATAAGATGACCTGGCTGGGACTAACTGAGTGTACGGAGTTTGGTGGTCAGTAAGTCTTTGAACGCTGGGCAGGTTTGCTATTTAATCTCTCCATAGGGAGCCACTGTGACAGAGCTTTGCAGCGTAGGTTTCTCTCTTTCAGAAAAATCTAACTTTGTATATCATAGTGAAAGGCCTGTGAAATCCAGCGTACAATTACTTCTATGAAGTATCTTTCTGCAGTGTTACCAGACTTATGAGCCATATTGAAATAAAGAGTCCCTCAAACTTGAGAAAAAATGACCTCTTTAAGATGAAAAATGTAAGAAATTAAGTGTGTGGTATAGCATGCATGTGAAACAGTTTTTTTTTTTTTTTTTATAAGGTATATTTTTCATTTTGATCATTTCTGTAGTGGATTTTTTAAATTTCAATGAAGTAATTTAACCTAAAGAATTTTTTGAAATATATTTTGTACATATTTAATAATATTAAATATACAATTTAATATAATATTATGGATTTAAGGAGAAATTACAATAGTTTATATATGTCAGTATTTGAAAGATCTCCAGATGTCCGGAGCTATATATGTAGCATTAACATGTCTGTAATCATTTCAGCTTATTGCTACCTAAAATATATTATTTCCTACATATGCACATTTACCCAAGTGTATGTATTGATATACATACATAAAGTCTTGAATATGACTCTTGCTTTTTCAGACTATACAGAATGATGAATTGTCATGTCTTTGAAGTACAGATCTTTTGACTATGATATTGTTTCAATAAAAGAGGTGAAATATGTTCACTTTTGATGTAAGTTTGGAACAATATTGATATAGTGGATATTTGGATGTAGTGTTGATTTTGGAACGCCATTCAACAGGTAGGAGGCAGTGTTTGTTATATGGTGCTTGGTTTTATTTATGAATATTTGAGAGCCTAGAGTTCTTTGAATATGACTGGGGTTTAACTGTCATGACTTCAGTACCAATGTAAGATATATTCTCCTTTCAGGAAACGTACCTTGCTGCTCAATAACGTCTTTGCAGTTGTGGCCGCACTGTTGATGTCCCTCTCTATGTTGGCGGGGTCTTTTGAAATGCTTATTCTGGGCCGCATAATAATGGGTGTTGATGCAGGTAAGCTCTTCTCATGACGTATCTACACGTAACATTTGTGCTCTGCATAATCTTCCTACCATCCCCTTCCCACTAATGAAGCATGCCAAGGACTAGCCACACTGATTTTTGGAGGGACAAAGCAGCAGAGAAAGGATCAGAGGATCTGACTTGCAGTCACAATGGTCCTTCCTGCTTGTTCCTTCCCATTCCATTCCTCTTCACTGCCTAGAACAAGTGAACCTCTAGGACTTCATGCAGTGGGAATCCTTTGGTTACAAGTATGGGGTCTACTGGCTAAAGCTGCTGCATTTAGGATTTGTTGCATCCCAAGCTAATACCAGCAGGATTAACTTGAAGATATAAAAGCCTGACATTGCCTTCTAACAACATTTTCTTCCCAAGGTTAAAAGTTAAGTATGGAATTGTTATTTCTCCCAAATAATCTTGCATCCAGCAGGGCACTCTAAAGCTCTCAGTAATTCCACTGACGAGAGAAATATTTACCTAATATGGTACAGGCTTCTAGATGAATTAAGATGATTTTAGCCTCTCAGTGTAATTCTGTGAAGGCAAAGGATGGGACATGCCTCAACTTCTGCCTCGCTGAGCTCAGCCTGTGTCGCGGCTAAGCACAAACTGCGCTCGCCAGGATTGTCTTTCCCGAGCAAAGCGCAGCCTCTGGGCAATTCTGGTGCTGGCTGCAAACTTCGTCTCAGATTACCCCGAGCTGCTCAGTGTTTGGATCTCTGTAGATCCTGTCAGTGTGCTGAGCAGGGTCAGGCTGTTTTTTCTCTTTGCCTTCTGTTTTGGAGCAGCGTTCTCCCCCTTGTTTTATGCCTGCTGTTAGAAGTTCATTGCGGATGTTAACCTGTATTGAGAAGAACATCTGCTAATACTCCACACAGCAATAATATTTCCCTTGATACTGTGTATGTTTGACACATTGCTAAATTTTTTTTTCCTCTTACTAGTACCCATAGTGGCTTGATTTTGCTTACTTTGACATGAACAAATTTAAAATGTAAGATCCAGTATTCTGGTTATTCTGAGTAACCTTTGCTGCTTCTTTTCAAATAGCAGTCTACACACACCTCTGTAGCTCTGCAGTACGGATCATCAGGTTGATGGTCATTAAATGGTGCAAGAGTAGTTAGGCATGCAGAGAAAATAATTCTTGTTATCTGTGGATAGACTTTGTTCTATTGTTTGCAGGTTTTTATGTCACTTGTGAGCTGATTATTACTCAACTCCTCTCAACAGACATAATGAAAAGGCAGTGAGGCTCAATTCATTTTCTTTTTTCCTTCCTTCACAGGCATCTCTCTGAGTGCCCTTCCCATGTATCTGAGTGAAATATCTCCCAAGGAAATCCGTGGTTCATTGGGTCAGGTCACGGCAATTTTCATCTGTATTGGTGTTTTCACTGGGCAAGTCTTGGGACTGCCGGAAATATTTGGGACAGTAAGTATTTAAGGCACTTTTTTTACTGCTGTGAAAGAATACACAAGTGTATATTTTGCCTGAGTTCTTTACAAAAAAGAACCATTGTGTTTTGTTTAGAAGCACTTTGTAAAGGGCTTTGTTCTAGGCTCCTAAAAATGTGTATGTGTGTGACTGAAGGATAGATGTGATAAACAGTTTTACCAGCTTCAGTGGCTTCTATGTGTGTATGGGTGTTTTCTCACCCTCTTCCATTCCTTGATGTACTTCTCTTTTGTGATTTGCACTGCTTTCCAGTTTCTTTGGGTACCACAAAAGCACTTCAAGTTTTTGCATAATTCATTTATAATTCTTTAAAATGAGAGAGTACTTCAGAAAGCATAGATTTTTTTACAAGAACCCGACTACAAAGAATCTTGCCCAATGATTACATTGCTGCTTGTAATCTAGTCACTCTTATAGACCAGTGAGTAAAAGAACAGGCTAATATGGAAAAAGGAAAAATCTGCTATGATGAATGAGGTTATGTTGTTGTCATAGGCTGAGATTAACTTGGTGACCACTGGATGTCATCATTACACTGCTCTGGTTTATTCAGGCTGGTACTTGGAAATACTTTTCATCTGGAGGTGAATCTTTGAAACAAGCATAGCCACCCTCCTCCAGGGAAATCCAGACCTCCTTCCAGCAGCTGACCCAAGTGGTAAAGAGACCAGGAGTGAGAGGAGATTGTCTTGCCATGCTTGTCCACATCCAGCAGCCTTGGAGAGGAGAGACTCCAGCTGCCCAGTTGCTTTTAGTTTTGTCTGAGCTATTCCAGTTCTGACCAGTGCTCCTATTCTGTCCCTTTAGCCTTGTTGTCATACACCAGATTTAGCTCTTTAAAGGTTTGATTCAGCTGACCCTTTTATTACGGACAGATTTTCTGCCCTCCAGGCCCCTACTATCAATTAAAACAGCTTTCACTGTCTTTCAATGTGTATTTGAGCCATGTCTTGCTTGAGAAGCTAATCTGTTCTAAACAAGGGTATTGGGTGTCAGGAGGCTGATCCAGCTTCTTGGAATACATAGCAACGCTTACATAGTGCACTGTGATTGAGTGACTGATTTTTAAGCAGGCTTACACCTCCAGGGATGTATGGGAGATGCTTATTCCTTGGTTCCGGTTCACTATGTTTTCAATTTGCTCTTTTTATTTGCATTCTCCCCTTCATCCCTCTCCATTTTGTCACTCTCCCTTATGGAGATTGTGATGCTTCTTTAATAGGCAGCTAATTAATAATAGACTATGAAAGATAACTGATTCACAGAAAATGCAGTATAATTTTTCTGTGGAATTATTTTGTTCAAGATATGAGAGCAATGTAAGTGTGCAGAAGTGGCAAAGTTTTGACTGTTGTAAAGTGCCAGTATTTTTCCGTCAAATTTAAGAGAGCCGTCTTGATTTTTTCAGTTGGGTTCCTGCATGTATTTTCCTTATCGTTTAATATATTGTTAGTAGCATTTAGCACCAAGTGGGCATTTGCATGGGGAACAGCATCCCCTGCCAGGGGGATCTGCTGCAGAGAGTTTGTGCTTCGGTGTGATGGCTTCACCTCTGCTGATGCAGGGAAGTGTTCAACATGATGGTGCCTCCTTTTTGAGTTCTCCAGCTCTTGCAAATTTGCCTTCATCCTTCCTTTTACTTCAACCTAGCAAACCCCTTGCACACATTCCTGTCATTTTGATCCAGTTCAGAAGCAGATTCAAGGCATTTGTAGGCTATTTGCTACATGCCAACTTCTCCTTAATTCATAGGTTGGGTCTTTCATTCACTAGTGATGTAAAGTTGCCTGTCAAATTGTTGCCAGATTATTTTTTTCTTTCTTTTTTTCTTATGTTGGAGAAAATTTTGTTGCATTTGAAGGCAGTGTCACAAGTCTACAGCCACTATATTTTGGAGAAAACTAAGTATTCATTATGTCTTGTCAAAGATTTTAATTGGAACTGTAATAAAATATGTATCTATAAAATACAATTTAACTCTAATAAGATTGTCTGAAAAGGACAGCTTCTTTATGGTAGCTTCAAATCTGACAGGCATTTTTTGGTTGTTTTGAGGCTGGTTGATTGTTTCTTTCAGAGCTGTCTGGAAGTAATATTGATTACAATTATTTGTTTTCTGTCAAGATTTCATAATAATCTTCGGGACTCCCTCAGGCATGTCTTACTTAATAACTTCTTAGATATTTGCTAAAGTTATAATCATAATATCTAAGAAATTATGTGTTTGAAGAGTAGAGGAGTAGAGGGACAGAGATCTGCTTTTTATTGTTTAGTTTTTGTTGTTGCTTGATTCTGTTATAACCTATGGCAAAGTGTCCTCTGCCTCTCTCTCTAGAAGCTTGGGAAATTGCCCTATGGTAAACGGTGACCGGTGATCAGAATCCTCAAGGCAGCAAGGGTTGTATAGTGTGCTCAGCTGTTTATATAGGCAGCTGAAGGAGAAAGTAGGTATTGAAGATAAAGCAAAAAGACCTTATAGTTCTTAAAACATTGTCCTTCGGGAGTTTTCCTTCTCAGATTCTGTGATTCTACAATTAAATTCTCCAGTCTGTTTTTCTGACAGATTGCTCCCGACAGAGCTTTGCTGGTGCATTGCTAGCTTTGAGATTGAAAGTTCAAGTTTACACTGGTTCTCTTGGGGGTTATTCCCTGGCCTTATCTTCCGTATCACAGATATCAGATCTTCAGATATCTTCATAACCTCATTTCTCTAACTCGTGCAGTTAGTCCTGCAGGTAAGCCTGGGTCCTACCTCGAAGGTCTTCCAGAGTGTGTAAATATATTTTATATGTTAGACTACTATGCTGTCTCTTTCCATTGTTTCAGCCTCTTTAATGAGAGTTGACACTATTCTTTCCTTTAATCAAAAAGGGTTTATTTTATGAGTATATTTTTATGATTGCTCCTGTATTTTTTTATTTTTTAAATATACTGTTCTTTTTCTTTCCTCTGCCTGCAAATATGAGAGAGCAAGGAAGATGTTTCACTGTGAATATATGGAGGATAAATAAGTGTTTTTGTTTTTCTTAATTAAATTCCAAGAATATGTATAGACCCTCATCCAATTTTATTTTCTTTTTAAACCTTGAAAATGATGTATTTGAAAAGATAGATAGTTGTGTGTTTAAGAAAGTTTGCATAGGAATCTTTCATGTTGCTTCAATTACTTTACAAGTCCTTTAGACATACACCTTCGCATACACAAAAATAGACAGTGATGAAATAGCTAGGGTTGAAGCCTGTGTCATTGTAGGCTGTTCTGAAAACTAAGCTTTGATTTTGCCTGTCAAAGCTTCATTTTTGAGATGTGAGGTGTGTGTCTTTTATTCTTTTTTTTTTTTTTTCCCCCTCCTCTGATCCTCCCTAAGCTTCTAGAATAAAATTTAATCCTGAAAAAACTGCCAGGAAATTGATGGGATAATACAGAAGAAGAGAAGAGCAAGCAATACAAAATTGCTCCAGAAACCCACAGTCTGCAAGGGGACACCCGTAACAAAAATGGCCTGTTTTAGTTGTTGGAATAAATCTTGCGTGTTAGTGTTATAACACAGAGTGAATCCATCACCCTTTCTTATATTTTCCTGTGAGCTCTTCTGTTCTATACGTTTCTCTCTCTTGAGTCTTGACTCTTTTCAATTATTTTTCTTTCAAGCTATGGTTGAGAATTTATTTCAGAATAGAGAGCTGAGAGCCCTTGTAGCAGTATGAGATAGAGGAGAACTTATAGAGATGTCCTGCAACTGCAGCAAACATCTGTATGCTTTCAAGATGCATGATTTACATGCATTTACACAATATTGAGAATACAGAGTATTACAAAAACAGAAGCTGAAGCATTTTATTTCTAACTTAGAGTCAGAAAACAAAGTCATGCAGTAGTTTGTTATCTTCCAGAACTGCTTTAATTCCTCACAATGTTACTCTCTTTGAAATTCCCATGATTGCATGGAATAGAAATGCATTAACACTGATGTTCTGGTAGTTCTATTCTAGAAATACTGAGTGCCCAACAGAATTGTCTATGATAGACTTGCTATCTCAGTCTACTGTATTAGTATTAGTTCTGTCCCAGTGTTTTTTCAATTCTTGGCTGCAAGCTGATAAGATTATCCTGTACTATTGGCAGAGTTTTATGGGACATAGTAAGAGATCTACCTAGTTTGAGCAGGGCTGTGTTTTTGTTGTTGTTTGGCTGGGGATTTTTTGAGTGGAAGTGTTTTAAAAATGGGTGTCAACCCCCCTATTCACCTGCTTCTCTTTAGGGAATATTGGCATGTGGTCACACTGCCTCAAAGAAATGGATCCTCTTTTACTGCCTAGTCATGGATAGGCACATTCAAAAACTTTAGTGCTAGTGCCCTCTAAATATTATAAAAAATATTGTTGGTTTTCATAATAACCTGATACTCATATTAGAAGCATGTTTCTGTAGTTTCAAAGGTGCAATGTAAAGAAATGCTCAAAAAGGGTTGCACATTAGCATTTATGTGGCTGACAGCGTTTGCGATACGATGTGTTTGGACCATTCATAAATGTGTGTAGTCATAAAGTGTGTAGTTTCATTTTCATGTTCTAAGGGATCTTGCATATTCTCATGGGAATGGGAAATGTGGCAAAGAAAACCCCAGAGACCTGTTTCTTTCTGGGGATGCAGAGGGAGGCAAACGATGCTCCAGGGCATCTAGAAATTACACTAGACAAATTTTTGTGTGTGACTGTATTTCCAAAACTAAAACTGTAAAGTTTCTGCCCCCTATAGGAACGCATAAAGGAAATAATTGCCAGATCACTGGTTCCCTCATGTTTCAGGTCATAATTATCTTGTCCTGGATGAAAGGGACTTTCATCTCTTCATGTTCCCCATATAAACAATGGAGAATATGTATCACTCTACATGGGAACGGTATTGTGCAGAAAACTCCCTGATGCCCATACTGTTCAGTGCTGTAATAAGCACTGTCATAAAATCGCCAAAGAATTAATTCCAGAATTAATATTTAAAGGAGTGTGGAAAAGTGACTGATAAATAGACATTGAATATCGGCTCACTCATAAATTATGGTTCATCCTGTGTGTTGAATGAGAAGAAGGAGGGAGCGGTATCTAGACTTTTGCTGAAAGTATATATTATTTTAATGTAGCTTTCTGGAAGTTTTGAGCAGTAAAGTGAAGTGAGCCCTTGATAGCCGCATCAGGTGACATTTGCTGCTGCTCTGGGCTATGCAGCAGTGCTGGAGCTGGTGGTGCAGCACTTGGGTTGCAGGTGCTCTCTCCACCTGCTTGTGCCTGGGGAGAGGCAGCCCTTGCATCTTGGAGCTCAGAAACGCTCTGAGGGTTGAAGTGCCCTACTGGAAAGGGATGAATTTCCAGGTTCTGTTTTTAAAAAGATTTTTTTTTGTAAAAATATTATTTTTAACAAATAGAGTACTCCTTATAGAGATTGTGGCGGTTATTTTCTTTCTCTATTCACTCTTTTAAAATCCTGTTCTGTGTCTGGTACTGGGATATTTAATTGGCTTCACTAGCTCTTTGCAAATATGAGTGCCCTTGTACAAGGCAGTGCAGCACTTTCACTGCTGTCATATGACCCTGTCCAAGATTTAATTCTCCCTTGAGATAATTTTAGCCTTCCCACATGGAAATTGTCTCCAAATTTTATCAATACAGTCTTCCTAATTGGTGAAAATATTAAATGTGACCTGTGCTTAAACAGATTGTTGAACTCCTTTTAGTCCAATAGTTCAACTGTCAGCACTACGTGTTGGCTTTTTCCCCCAGGGTAGTTTCTTTTACAGCTTTTTAATTATTGCAGTAAATTAGTAAAAATAGTAACATCTGCTTTAACAATACTCAAAAAACTTCTTTTTTTTTCACTTAAAGGACAACTGGGAGTTTTGATTAGGACATAGCCCATGCATTCTTCCTGAGAGTTGTTAAGTTACCTTATGTCCCACTTCTAATTCTGGGCTTGGCTTATGTAATTTTGCAGTATGTTCCAATTATTCCATTGCTAAAGTGGGAAGATGTAAAATAAAAGCCATTGACAAACAGCAGTCCTGGGGGGTTCTGAGCATGATTTACTATGGAAAATTATGTTGGGATAAAACTTACCCAGCTCTGTTTAGGGAAACTTGAGCTCTAAAGAGTGAGATGTATCCTGCTGGAGGAATTGGAGCCAAATCTCCTGTGCCTTTCAAATTTCAATCAGACAGGATGCTGAGCAATCTGCTTTTGATCTAGCCAGGCTTCTGAAAATGTGCTAGACGCTGTGCCTGAGAGGCAGAGCCACTGAAGGCTCAGCACGCTTTTCAATTAAGCATCATCTTAAATTTAAATAGATGAATGATGAACCAAAGGACAGAATTACTAAGAAAGTTCTTCCTGCTGTTAAGGAATCGGAGCAGAAAGGATCTTAAGGACCCAGAGAGATCGAGATCTCTTTAGCTCAAGTAATACCACTGGCTCCTTTCCCTTTCAGCTACCTGTATTTTGCCTTCAGAGTAAATCTGGAGAGTCATTTGAACTCTCTTTACAGTCTTTCCTAGAAAGTCTTTTCCTGAATTATTTTCCTCAGGTTGCCATCTGTTGCTAGTTTTAAATAATTAATATATTTGTGGCTGTTAACAATTTAGCTTCAGTCGATTTCAGAAGAAATAGGGAAAAGCAGGTTCTGTCTGGCATCTGGTAGTGGTCACTCGAAATCCCATCATCTGTTTGGAGGAGCGCAGCCTCTTCTGCTCTTCAGTAAACTGAAGTGAGGGTTTTGTCAGTTTAAAACAAGCTTTTTCTGTCGACTTATCAAAATCGTGTGTTTTGTGTTGCTTGGGATATTGTAACTTACTGTCACGTTTCAGGGCCTTTTCTGGGGCATCCCTTGCAGGGCAATTAGGAAAGTGCCTTTCAATGTGGTGAACTTGGGAGCCACTATGTGGTGTGAACGTGTGGTGAGGTAGGCTAATCCAGTGAGGAGATGACATGGTTCATGGTTACACTGCCATAAAACCAAAGGGACCACTCTGAGGCCCGACATCTCCCTGGCTTTGGAGGGGGCTGCAGTGTGAGCAGGACCTGTCCTGTTTCTCGGTAACCTGGTGTGCTTGCTAGGCAATAAAGCCCTTCCTGCACTTTAGACCCTGTTCTTTCAGGTAATTTGTTGTATTTGTTTCAAAGTGATTATACTGCAAGACACGGTTCTGGTAACTATAACCTGGTTTTAATAAGTTATGCTCTTAAGACATTTTTTTCTCCGCATTTGCTGGCTTACATTTTCCTTTCATTTGATATGCGTCCACATTTACCGTGCAACCCTAAACTGCTTCTTCCCTTATGGAGGGCTAGATGGAAAGAGCAGGGGCAGCCCTAACCTACAGCCATCTGTGTGCTGAGTCGTGCCAGAGGAGACATATACAGGTGGGATGATCCCTGTTTTCAGTCCAAGCTCTGAAGAAGATAGAAATTGGTTTTGGAACCAGAGGGTGAGGCCAGATATCCCTTAAAATTATCAACTTATATGGGCTTGCTCTAGGTAATGGTTGCTGTGTGGACTGGCACTAACTTTTAAGATTTGCTTGGTCTTTATATTTTGTGACCACTTGTGCCTACAGACAGCTAGAACGTTCCCATCCCTATTAAATTAGACCAAGAACTATAGTTAACTATATAAAAATTTGGAGGTGGCTTGTGGAATGTACATACGTGGAATGCATTGACTGTTCTGTGGATGATTTCCATGTAGGTAATGAAGGAAAGGGAAAGTGTGCAATCCATTGCTGATTTCAGTTCCCCTGCCTCTTTCTTTCATAATGCTCAGCCAACTAATGGCCTAAATTGTCCCTTCCTCAGCCTATGAGTGAAGGAGTCTGAGGGAGAAACTTTCAATCTGTTCACGAAGCTGAGATGCAAAATGTTGTTGTTCTCATGGATGCAATGTATTAAATGATGAAAAGCTAATATTTCCCATCACAGCTATTTTTCTTTTCATTTTCCATATGGAGAGTGTTACTAAACTACCACATTTGCATCTGTTTTGTAGGAATCTCGATGGCCTTACTTATTTGGAATGATTATTGTTCCTTCACTGATTCAAGCTGTGATTTTACCTTTCCTCCCTGAAAGCCCCCGTTACCTCCTACTTGAAAAGCACGACACACGAAGGGCAGAGAAAGGTATGCTGTGTTACTTAGTTTCTCGTAGCCAAGGATTTGTCCTGTAGGAATACAGGCTGGAAAGTTATTCTGACATCACAGTGAAAGCAGAATATTCCAATAGGAAATATTCTCCTGGTAGTTTTTATTCCTTCCCTCCCGTTTTTAGTAGTTTTGTAAGAATTATATATATACATATATATATACATATACATATAAAATTTTTGTTCTGTTTTATGAAATTCTGCATCTATCTGATATAGCATCATGCATAGTGACAGAAACCTACCTAAGTCCTTCTGCAGTTGCATTTCAGCCACTCCATGCTGGGGCTTCCCTGGGGGATGAGCAGTGAGTTCAGCCTTCGTGGCTGTCCCTTGCCTGAGCCTTGGCAGACAAGGACCCAGGTTGTGTCTGCTGGGTTATTCAGTGCTTCTGTATTGTTTTCTTCAGGTTTTACAGACATAAGCTTACAACATCAGGGTGATCCTATCTACAAGACATATGCTATGTACATATCATGTGATCACAGCACATTCCTGTAGCCAGTGAAATTACTACAGACAAAATCCAATATTGACCACGTTACAACTGAGGGAATGATGAAGATCTCATTTTTTTCTATTGTAGAAATCCATTAAAAATAGTGTACAGAGGAGGAAACAGCCTGATTATCATACCAAAATGTTTGCACAATGCTAGTGAACTTTAAAAATTATTGTCCACATTTTCAGCCTCTAACAAGTTGCTTGTAAAATTATTTGCCAAGTGTGGATCAGCATCTGAAATGTCATACTAGAATTTTTCATTTATCATTAAGTTAATCCAATTTACTCTATTTTGTTTCTATTACAAAATATGAAAAACTGTCATTTTGTATTGGTCAACACTCTGAAATAGAAATGGCAGACAAATGAAAAGTCTGCCATGCTGTCTGAGTTTGGTATTGAGTGAAAAGTTTTGTAAATGTATTGGCCACAGATATTTTAATTGATTCAGTTTCAATATTTAAAAGCAAATAAATGAGAAGCCAGGAAAAACATGAAGGCCTAAGGTAAAGTTCTTCAGCTTTACAGGGACAGCATAGATTTGGTGAGGTAGAAAATACCCTTTTCAGAGGCCTCAAAGGAAGGGGCTTGCCTGTCCTGGCAAGAAGATGGGAATAACCTGCTGAGTCATTAACAGCTGGAGCTCCACAGCTGGGAGAAATGCCTTTTGGTGCCAAGCTTAGACTGGCTGGGGTTTACCTGATAAAATTGTGGGTGTTGCATTTCCTAAGCTACACCTGGCTGTGAGTCTGCATCTGAAATGGTGCCCCATCATCCCTGACTTGTCATAGGGACCTACTGAAAACACTGCCATGCAGGAAACCTCACCGTTAGCACAGTGAAACTGGGCCTCTCAGGCAGCTTGAACTTGATCCATCTAATCTTCTAAAAGAAATAGAAGCATTAAAAAAAATGAGAGTAACATGGTAGAGTAGCCAAAGTTTAAAATATAGTGTAGAAAATGGCATTTAGATAACTCTACTTGCCTTTAATGCCATTTGCTTTATCTGGTGATGGTCCAATAGCAGCTGGGTATGTTTTTGGCATGCTCATTTTGAGAATGATTTGAAAGATGGATTTTTGTATAGCAGATATCAGGACAGCAAAAGTGCTCATGTCTTCCTGTCAGTGATTTAATAGCTGAAAAAAAAAAAAAAAAAAAGCTGTAGCAACTAATTTACTGATATCTTTCTTGAAACAAGTGATAAACACAACCTGCCTTGAAAATTTATGCATTCTGATATATTCTGTCTTCTAGATAATTAACATTATCTATATGATATATTCTGTCTTCTAGATAATTAACATTATCTATATGTCTTATTCTGAAGGATGTAGGAACATGAGTAATTTTCTTACTGCTACACATACATATGAGCAAAGGGACTGCAAAAGTACATTTCAAATAAGAATATCTTTAAGTATCCGTTCAGCATAGAAAAGAATTGAAGAAGGAATTGAAGTGATTGATGGAATAGGTGTCCTGTTGGACAGAAAATAGAGGAGAACTGTACCATTAACCCAATCATGGGGGTTCAGAACCTTCTACTGTCATTTCGGGGCAAATGGTAAAATCCAGGCTTATACAAGAGCCAAGTCTCAGGTGGCTGGGATTTAATGTCATGGCATAATGAAAGGAAGCAAGAGGAAAGTGGCCAACTGCAGATCAACAGTTAAAAAAAAAAAGAACTATCCGCATTAAGTGAGGAGATGGGTCAGGAAATGCAAGAGTATTAGGGAGACCAGGGGAATTTGTGGATTATTAGAAAAGCTACTGCTCATAAACCAGCAGTGACAATTCCCCATTTTAATGATGACAACAGTAATGGACTTGAATTATTTGTCTCTCTAGGTTAGATCTGCATATTAATGTCAGAAATGTGTAAGTCTTGTGATTAAATACTTTTTCTTTCCCCGAAAGAGATCAAGGCTATTCATGCAAATGTCATATATTTCACTGTGGATTATATCTTGCTGGAGAAGTTTAAAACTGTTATCTGTAAAAGGTCTGCTGTATTTAAGAGGGATGACTGCATTAGTCTTTATAAATTACTCTGAACTATGCTCATATCTCAAAGCTTTTAATATGGAGGAGGACAAAGGTAATCTGCCTAATTATTTTAGAGTAATGAAAATACAATAGGATAATGCAGGTCATTGAGTTTTCACAAAGCTTGTCTCTTGCTTTCATCCTTTTCTCTGTCTCCATCAGTTAACTAGACTATAACAACCTAAGTACAGGTGCCCTCATTCTCATCTTTGGCAGTGGTGCTTTAGAGCATGATGGCTTTAAGCAGTAAAGGGTTTTAAGGGTTAAGCAACTTAGACTGTTCCAATAGCATCTGCTGTTGATGTGCAAAGTCTCATCAACTAGTGTGTTCAGCCATTCATTAAAATTCTTGGTGTTATGAAAGAAGCATTTCATCAGTTACAGCATGAAGTATAGATTTTTAATTTTTAGAAAGATGGATTTCAGTTGCTACCGTTTGATATGATAGAGGAGTTTTTGCATTGGTCCTGTGTGAACTGAGGAGAGATTAAAACAGATTTACAGCAGGAACAACTGCTGTAAATGGAGTTGCTATTGCAGATAGCAAGAGTGTATATTGCTTTTCCTTTGTGCTTTTTGTGTATCTGAGTGTGATGAGCAATAGTGCAATGGAAGAGCAATCGTGGCTACTAAACTTGCCAGCTTATGGCAGAGGCTTCAGCCCAGGTGGTTATTGCCTGCCAGAAGCTGCAGTGACAGTGATGATATCTGCCTTCTTTATAGTTTTTCCTAAAACTCTTCGCCTTTCAAAGGGATGCTTGATTCACTTGATACTTCATCTAATTTAGTTTATCAATATTTAGGGTTAATTTTTGGTTAACTTAAAGTATTAATTTAGGGTGACATGGATATTTTATTTTACACGTATACCTATTTTTGAGTAGACTGAGCAGACTTCTTCTGTATTGTGATATTCTGTGACATCAGAGATAAGAATAGGTAAATATATGATCCCAGACTGGATGATCACTAATAGATCTGTGTGTTTTATAAGGACGAAGGAACTGAAATATAGGAAAAGACCAACGAGTTTGTTTGTCTAACTGCAGTTGTATTTACTCAATGAGACTAAGAAATTTAAGGTTTATTTTTAAACTTTACCATAAAAAATATTAGTATTTAACATTTTGCTATATTTTAATAACTATGTAAATCTGTCCTGGCAAGATGTAGCCAAATTATTCTTCTGGCTACTCAGTACTGTAATAAAATGGGCAGTATTTGAAAATAGTACTTTTTCCAAATATTTTTATGCAGAGATAAATCTCTTACAGACAACTTATCATGTAACTGCTTCAAAAGCAGTGAAGCTGGACAGCTTTTTGCAGTTGGTGAAGCAAGGAGTGAGGCACCCTGTATGTCTAGAAACCAGCATTAATGAGGAAGGAGGCTGCACGGTCTCACACCAGTGGCTCATCTGGCCCAGAGGTCTGTCTTTGGGAACAGCCAAATATTGTTTAGGGAGAGATTAAATGAAGCTTATCAGTAAAGACACTGAGCCAGTACCAATATACATTGGTATTAGTGAACTGAAAGTCAGCAGATCTACGGGAAGCAGGCAGCAATGCTACTCATACCTCCTTTTTTATTTTTTTT
>VZSG01000418.1:307080-338753 GCA_013398315.1 Nothoprocta pentlandii
TTTTTAATATTTTTTATTTTTTTTTATTTTTTATTATTTTTAATTTTTTTTATTATTTTATTATTTTATTATTTTGTAAGCATTATCAAACTATTGCTTGTGACTATTCTCTGCATCTGCCTCATCTTACCTGGGGCTGACCCTATTCTGTAAACCGCACAGTGACAGTTTCCTTTAATGTCTTCTCCAAACTTACATGTTAATTCAGTCTTTAATAAAATAAAAAATAAAGAGCTTTCTTTACATAACCCTGGAAGCACTGCAGTAAAACAAGGGTTAGTAATTCCATGCGTGGTTGAGTTTTGTGGCCAACTGAAGTTAATTTAAAGGCCTGGCTGGTTTTAAAGACAAGACCGATTGATTTCATCCAGAGCTCTGAACTACTTTGAAATGTTTCACCTCAGTTTAGCCAAGATGAGTAAAAGCTAGTGGTCTAAACGGAAAGGTTCCCTCTCTACTTTCCCCTTGACTGAAACTGTCCACTTCTTTTGCTCTTTATAAAGGCAGCATCCCAGCCTTTGAAAGCAGAGTATTTAGGACCTTCTGCTTCAAGCGAATCAAAGGGAAACCTGGGAAAAGATCTAAAAGTTGCCAGATGGAGACTCTGGATGGTTTTATGTGTCATCAGGACAAAGACATGAAAATAAGGCCTTCCTATAAAGAGACACAACTGATCACAGAGGAAAATGAGTCATTGCAAAAGGGATAGCAAGGACTGCTGTGATGCTGGGTGCCAATAATGCAGATGTTAAAATCTAAAATGAATAGAGTTGAACATCGCAAATTAAAAAGACCTTTTAGGTTTTTCCATTCCCTTTCCATTCTGCTAATGCAGAATTTATTTCCACATTAATTATGGATAAAGTTGCAATTCTTACTGCATTGGAAAAGCTGTATTGAATAGTGGGAAAATGTTTCCAGCAGAATTGGTGTTGCCTACTCAAAACCACGCAGGAAGAGCTTAACATCATCACAGCATTTCTTGACCTGTTGATAATTCAAGTATATGTCAAAATTTTTGTATTAAACCTTACCCCTGAGATCCTCAAACAAGAAAGATAAAAGAAAGGAGAGGCTTATTTTTTTGCCTTATACTTGGTAAATTTTTGCATTGGTATTTTTCTGTGTGGTGTGGTTTTTGTGTGTGTGTGTGTGTGTGGTTTTTTTTACTTCCTGGTCCCTCTAGAAATGTAGCAAGCTCCCTTGTGCAGAAAAGACAGATTGCTTTCTTTTTACTTGACTGCACCTATATTTTTGACTTGCGTGCCCTACAGGACTGCTGAGGATTCTAAGGGCAGGGGAAATAAAGAAAATTGTGCACTGACCTAATTTACACTGATAAACAGATGCTTAAATATCTATGAGAGCTTTTAAAAGTAAAATACTTTAATATATGAATGTTTGTTTATTCTTATTTTTACAAGATTTTATAATTGTTAATGGTCTAATAATACTGATGATTGTACTATAAGTGTGGGAGACAGACTGTAGCACACTCTATACATGTATTATTCTTGTTTTACATTATTTGGCCTTTAAATACATCACACTCATTTTAGCAAGCGTTTAGCATGTCATTTAATGATAAGTGGACTGTAGCACAAGGACAAAACTCAGCAGGTTAAATTCTGGATTGCAATGCATGATTTTTTTTTAATCCATCTCTCATTATAAGGCCTAGGGGAAAAGGTAAATCTCATATATTTTCCAAAGGGATTTAAAAATTCTGACCTATCCTCTAGCATGAGATAAACTGCATTTTAGAAGAAATTAATATTATAAACTGACTCTTGTACCCAGAGGTGATGAGTGTTCTTCCCTAAAATCATTCCTCTTTTTAGAGAGGATCATGTAAGGACGATTAAAATGCAGTAGAGGTGCTAATTGTGTCTGAAAGTCTTGGCTGAGAGCTCAGGTTCACTCAGTGCTGAGCTGCAAGCCAGGCAGACGGTGCCGTGTTGCACATCCACAAGAGGAAAGGAGGGAGCTGCTCCCAAGAATCCCCCCTTTTGATTTATGTGACCTGCCTTTCGGGACATTGAAATGCCACCACTTGGCCTTTCTAGATATTCGGTGAAGTTAAAATTTAGTAACTTCAAAACTTAAATCAAGTCTAGGCATTTTCATCGTGAATAGTCAGTGTCTCTGGCTTTATTATCATCAAAGTCTTTTCTATGATCCAGGAGAGAGTATATTGTGTTCTAAAATATTCACATGAAGTATTTATAGGCAGTCCTAGGCAAAGCTGTAGATAGATTAAAAGTGGACTTGGGTTTTTGGAAAACTAAATCAGCTTGCTCACTTTTAAATATAAAATTACTCTTTTTATTTTTAAGTGACCTGCTGTGTAAGGGATCGTTTTTGGAGTCAGTATCCTGCTGGGTTAGAAAGCCTGGTTGGAGGGGCATGGTTAATGTAATTGTTTCTCTGCAATCACTCCAAGAAGATGAATGCTTTAAATATCTCTTAAAAAAACAACTCCCAGGGAATGTTCACAAGCTTGTGATGAAAATATCTTCAGCTTAACTACATTTATAAAGCAAGTTCGTAGAGATTGGAAATAGATGGGAATATACCATCTCCATTACGATACCTTTGGGATGGTGTGTGAGCTTTATTATTCACAGTGGAAAGCTAGGTCAGTAAATCATCGGCGTGCAGTGACATAACCCCTAACATCATGCATTTTTTTTGTGGAGTGTTTTGTTTGTTTGCTGATCTTTGCCAGATGAAGAAACTCCTGTGCCTCCAGTATTGACAAATAGGAAGGCTTGAATTGCTCTATATAATTCTTCATATATAGAAGTGAATTCTAGATTATATGCTTGTGAGATACTTTGAAGAGTAACAACAATCCCTTTCAAATAACTGTTTTCTATTGGTTCATCAGACTTACATACTTTATATATATATACAATAAAAATATATATATATACACACACGCACACTCTCTCACACACACAAACTCTATTACTTCTCCGTCCAATTTTTCTTCAGCAACAAATTCTGATACATCGATTTAACTGCAAAAGTAGCAAGTAATCAAATGACGTCCAGAAACTGCTTTGATATTAAACCCTTTTTTCTTTTTTTTTTTAATTTTTCAATTTTTACATACAATATTTTAACCATACACTATACCTTAGACTATATTGCACGTGAAATAATATAAGGAGAGGGACTGACTGGGTGCTAAAGAATTTGTATTCTTACTGCACTTTCTGAGACTGAATACAGGGATAAGGCAGATCACACTCAGACTGTAATTTTCTTCTTTATCTTCATCAACAATATGGTTAAGTTATAACCATGCATATTTTCTGGTTTTCACACAGTCCCATTTCGTTATAGAAACCTCTTATTAACGCATGAAGTGATAGATGACTGGCCTAAAGTGTATGTCCTCTGTTTGCAGCATTTCAGACCTTTCTTGGGAAAGAGGATGTATCTCATGAAGTAGAAGAAGTTTTGTCAGAGAGTCGAGTCCAAAGAAACACCAAGTTGGTGTCGGTGCTTCAGCTCCTGAGAACCCGGGCCGTGCGCTGGCAGGTCGTTACTGTGGTTGTCACCATGGGCTGCTACCAGCTCTGCGGGCTAAATGCTGTAAGTTCCCTCTTTAGGCAGTGGGATAGTCTGGGGTAAATAAGCCATTCGGTTATTTTTCCTTTTTTTGCCTTCTGCTTAAATAAATTGGTAGGAAAAGGAGAGTTGCAGCTGAGGCAGAGATGGCTTCAGCTGAGAGTCACCTGCAGCTTGTTCGTGATGTGGCCACACCGAGGGATCACGGGAGAGGATAGAGAACTTTCGTTTTTTATTTGTTTAGCTGTTATTTTGAAGTCCATGAAAAATTACGGACCCCAGAAGTGATGGACAAAATGTGACCCTTCTGTTCAATGCTCAGGAATAATTTCCAGTATTTAGATTTTTTTTTTTTTTTTTTGGATGTATCAAACCAGTTAATATCTGGGATATATAAAAGGATGTTATTGTGTCTGCTAAAAGGAGCTTGGCAAATGCAGCTCCTCACAGTGGCTTTGTGCATTACCACCTACTTGAAACAGTTTTATTCCCCCCAGTGCTAATCAGCACTAATGAGCATAAATGTTCCTCGTGCCTAAGCCATCTAGTCCAGAGGTATCTCAGGTATTCGTGGATATAGTGTTAGAAGTCATAACACAGAATAATTGCTCCCAGACCAGATGAGAGGTTACGTGATGAGAACTCAAGTATGAAAAAGTTTTTAACTGACACACTAGGAGAGAGCTAAAAGAATTTTCGCACTGTAGGTTGAACTATAAAAACACTTGTAGAGGTGGCATTTTCTCCTAATGGTTGGATTTCAGTGCTAATAACAGGCTATTTTATTCCTCACTGAGGATACTTTTTCAAGAAAAGAAATGGAATTATCTTGTCATCCAGTCTTTCTAACAATTTATCAATGCATATGTGAAATAAAACGACACTAATAGTAAGAAACAGGCTGTTCAAATTATAAGTACATTCCCTAAAGAAATATAAAACAACAACACAGGTACATTTTCAGGAGTAAAAGAAGAGATTTGTAACTTTCAGGATATTTAACAAATGGCAGAGATTGTCCATGTCAGAGTGAAAATATTCTCATTACATAAGGGCATGTGGAGGTTGGAGCAGTTGGATGTGTCCAGATGCATCCGAATGCAGATGCTGTTTTAAAGAATCATGAGAGGATTCCTTCTCTGGAAATATACCCCAGGAAAGTTCTCCTCATCTGGAAATACACCCCATTAAAGCTCTCCTCATCAGGATTAGTGCCAACTGTTTCAAGCCTTACCTTAATAATTATTATTGATACTTTATGCAGTTTTTATTGTTATTATTTTTTATGCGCTATGACTAAACATGGAAAGAATTTTCATACAAAATGAATATTCTGGAACTGAGGGTTTAAGTAGTTCAAGCGTGAAAAACAGATGATAATAGAGATTAAGAGAAATAGTTGGACCACTAAAGAGATGAGGTCTCTTGCTCTTAGCTTCCCTGATTGATCTTGATGAAGTTGTCTGAAGCCTAGAAACTACCAGTGCCAATACAGATATTTCAGATATTGCCAAACCTAATTCTTCGATTGCTGGCAGCAGCTGAGCTTACCTGCTGGATGTGAGATAGTGTCCATCAACCAGCAGCAAATTCATATCTCATAACTCTTGCTTTGTCTGTAGTGCCTTATTAGTCAGTCCGGTCTTTTCAACAGCTGCCATCTGGGCTAGACATATGGGAAAGTTAGACTTCTTTCAGGCAAGAGGCTCAAATGACCCCCAGTGAAAACTACCAAATGGCTGTCTTCTGTAATCAGCCTGCTGGTATCTCAGAATACTTATTTCCTTCTAAGGCTTTACTTTATTATAAAAACTATTTTCTTTCAAAATATACTAATATATTCAATTCCGATGAAATCCTACACATTCTGACCTAAATTAGCATAAATATATATCAGATTAAGATTTTTTTTTTGTGCTGTCTGTTATCCAAAATAAATGTATTTACCTTCCTCCATCATTTCTCTTTACCTTCAGTTCTAGGAATGGCACAAAGCTAAATTCTTACTATTAAAGTTTATGTTGTTCATACAAACAAATGTGCTGTACTGCACATTGTGTTAACACAGTTTTCCAAAGTGGATCCCTTGATTTCTGTGGGATGTAGGCTTAAGCCAGGGAGCTATATTTCCAATGGCAGGAAATCACCCTAAGCATGAGGAAGGCATAGAGCAGCAGGGTATGGTAGTGCCACCACAGTGTGCTCCTCAGGCTTGCTGGCCACAGGTTGCATGAGAAGGGATGAGGGCAGAAGGGTTTGGTTTCTATCTTTTTTCTTTTTTTCTCCTTCCTTCTCCTTGCCACATTGAAGGGAAAAAGCTGAAAATTTTAGGAAAGAATGTATATGGGCCAAATGAGAAGTAAAAAGCCTGGAAAATGGAGTCAATTTTCTGAGGTGTACCAGGTGTGAAAAAGTTTGGGAACACGACTGGCATATAGCAAATGCCAGTTTAAGTTAAAAGCTTGTAAAAGTAAAAGCTTATGGTGAGAACTTAAATTTGATGCAGCTAGCAACATGCTAAGGACACTGCTAAAATGTTGTCTTCAGGCTCATGAAGTTCAAACTGCTATAGCGGTTGTACCCAGCGTATATAGCCATTGCCCATGGCCTCTGCTTAAAAGAGTAAAATGATGACTTAAGGTTTTTCTTCCTTATGCGGAGAAGCAGAAACTCATCATGGATGAAAAAGGAATCTGATATCCCTGTAACACTCTGAACAAAACAATGGCTGTTTCTGGGGTTTTGAACCTTCTGTCCCATGTCCCATAGCTCTTCCAGTTCAAGAATTGTTAGCCCAGAACATCAGCTTACAAAGGCCATGTTAGAAAGGTTTCTTAAATGAAAATGGAGTAGTCATTATTAACCTAGTGAGTAGCTCTTCTCTCAGTAATGTCCTAGTGCAGTGTATTTCCCTGGCAAAGGATACACACGTTGAAAAACCTTTACCTTTATTGCTTTTAAAATGTGTACCTACATGTTAATTTTTACTCTAATTTATTTTTGTGATGTTACAGAGGTTAATAACTCACTGAATCTCATGCTGGCATTGCCAATGACATTGCTATGCCAGTTTTTTTAATCTGGCTGTTTTCCCATCACTCATATCAGTGATAACTTATTCTCTTTTGCAGCAAATCACTTTTTATGGCCTAGTTGCTATGTGTTGGCAGATGTATTCAAGCAGGTGTTGTCTGCTTGGGTGACTGTTTAGCTTCTTTAATTTTGTCCTTTCTCAGGATTAGTGCATCCTAATATCACCTCCACTTTCTAGAATCTCTAAGTGCCATACAATACTGATTATCAAGAGGGAAATGTTTAAATTACATGGTTTCCAAATTCTAACACATGACTTCTTTTTCCAGAGTCTTCTTGACTAGGGCACCAATGAAACACACAGTTACCACCACCACACATTACACAAATATACAAACACACATTGCTTCATATAGCGAAAATTGCTGTTACCCTTTATTGTATCTACATCTCTTTAGGCAAGGGCTGAAGTGTGACCCATAGGTATAAAAGTCTTAAGTCAGCCTCTCCCTAGCAGTAAGGTAATATAGGTAGCTTTATAGTCCTTGGTATTTTGTTACTTTTGTTTTATGTAAGATGAATTATTTTCTCCTTTGGTCTGGGACAAATAGTTTTTTATGTTTTTTTAAAAAAGACCCTGTGTTAGTAGCTTGATGAACAGATGTATCTTAATGAACAGATGTAGCATGTGCCTAATATGCTGGCAGAGAGCAGGGTTTTCCTCTTGTGATCAAAACACCCTCAGTCATTAGAGGAGCCTTTTCTTGAGCAGGGTTTGTTTGTGGACAGTATACAGGGAAAAATATCACTGCTAATTTCCTGTTTAGGGCCATATATTATCTCTGACTTTCATTTGTTGTTGATAATTTTTTGTTTTGTTTTGTTTGTTTGTTTGGGTTTTTTTTTTTTGTATCACCTTCTCAATAAAATCAATTATCTTTTTCCAAGTCTGCCTCTCCTAGCTGCATGCTTCTGGTAGCTGAAGTCTTTGGCAGGTTCTCTTGCCCGTGATTCAGTGCATCCTAAAACACTTGTTTCCTTTTGATGAAAACGCTGTCTCTCTAAAATGAGTCCTCGTTGACACCAAGTTAACCATGAGCCAGTAGTGCCCTCATGGCCAAGAAGGCCAATGGGATCCTGGTCAAGGGAGGTGATCCTGCCCCTCTACTCAGCTCTGGTGAGGCCACACCTGGAGTACTGTGTGCAGTTCTGGGCTCCCCAGGACAAGAGGGATGTGGAGCTTCTAGAGAGGGTCCAGCAGAGAGCAACTAAGATGATTAAAGGACTGGAACATCTCTCATACGAGGAGAGATTGAGTGAGTTGGGCCTGTTTAGCTTGGAGAAGAGAAGGCTGAGAGGGGATCTGATTAACATGTAGAAGTTCATGAAGGGAGAATGTAGGGAGGAAGGGGTCAAGCTCTTCTCAGTGGTGGCCAGTGACAGGACAAGAGGAAATGGGTATAAGCTGAAACACAGGAAGTTCCATCTCCATATGAGGAAGAACTTCTTTCTTATGAGGGTGACAGAGCCCTGGAACAGGCTGCCCAGGGAGGTTGTGGAGTCTCCTTCTCTGGAGGTCTTCAAAACCTGCCTGGATGCCGCACTGTGCCACATGCTCTAGGTGACCCTGCTGGAGAAGGAAGGCTGGACTAGATGATCTCTAGAGGTCCCTTCCAACCTTAAACATTCTGTGATTCTGTGATCTTTTATCTCAGTTGAAAATGGAGAGATTAAGGTGATGACTTAGATGTAATGTCCATCAAGTGAGAGAAATCTCCCACTTTGTGACTGACTAGGTATGATTTTGGCAATGCCTCTAAGAATGTGCATCTCTATTCAGCTCTTGTGTTCAGCTCTTGTGTCTATTCTTGCTTGTCAGTGAAATATTTCATCAGGTAACCCAAACGTGCTTTTAAACAGTGTCGCTAAGCCATTGTGTTTGTATCCTGTTGTTCAAGCTAAAGTGAGTTTCTTCAGTTTACTTCCAAAGTGAATTAAGCTAAAGAAATTTAAAGCTGCTTGTAATTCTGAGCAAGCAGAAGTATAACTTAGTGTTGGGACAAATCCCCCCCCCCAAATTCATACTTTCATTTGTCTTTCTGCCCTCAGCCATTCGGTAGTTCTCCGTATTTTAATGAGTCTGGTCTTTGCAGACTAGATGCTTAAATTGAATGCTGGTGTTTTGTGGTTAAAACATTCACTTCTTACTGTTACAGATCTGGTACTACACAAACAGCATCTTCAGTGAATCAGGGATTAACCACGAAACAATCCCGTATGTTACTCTAAGCACTGGTGCTGTTGAGACCGTGGCTGCTGTTTTTTCAGTAAGTATGGTTGTAAAAGCTCATTAAAGTGCTTAATATTTAAATTACTGATGCTTTCCTTAGACAGGATATTATATAATCAAAATAGTTTTCTGAGGATTAAGTATAATGGTTTATAATGCAATTGAAAATATAATTGTAGAGTTTAATCGTAGACCCATTTTTTTTTTTTGGCATGTAATGTTTTGTTTGTTTATAAGAAGCTGCTCTCTGATTTCAGTTGCATCAAAAGTTGGTATATCCTGAGGCTGTTTGTATAAACAAGGAGGAAGAAGGCTGGAACAGGAAGGCCCAGAGTACAGCAAATGATCATTCCTAAGTGACTTTAGCTGGCAGAGTGGCTGTTACAGCAGCTTACCCTATTCCAGCATCTTCTTTGGCTCCTGTTGGAAATCATGCAGGGTTGCTAGCTTGTTCATGGGCAGAGGAGTGGTAGCTTCAAAGTATGGGAGTTCCTTCATAGATGAAGGACATTTATTCTGTGCACTCAGGGTAGGACAAGTTGTTAAGAAAAAAAAAAATCATCTGTGCACATCTTTTTTTCTTTCCAATTTTAATACAGAAAAGTTGATTGGGGGGGGGGGAAAGCTTCCTGAAGAAATTCAACTCAAAAGTTCAGTAGATTAATGCATTATTTGCTGCTTAAAAAAAAAACCTTTCTGTTTGCGTTGTCATAAATAAGAAATAATGAAGATGTTCTTGGAATGAAAGGTTATGAATATTTTTTATTACCTTGCTACAAATTTTTTTTGGTCATCTTCTTATATTTGATACCAACAGTGTTTTGTAAAGTACCAAACACACCAGACAGGCAATTTGAAGTGTCTGAACAATTATATTGGCAAAAATTCTTTCCAGGGGCGGTGCAACTGCTTTTCACCTAGGAAATGTTAAACTAAATCTTGTTATCAAGTGCATTTTCTTATAGTGTAGGACATAAGGAATCTTAAAGGTCACAAAGATGATCTTCAGATCTTTGTAAACTCTTACATATTCATTTTGGGATACACCATCATCTTTTTTTTTTTTATTCTCAGTAAAAGAGACTTATCAAATTAGCAAAGTATTGAAATCCCAGCCTCTTAAAATTTCTTCTCTGATGCTCCAGAAATGCTTTGTTGTATAAGATAAATGTTAAAATAATAATGATAATTCTACTGGCAATTTAAGTGAAGAATACACTTTCTGTGAGTGTATGGAAACAGAATACCATTACATGGAGATTCTATGGCACTAAACCATTCTATAAATAGGGTCTGTCATCTTCTCAGTTCCTTCTGTGCCATCAGTTTGTGGGACTTATACAGAACACATTGTTCATCCATAATGGGGTGGTTGTGTCTCCTTTGGTTCCTTCCATGAGTGGTAACTTTTTTTTATGCCTGAAAGATGTATTTTTAATATTTTCTATATTCAGTCTAGTCACTGTGCCTCTGGAAATGCTAATGTAATGAAATTTCTACCCCTTCAAACTTGCTATTTCTGTTCTGTTGAAGTACTGCTTTATAGCCTTTAACAGTAACCTTCCAATTCTTTTTTCTTTGCTGCTATTCAAAGAAAGACCACACAGTATTTCTGTTAAAAACTTTGCAGCTTCTTATTTCTGCAATAAACTTTCTATGATGTTTTTTGTGCCTAGATCTATTTATAGTAGATTTTCTCCCACTTCCAAGCTCTCAGCTACATTTTTTGCTTTCCTATATTTTTAATGTATTTGACAGCATTAAAGACTGAGTCAGATGCATGTAGCACTCAGCAGGAAGACAGAAAGAAGCAGAACAAAGCATGGGCAACATCATTTTCCTGATACTTTTTAGCATGCTTGCTAGTAGAAACCTGGTCTTTTCTCACAATAAATCCCATGTTCTTAGTAAATACACATATCAATAAAAGAAGTAGATTTTTTTCTTGTAAATGGAATATCTGTGGGAAGTCAACAATACACTCATGGATCATCTTGTATCATTATATGTGTTTGGTTGTCATGCCCTGGCTCTCAATCTCGGTAAGAATAGTTGGGGCTCCTCTGCTGGTGAACTTGGTGTAGAGGCTAAAGGAAAAGATTGAAGCATATTTATTTCATAGGGAGTCTGAATAAGGTTTAGGAGTGAAAATATCATTCAAACTGTGAAAAACTTTGAAAATCTCCCTTTAATGTGTCTTGTGGGAGGAAAAGCCTTATGAAAGCAATAGTAATAATACTGATAACTGCATATAATATATCATCCTTTTTATAGCATTATGCTGCCTCATTTCATTTGATATGCCTATTATGTGCTTTGCATACAGATCCATCACTCTTCCTCTCCAGCAAAAATCCCAATGGCTGCATAAAAGACACTGAAAAATGAACCACCTGCATCACCATTTTTCTTTTATTTACATTGCTGATTGCAGCTCCTGCTCATACCATCACTTTCTAGTCGCCTTCACCCAATACCTGTGCTGCAGAGTTATGTGCTCTGTTTCCTGGTTTCCCTGTAAAAGGGAGATGTCTGGTCAGTGCAGGAGGAATTTGTACAGGCCCCTGGACATGAAGTCAGTTGTATCTACGGGCCATGGTCCATCGTGGGTCACCAGCGTGCTGCTGAGCTGGTACAACTTCAACGAGAATACAGCTGTAAGGTGGTTTAGTCTACAGACCATTTCCTCTAACTGCAGATCAGAAGATATTTTTCATGAAATGGTAGAAATGATGTCTGCAGATGCATGAAATTTTATTTTCATATTCTTGCACTATAAACTTTCCTCAGGTTTCTTGTGTGTAATATTCTCCATCCCTTGTCCCGAACCGTTGTACTGGATCCAGTTCAGAGACAAGCTGCACTTTGATGAGAAGTCCCCTTAATTTCAGTTTGCTTCTGAAGAAGTGTGGAAGTCTTTGCAATGAAAAGATTTTAGATTTTGAACTTGGAGGTGTGTCGCAGTGGGATGTTTCCTTGCTTGACCCTGTGCTTTGAAGCACGGTGCAATTTAATGCTGTCTGTTCTTTCAGTTTTTTCACTAAGGAGGAGTTCAAAAGCATAGTTAACTTTGAGGGATTTTTTTGTGGCTTTTCTATTATTTGTTGTTGCCTTTCTTTTTTTTTTTTTTTTTCCTTTTTTTACTCTTAATGGTTGGGGAGAAGAAAGACAATTTGCAAATATCTGTCTTTGGTGAGGGAATAAACTGGATAGTTAAGGAGACAGAAGTAAATGGATGAATAGATTTTTTTTTTTTTTCCTTCAACTATACTAGTGTGGAGGGAGTTACTTACACCAGTAAAAGGGAGTGCTGATTGGATTAAACATCCCCCTTCCCAACACGTTGGGGTAGTAGGGAATGCCTAGAGGGGAGCGCAAGAACCGTGCGAATGTGGCATTTCCCCACCCCTTCCTCTGAGCTCCTTGGCCTTGACAAGCTGTGGCTTGAGGGCTTCCCAGATAAGAAGGTAATATCTTGATCTTTAACAGCCTTTATGGTTATTTTTTCTTTGAATTTGTCTAGTTATTTGTTTTCTGTATATTATTAGAAGTTGCAACCTCTGAAGTAGCACATTTCAAAGTTTAAGAGCATATTGCATGAAAAAGTCCCTATTTTGAGATTAGAGAACAGAAGATATAGTGCAGTGTAGGTCAAATGAAATTTTAACAGTGTGGATGCTCAACTAACTGAAAAACTGCTCACAGAAAATAGTTGTCAACACTTAATGCCACTTGATATTTCTTCATATGAAGTTATGTGACAATTTGCACTGGGACAATTAATCCTCAAAATATTCTTAAACTATATGGGTGAAGGAATTGCCTGTGTCATCCAAACTTACCAAAATGCGAAATTCAGAAGTTTTTGCAATAACTATGGAATATTTTATCAAATAGGACATGTGGTCTGAAATCAGTAAGATAAAGTTCAGCACTGAAAGCTGCCAAGTACTGCACTTTTGGAAGGAAAAAATCATATGCACAAATACAAAATGTCATGTGGACCTGTGTCAAAAGACTTACTGAAGTCAAAATCTATTATGTTTTTCCTTTTCTTTCTATCCATTCAACTTCCTCCCTGTCAGTGAAGCAAGTCAGAATGCTTTGATGTGATCTGCCCTGAACAAATCTCTTTTGACTGTTTCTCATCACCTGATCATCATCTAGTTGCTGTCAGACTATTTGATTTTTTTTTAATAAGTTGTCCTCATATTTTGTGGGGAAAGATAAAAGTCCTACTGCATCTTCCTGCTCTCTGTGTAAAAGATAGGTGGTTGCTCAGGTCCGGGACTATCAGACCTTGCAATTGCCTCAGACTTCTGGGTTTTTCATTAGTCATGATCATCAAAGCTTGTTTTTACTAATAAATTATGAAGTGAAAAAATATTCTTTAATCAATGTATTACCAACCCTAAAGTTACAATGATGACATCAAAGATACTGTGTATTCATTTATTTATTAAGTATCTAGGGGAAAAAAATCAGTTTTTAAAAATGTTTTCCCTCCCTTCATATTTGCCCCTGGAACCCATTCATTTTATGGGCTCATAGTCTATAATTTTAAGAAGCCATAAACAGTTGCCTACATGTGCAAATATTTGGCTTCCAAATTTGTCCACTGCACTAATTTGTTTTGCCTATATAAAAATTTTCAGATGATTTACATACACTTTGCTTAGTTCTAAGAAAGCACTGCAAAGTACATCTAATAAGTGAAAGCCAAAGAAATGTTGTGACTCATTTGGAATATGAAATATTGAATTTGATTGGATGCAGGGAGTCACTAATTACTCTCTAATCACAAATTCTTCCTTATTTCACAGTTGCAGATGTAAATGTGTGTTATTTTTATGGAGCAAATTAGTGGATGGAAAAATACTCAGATTTATGTCCCTACTGGAAGATACAAAGTCTGAAAGAATGGGCAATAGAAAAGCAACATAAAACTGACAGCCCAAGAAATACAACAACAAGAGCATAGTCTTGTTCAGCAGCCCACAGACTTTTCACTGGAGCAAGGAGCTCCATTTCAAGGTCAAAACCCAAAGCAAGCAGGTGCATCACTCCCCAAAACAGGTTAGCTGCCTAAATGTCCCCTGCAGCTCCTAGTTAGGGAGGTCTGGGCTCTAGAGAGGGAAATCTGAGTCTTCATCTTGGGCCTGTAACCATCCCTGTGCATAGTATGATACTGCCATCTCCCAGCAGTAAGTACTGGGCTGTGTCTTGAAATATGGTTGTCTTGAGGTACTTGTGAGCAAGTGGCAGTGAGGGCAAATCCCTCATTGGGGCTTGCCCTCAGTAAGGGCATTCTTGTGAACAGGAACTTTCACTGCCCCATGAGGTTACCTCAGGATACTTTATTGCAATAAATTGATTCAATTGATTCAAATCAATTGAATAATTGATGTATTGATAGTTTAGAGCGTACCTAGAAATTAATTCCATCAGCTGCTGGTAATAGTCTTTAGACTTCTAGCTATAGGTGATGTGCAGTGTCAAATCCTGTCATGCCACTAACAGAGACACTTAGAGACTGATAAAGAGGAGCCTGCAAAGGCACAGATTTATTTAAGGCTTGTAGATAAGTGTCAAGACTTGATATTGGGCCTCCAAATGCAAACTGACTTATTTAAATATTTGTTTTGCAACTTTCTAACCTCAGAATTTGCAAATTTCTAGCCCTCGCTCTTCTGTTACTCTGCTTTTCCTGGATACAGTGCACATTGTGGCATGAATAGGCATGAGAGCAGTATAAATGAATTTTAAATCTGAGATTTAAAATGGAAATAAGACAGAGCTGGCTTGTCACATTAAGTCTGGATCTAGATGGAGATTCTTATTCAGGTTCACATGCAAAATACATGAGGAAAAAATTTCGTATATCTACCCTTAATGTTAAAGAATAGAAAAGATTTCTCTGCAGAACTAAATATATCAAGAAAATAGAATGGAGTTTTCTTCATATAATTTAGGGTCAGGAAACAAGTAAGAAACAATACTTGGTGACCTGCACTGTGGGCTATAGAACATACCCATGTATTCTGCAGCTGACTCATGAAGAGAGATTTTTAACTTTATTCACAAGTGCTTTTTGAACTATATTCACAAGTGTTTCCTGCCAGACAAAAGCAAGTTCTGTGATCTGTTACGCCTAGTTCGCATATCAGTTGCCTTATTATTAGTGAACATTTGTGTTGAGAGAATATTGGCTGCAAATTTTTTTTGCACTTTTTATTTACACAGAAAGCACACAGAATTGAAATACTTAAAAACTTCTGAAACATTTTCCACTTTTTGTGTCATGACCATCTAAAGTGAGTTTTGTAAGGAAATGGTGTTAACATGAAACCAGATGCGTTTTTATCAGCTTAGAAGTGTCTATAATTTTAAAATAGAAATAGGCTGTTGTCTCCCCATGACTGTGCAGTCCAATTGTGCAGTCTAATTGAGCAGTCTTTTGAGTCTGTGTTTCCTAGCTTTATTAGTTTCATCATTGGTCTCTATTTGATATTAACTTTGGAAAATGATTAAGTGGTTCCTTGCAATGCAGGTATAAGTCTTTGTAGCATGATGAACTTCATTTGTTTTGCTGTCTTCTCTATTTGTTTCTGACTTTAAAAAAAAAAAAAAAAAGAAAAGAAAAAAAAAAGAAACTCTTATTCTGATCTGTAAAGTGAACACCAAAGCCTAAAAGGGTCTAATGCTTTTTTCCCCAGTTTTTGCTCTGCACATGAGCCCTCCATAAAGCCTTTTTTCCCCCTGAAACATTCCTACATTGCCCTACTGGAATACAAAATCCTGTGAAATTACCTGTGCATCCATTACTGAACATTTTTGCAGAATCTCAGTCTTTCTACCCATCAGCTAAGTTTTTGTCCCTCTGAATCATACACAAAAGTCACTTGATTAAGTTTATGTGGGGCCACGTGTGTATGCAAGACGGATTCATTTATCACAGTTGGCACCTTGTAGGTTTTTGACAGTGCAGCTGTTGTAGCTTTGGAGCATTTGAGCTATGTGAGCACAATATGAAATATTAATAATATCAGTGCCGTTCTATTTATTCATGGTTCTTAAATTCTATTGTAGAATCTGGGGAAACTGTCAAAATGAGTATATTTTCTCATTTAAAGAAAAAAGAATACTAATGTTAGCTTCAGAGCTTGTCTCTTCTTCTGCAGTGTCACAGGGCTCACTGTTTTCAAAGCCCACTCTCCCTCAAGTGAGGGAGTTTGGTACGTTTAGAAAACTTCTTTTTTTTTTTTTTTTTGCAACTGCTGATAAAAATGATTTTGTGGAAGAAGGGCTACCTGTACAAGCCATTTTTTTCCCACTATACTGTGAATGACTTTTTTTTTTTCCTTATAATACAATTCTAGAAGCTCACAAGGAGCAATGGTGCAGGACCAAGTCCCAAAATTAAAGTCCTTCCTCCAGGTTTCATTTGCTCATTTTACCTTTTGCTTGGGGGATGTCAAAAGAGACATTTCAGTTTAAATTAAAAAAATAGCTTCAGGGAGAACAATTGCATGATTCTGACTTTAAGTTATTGTTTAAAAAGAGTATGTGGTAGATTTTGTGTAATTTCTTTCTCATAAGAAAGCCAATAGTAATGAATAATTATGGTAAAAGATGTTCCGGTCCAGCGCCTCAAGCTAGCAAAGGCTATTTCAAGCTTCTTGTCACAGTGTGCTTATCCACCAGAAGAATATTCAAATTTCATGATTCTTCTTTGAATTTGAAGTTGAGTTGATTTAGTTTCACATGTTAAATAGAAATTTGGAGTATACATGAATGCCCAAGGATCCGTGTTACAGTCTGTGTCTCAGGCAGACTTCCTGGCATTTGGATTTCTTTGCCTGACTATTCAAATTAAATTATTCAAGGTCAAAAGTAAATAGTTTTCTGTCTTTGGACAAAATATGAAACATATTGCCAATTTCTTTATTTTTTTTAAAATTACTCAACCTATACCTTAACCTAACCTAGTAAAAGTATGTATCTTTCTTTATCCTTTTAAGCATAAATTCAGAGAGGTATTGAAATTAAATAATGGCTGAAATGAAATAGTAAGAGAAAAATTATTTATTTTAACATTTCTAAATTTCAAAATTTCTTATCTTAACAATAATATTATAAGAAATGGTAAATGACAAGTAATAAATATTTAAGCATTTCCAATCAACCTGTTATTTTTCCCCAACTATAATTAAAAAAAAAATCAAATATTCATATGAAGATGAGAACTAATTACCTTTAAATCTGTTATTAAATTCCTGTGAAGTAAATTAATTGTAACAGTAATTTGAGATCCCCCATGCTATTGGTATTGAAGTTGAAGTTACAAAGTTTCACATTTTACCTATACCTATGGTCATATTCATTCTGTAGGAAGAAATATAGGTATAAAATTTTTACCAGTTATGACTTCTAATGGTTTTAATTTTTTTAGTGGCTTTAATTAGGAGTGTTATCCAGAGTTGGGTTTGTGAAGAGCTATAAAATTCTGTAAACTGATAGTAATTATGAACACATCATAGCTGAGAAATAATGCAATTAATTGTCTTGATTTTATATTTGGTCTTTATATTTTCAAGAAGAATATATCAATTTTTTTGAGTTCTTCAATGCTTTATCAATAAATTTGAATGCCACTTTTTGTTTTCCAGGGCTTAGTTATTGAACGTCTTGGACGTAGACCTCTCCTCATTGGAGGCTTTGGGTTGATGGTTGTCTTCTTTGCAGTACTGACAACATCTCTGACTTTGCAGGTGAAGCTTAGTACATATTTTTGTTCTCTTTTTGTCTATTTTAATCTCTACCTCAGCATTCCTACTTCAGCTGGTTAATTTGCCCTAAGGATTCAAAAGTCTGTGTTTGGATTAGTTATAAATCATTTGGTTAGTTATAAATCATTTTTTTTTTTTGTGCTGTTTTGCCGTAGTGGCTCTTGCATTTCTAAGCCATAGGGACTTTGTTGAATTCACTTTTCATTGGAATAAATGTTTATTTGTTTCAGAAACTGAACTATTTTGAAGGCCATTTTATTTATAGACGAGAGATGTTATATTCTTAACATTATATATATGTTATATATATGTTATATTCTCAATATTATATTTTTATATTAGCTTGTAAAGGAGACTTCTTGAAATTTCTTTCCATCTGAAAGCCTCATCCATATTCTTATACATGGACTTTTTTTTGCATTATAGAAAACTTTCCACTTTCACTATTTATTTCAAACTTTTAAAAAGTTTTTAATGAAAATGTGAAGACTTATCCCTTGCAGAACTTTTTTGTTCAAATATGGTTAGGAGTCAGTTTCCCAAGTGATTATTTTAAGTGGTCAGAGGAAGATTAAACTCATCTTAATACTACGTCCATCATCCTGCAGAGTTTTCTTCTCTTCCTAAAGACTTTTGGGAAGTAAAAATAACAGTTCAGATCAGAATGTTTTTCGGTGGCCTTTGAGCAAGTTTTTATTCTGCTGCTGTTGATTTCTATGTCTTTGCTAACATGGGAATGATGAGTCTTGCCATTATATCTGAATTTAAAACTCCTGCTTGTCATGACAACCCTAGGAAACAGCAGTTAGCGCAACCCTTTAAAATAAAATCTTGATGCGTAAAGTCCTTCAGCTATTGCAAATAGCTGAAATTCCAGTATCTTTTGGACCTTTTGGAAACCAATAGACTTGATGCCAGGGGAGTTTGTGTCTATGCTGTGTTTGCTCCTTGTCTCTCCCTCTTAGTTCAGGTGAGAATGCCAGAGTATGTAATCCTGACTGATTTGCAGGTCTCCTCATTATTGTTAACGCCTAGGAGATGATTACTATGTTTTTGGGATAACTAAGGGACCATCCAGACTGTAAGAAAATAGAAAAAATCAAAAGTGTGGTATATTTAAACCGAAATATAGTTACCTGTATTGGCAAATCTAACTTACAGTGTAACATGAGATTTTTTTGTTTCGTAATATATGTGGTTATATGACTCTTAACAGACTTGGAAAACTAGTAAAATACTAATAACAGTGTAGTTAACTAATAACTAGTAAAATACTAATCACACTTTCCTGATAAAAGGTAGAAATCATGGGAAAGTAACTTGTTTTTTTCCTAATCTATAGTTATTGAGTATTTACATACAAAGTTAAGAAGCACTATCCTGAAAACTGAATAGAAATTACTTGCAGTATTTGAAGTAAAGTTCCCATCGTTCAAAGATGGAAAAGTGTAAAGTGGAAAAATACTTTGCCTCATGAGGTAAACAAGTGATTCCATTTACAATTCCTTTAAAGAACTTTAACGCTCTTTACAGTTTTCCTTTTCCCTGTTCCTGTTATTTGCACACATGGTTCTTCTTTTGTGCAAAATCATCTTATGACTAAAAAATGTTGAACGATGGCTTCCGTATGCCATGCTAAACTTAAGATACATTTGTCCTACAGAAAGATATATTTGATCTTCAGCTTCTCCTTTAACTGGTTACCTTTGAAGCTCTAAAGCACGATTTCCTAAACACAGCAGATATATATCTAAGCAAGATGGAGACACAAAATTGGCACAATGGGAACAAAAAGCCTTTACACGTTGCCTTGAATTTTAGCACACAATGTCAGAAGCTTTTAGTGCTGTGGCTTTTATGGTACAAGAGATTGTCAGGTATTTCATTATATGAATTCTGCAGAGGCTTGAATTTTCGTGTAAATCACTTAATAAATTTTCACAAACTTTTTTTTTTTTTTTTTAAAGCTCTTGGTGATACATGTGACCCCCCTAACATGAGTATCTGAGTATCTTTTTTTTTTTTTCTATCCAGGATAAAGTGCACTGGCTTCCTTACCTCAGCATAGCTTGCATTCTTGCAATTATTGCATCATTCTGCATTGGACCAGGTATGTCTATGTTTTTTTCATGTTTCTCTCTACACCAAAGCGTGAAATTCTGCACTGGCAATACATTAACATCTTGCAAGAGGGAATGTTATTTTACACTCAGCCTAAGATTGTGTGGACTTTAAGGCCATAAAGTAATCACAATATATCCACAAAGTAACTTTCTCTTTAAAATCTGCATGCACACGCATTGCCACTTAGCTGTCAGGGGTTTATTGGTGTTTGCTGGCCAGCACAGACGCGATGAAAACCACTGCTCCTTGGTTGTAATTTTTGTATTTCTTTTCTTTTCACCAATAGTTTTAAGGAATAAAAATGCAGTAAAGACAGACTTTTGTCAGAGGCACGTAATGAAAGGACAAGAGTGGCAGTCACGAGTTTCAGCAAGAGCAATTCTGAGTGGATAGAAAAGAAAAATCACATCGCACATTCTGAAGCGCTGTAAGATGTTGCTCAGAGAGGTTGTGAACCCTCCATCCTAGGAGGTATTCAAAACCCAGTGGTCCATGAGCAGCCTCATTTAACTTTGATGTTGACCCCGATTCTAGCAGGGATTAGTTCAACTGAGCTCCAGAGATCCATTTCTGCCTGTATTATCCCATGATTCTGATTTAGAATTATATTTTTGGATAATACATTTTATTAAATACTGCATAGTATGTGTAATAGTTACCTGAGTATAGCATTACCCTGAACAGTGTTGCCTTTGCGTTCGGATGTGTCTGAGATCAGGTTCACGATATACAGTCATCAAGTGATGAAATGCTAACAGAAATTATTTGCAGTTGAGTAAAAAGAGAAATTTAATCTGAATTCAATTCATTGTATAGAATAAAATATTCAAGCAAATATTCAAAGATTCCTTTACAAGGCTATAAGAAGGGGCAAAATCATCGTCTTTTGTAGGAGGTTTTTCACATGTGCTCTACAGTAAACCCAAAAAACAAAGTTATGTTTCCCTGAGTTCTCAGATCTATCACACACCATTTATTGTCTCTTTCCTTTATAATGAATTAGACACTGATCATTAATCATCTGCTTATACATCTTCACCACTGAAGTGATCTAATTAATTGATTGTGATTTAGTAATAGAAATGAAGAGTTACTGGTATTTTGTGCAAGTCTAAACATAGCTATAAGGATGTGAATCATATTTTGGAAATGACTATAAATTAGGCTACTTTAGATGGAGACCTGGAAAAGACCAAAATATTAATATTTCTCCTTGCTCCTGGGAATATGGGCTGTCATTTCTATACTTATTCGTATATGCATGTTTGTGGTGACTGACTAGAAGAAAGGAGGAGTCAAATAGACTTGACCAGAAACATACAACCTCCCCATTCTTGACAATTAATACACTTAATTTTGGACCATAAATGCCTTATGAAAACCGTTCTTTTTCTTCACCTCCTTCTCTTTGTAAAGACAGATTTAATTGAGTTTTCAGGATTGTTGGTATGTGTTTTTTAGACTGGGAGTTTTTTTTAAAAGAATGTATTTCCAAAGCACAAGCAGCTCTATTCCTTTTGAAAGCTCTCCTGTCAGTGTTTTAACAAATTAAGTTTAAACAATTTAAGCAAGTACAAGAACTTTCAGCACCTACCTGTTTCTTTCACAAAACTCTTGAAGAGAATTTGCAGAGTACTTTATCCCATATTTCCAATATGTTCCACATTTTTTAGAACTTGCAGCTTGATATTTCCTATGATATATCACCAGCATCTTAAAATAAGTGCTCTGCATTTCCCTTCTGTCTCACTATTCCAGTAAATGGATTCTGTTTTTCTTTGCTTAACTTCATTTCTTTTACTGACACTCTTCAGAATTTCTAATGTATTTCACCCTTGTTTTGAAACAGTATGTCCACACATATATGCAAGAATGGACCAGCTGTTTCTTGATATTACTTAGTTGCTTTCTACAAAAAAAAACTTAAGATTATATCACCTTATGTGTTTTTTCATTGTGGCCTTTGCTTTTTAGCCAAACAACATTAAGTTATTTTAGGTACATAGCTGGTTTCTTCACCTTCCCAGTGTGTGGTCAGATGTTTAGTACCTGACTGAGAACATGACATGGTGGGAAGTTGAGGGACAAGAGGCTCAAACAAGAGAGGTTCAGAGTGACTATATGGATACATAGGCAGTCAAGCAGGCTGCCAAACTGACCTGTGCAATCTCCAAGCATGGAGATTTTCAGAACTCAATTGGATGAGCACTGAGCACCTTGGCCTTACCTCACCCCTGACCCCGCTTTGTGCGATAAGTTAGGCGAGACACTTCCAGATGTTTTTCCATCTGTGACATCCTTTGGGCAAGAAATGTGCATGACCAGTACCTGTCATATGAATAACCATATCTTTTGTTTTCCTTGGTGTGATGGTCTTAGATCTTTGGTCTTAGATTGGAAGAACTGGTCATCTTCCTCCCTTCCCAAGTTTCTTGTCATCTTGTAATTTTTCACCATATCATACCCAGATTTTTCCAGACTGAATGGCTGTTTCTTATCATTCTTGTTTGTTGGTTTGTTTTCTCAGACTTATTTTATGATAATCTCACAGCAGGAAAATTTCAGTACAGTATTCTCTTGGAGCAAGCACTCTGGTGCTTTATTCAGACACAACTGAAGATTTGAGATAACGTTCCAACTATTTTGCTTAGGAAATACTTTTTTCCCCAGTGGAATTAACCAATATTTGTTATCATCAGGGTGCCACCTTTTAGTATTTTTAGCGTGGGTCACTTGAGGTAGCATTTGTGGGTCACTTGTTCATAATGGTTAAATGGGTACTGTTGTTGTGGTCTCTCTACTGTGAGAGACCTAATCTCTACTCTCTTACTGTGTTGTCTCTCTCTATTAGAGATTAGAATCTCATCAGATTCCTCTTGTAGATATTTGGAGCTTTTGAGCATCCTTTCAGAGTAAATTCCACATAGTTTGTAATGAATCTGCAAATACAGATCTTTTTCTAGAATGAATTCAGTTTGCATTCATTGAAGTATTGGTATAAGAGAATTGTGTCATCTGAAAATGGTAAATAATGTGGAGAAGTTGTCTCATACTGCTGTAAAATATAATTATTAATAAAACTGCCTTTAAAATGCAGTATTTTCTCTGTTGGAGCTACTTGTAGGAATATGTCTTCAATATTGTGCTGTCTACCACTTTGAGAATAGCATATGGGTTAGTTCCATCTGCTCCTGACATTTAGGATCAGATGTTACTATAAACTAAGGTTTTAAATTTGTTTCATTTTTCTGAACTCAGGTTTTCAGCTTGCAGAAGTTTTTTCAGTGATATTACCAAGCACTGAAACTGTAATACAGGTAGCAGCCCAGGCATATATGTGATCTGTTATTTCCTCATTAATATCAAAAGACATGCAGCAGAAAGCTTTCATGTATTTACTAAAAGTGGAAGGGACTCTTATGTTCAAAATAGTCATATACTAGTATATACTCATATGCTCAGCACCAATCTAGACCTGAATAAAAAAAAAAAAAATCCTTCAAAAATAACTTATTGCTCTATCAGATGAGGAAGCTGTGCTGTTCAAGATATTTGTTTCATTGTGCTTGTTTGGTTGGCTTTATACAAAATAAAGGAATTTGGTTGCAGAGAAGCTTACCACTTTCCAAGATTTTTTTTGATTATGGAAATGATCTAGCAAGTAATTTTAGAATTTTCACCCCAAGGGAAAAAGCGGAAACTTCAAGTAAATGTTTTTCTTGACTGTACCTTGGACCTGAAATACATGATACTTTCAAAGGAAAAAAATGTTAGTTAATGAAAGAGTAATGCTCTCAGGTCCTGGCTCATAAGGAAACAATAAGAAAAAAAACAATACAGAAAACAAATCAGAGAAAAAGCTAGGAAAATATATTTTTAGTATCTCTGCAAAGCATGCACACTGTTTGAGTTAGGTGCCATGAGCAAATACATTATTTGGAAATCCTTTTTTTTTTGGAGTAAATAAGGTGCGACTCCTTGAAAATTTAGTGATATATCAACTTAGGTACATGAGAAATGTCTTCATGCCTTAACTTTGTCCTGGAGTGATACTACTTAAGGAAAAAAAAAAAACCTCTAAAAGCAGTTATCGCCAATTGCTCAATTAAATCTATATGTCTGCTGCTTCATGGAATATTACCATACTGAACTATACTTGAAGAATCTGTTTCTGTTTCAGGAAAACTATATTAAAATTTGATTTAAACAAGAAAAGTGTAGATTCTGCATGTTCACCTATTGTGCCTTTGCACAGCACAACCGGGGCTGTGCAAAGAAGGGATTTTTGACTCTGCCAGGTGAACAAAAACATACCTATAGATATGTATGTACACTGCATCTACTGAAGATCTGGCATGGAAGTAACCCTTCCTTTGCCATTTTCAGTCATTGAAAAAGTATTCTGTCAAAAAAATAATATAAAAATAAATAAAAAATATTATAGCAAAAAATAACCTGAAGTGCTATTATTGTCCTAAGAGATGCAAGTAGTGCTTGTTTTGCCTGTACTTTGACCATAGTTGCAAGCACACAGAAGCAGATGTGCATTAATGTTCCTTCCTTCACGGCATGTTCTTCAAGCAACCTTTAGAAACCTCCCTTAGAAAGGAGAAGCAACTGCTTCAGTTACAACAATCAGTAGTGGTGGTAGAAGTTTCAGAACCTATTGGAATGCTTTTATATCCTTCACTTAATAATCATAATTTGGGCTATCTTTCTGCGGAAGTATTATATTATTAGCAGTTCAGGTCTGAGATTGGAGATTTCATCAATTCTCACTTCACCTTTCACAGTTTGCTCATTTCTAGTTGTAGGAAATGTCTAGCAGTTAAAGAGCAAGAGAGTCAAAGAAACTAAGGAACAGGATAAGAATTTAAGAATGCCTGAAAATGCACACTGGTAAAGAAGAAAATGTAGGTGACGTCTGTCACCTGAAAATCTTCTGTAGTTTTTTGTTTTATCTATTTTTAATTCATTTGAAAGGCTGTTTTTTTAACACTGTAAAGCATGCTGTTTTTATATTGTCATATAGATGATACATAATATCATACAGACCTAACAGATCATACTGTCGTGTGGAAACTCACTGCAGTATGACACGAAAAGTAGTCATTGTGTTGTCGTGTGTCATGTCATCATCTCTGAGATGGAGACTTATTGCTGAGTATTAGAATACAGAATTGCTCGTATAGCAGTTTGGACACGAAGGCTGCAAAGAATGGCTGCTGGGAAGGTCAGGAAAATAGAAAGATTTTTATACGAAAATATACAGGAAAGCTTTATAGTGTATAGTAAAGAAACAGTAGAAAATATGATTTCTGTTGTTTCTGAATACACAGACAAAGGGACAGGAACACTCTATATAAGTTGAAGGCAAATACTGCTGCTAAAGGACAACAAAGCAACCCACTAAGGTACTAGGTAGTCAGGACTAAATTTAGAATAGAAATTGGAAGAAACTCCTAACTGTTAGAAAAGTAGTTTCTCAGTGAAATCAGCGAGGGAGAAACTAAACAAATCAGCTTAATACATTCATGAAAGGACCATGTGGACTACTATGTGAACCTGGGGACGACTGGACTGGACCCAGATAATCTAATGCAGTCTTACGATCTTTTATCTCCAAGATAAGTCTTCTACATAAAGTGGAAGAGCTCCATTAAATGATATCTTCATTTTACAAATATCTAGCTGGTCATTACGTAAAGGATGATTTAATTTACATGTTTTATTCACAGCTGCCGTTTTAGATCAGTGTGAATCTCTTGATGGTCCTTACATAGTAGTTGCAGGGTTTCCAACTTTGCTGCCTTATATTATGTACTGTCATAACAGTAGTTATCCTGGTCCTAAATATTATAAGAATTTTGGTGGATGAATAGTGCTTTTTCTTCAAAAGAAGTGCTACTGATTTCAGTAGCATTTGTGAAAGTTCAAATTTAATGTGCACTGGATCAAGTACAATCGATCAATGTGATTATTATTCAATTCATACTTATGAACTTAAGAAGAGCAAAATTGCATCGGTCAAGTATGTTTCCAGTCAGGTTGTTATCACAGAAATGCAAAACTAATAATACTTTTGGTATGATGAACTTTTAAGAAAACACTTGATATGGTATTAGGTTTTTTTAATTTTGCAAATACTGTTTTTAGTGCTGCATTTGCAGAAAGAACTAAAACACCAACAAACTAGACCATTTCAAAAATTATTTCACTTGTATTTTGCCTTTTTACTTTTCTAAGAGTTGTCTTGTAACCGAGTCTTATAATACTTGCTATGGTTTGTGGAGGATGACTGACATCTTCACTGGTACAGCTCTATATGGATGCAATAGAAATATAGTAGTGGTGTATTCAGCATGTGTTCAATTGGCATCATGAAGTTGTTATTAGAAAACTCTGAGGAAATCACTGTTGTAGCCTGAGGTGCATGAAAAAAATAAATAAATAAATAAATAAAAGCTGGTATTTAAAGTTTAAATCAGGCTGCACTTATCCTGAATGCCAATGTTCAGCAGTACTGACAGCAGAGCAGTTGTGAGAAAAGGGTCACCCTTGAAGTCATAAGGTTTGCTCAATCTGAAATGCCATTGGAGTGGGAAAAAAAATAAAAATAAATTAAAAAAAAATAACAAAAGCTATCTTTTTATGGATCTGAAACACAAGCAGGGGTGCAATAGGGCCCATGTAGATGCACCAGGATGCAGGCAAAGGCAGTATCAGTACGGTTGTTTGAAACAGGCATTTAAAAGAGCTCCATCGGAGCAGTTTTATGCCTTCCCTTGGGGTGGGGTGTCAGTGTTTATCAGGGCCCTGACCCCGTCACATGGGCATTCCCCCACTGCGCTTGGAGAAGGTGCTTGCAAGGGTCCTGCAAAGGGTGAGGAAAAAAGACCTACTCCTTTTAACCAGAAAGTATGAGCTTATAAACAAGTAATCAAGCCCATATTTAATATGGGTTTTACTTATTGACCCATTATTGTGGGTTTACAAGTAATCAAACCCATATTTAATTAGAGCCACATATTTGAATGTTTATAGCAATTTTCCAGCAGTGCCTTTCATCCTGCAAGCTAGAGGGCTCTTAAATCTCTCCTGCAAGTCAGCAGCCTTTCATAATGTTAAATAGTTGCTGCATCAGAGGAGAAGGGTATCTGAGCAGAAGTAACCTTTATTTTTCTTTGCTATTAAAAAAGAAAAAGGTTAGGTCAGTTAACAGTTGCTAGGCTTTTGTAGACAGACCAATAGATTAAAAACATGCTTCCCTAAAAGCAGTTAAAGATAAAATACTCCAAGAGTGTGAGTTATAATTCAGATCTGGGAGGGCTCATAACAACCTGAAGATACATAATTACTATGCAAGATGTGCCATGAATTTGTCTCAGTAAGGATGATTCTTGGGGATGTCTGTCTTCATCCAGCCGAGCATCATCCATACAGCACGGGCAGCGTTTGGGCTGGCGTTTCAGCCTCCAGCTGCCAGCAATCACAGCCTGCCCTGCTAATGCAGCAAGCAATTTCTTTAAGTTATGTTATAGAGTGTGCCATGAACCATGGCAGCAGGGGATCTGATTTACTATTCCTGCTCCATTCATCTCTGGCAATAGAAAAGCTGCAGCCTACACTTGGGGATAGAAGTATTTTCAACTACTTTTGCTAAATCAAGAAGATAGAAAGAAGGGAAGTTGAAAGGCTTCACATGAGAGTTTCTTTTTTGTTGCCTTTCAATGAACAAACTGAGTTTGAGGCTGTTAAGAAATAAAACTAGATTTGCTTTCAATGTGGGTGAAGCTTCATCAAAATTGGTGTGGGGAGTGGTGAGATAAAATATCCCTTGTAATATTAAATACAGCATAATCCAGCACAGATATATATGGGATGAGTATGTTTTCTGTTTGTTTGAATTCCTCTCTCTCTAAAGAGCAGTGCAGAGTAAATAGACAGCTTTTATTATAGAAGTCAAAAATTTCAATTCTGAATGGAGGTTCAGAACTTCTGATTGGAGCTTCTGAATGGACCCTGCAAAGAGAAGGGAGAACAGTAATAAAGGAATTCCTGGATGTTGTGCCTTGAAGATACAGTAGGGAAATTCATGAATTTCCTTCCCATGAATTTAACAGTAGATTTTCATAGTGCTCATAGTGTTTCAAGTGTTCATGATGGGCAGTTAATTACTTGCTAATTGTTCAGAACCCCAAGACTTAAGAAAGTAAGTACTTAGAAAAAAAATGCATCTGTGTTTTAGAGCATCATGTACTCATAAAAAAGAGATATATTAAAATGTTGCTCAAATATTTTGGATACTTTGATCAGATTAATGGAGATGAAATACAGAGATCCTAGTAAAAAGCTATTCTGGGCTCTTTTAAATGCTCTTACGAGGACTGTGTACATGTCAGAAAGGGCTGTTTCTTCTGTGAATTAGCTTAAAATATTCATACTTAGAAAATTCAAACTAATTAATATATAGAACCATAGATGCAATAATTGTAGAACAATAAAAATAAACTGATTTTCCTTTTGCCCAGGCACACCACACACCAAAGAAAAGTTCAAAGTTCATCTCATCCTTTTTTGGCTAATCTAGTTGGACAGTATTTAAATGTTAATGTTTATATACAGCGAATAATTGCTCTAGGGACTAGACAGTGTTTCTTGGGAGACAACCTCCTACATGGAAGGCTAAATTAACAGCAGTAGGAGTCCTTAGGGGAAAAGTAGTTCAGAAGTACAAACGCATGAGCAAGGACATGACAGTAAGTGTCTGATAGAGCAAGCAATTGGCACCTTCGAATCTCTAGATGCTATCTGTTCTCCTCTGGAAACTTCATTTTTTTGGGGGAACATTCTGTTTTATAGAAACAGCTGTACTGGCTTTGATGACTGGCTAATATTTTCTACCCCGTCACCAAACTGTGTTCTAAATTCTCAGCATATATGGTAGTATTAAATTGTAATGCATTATTTATATAAATCCAGTTCCAGCCAAGGTTGCCAATTTTGCCTGTAAATTATGTTTTCCTGTGGAGGGCTTAAAAAGAAAGCTTTTAGTACCTCTGTGCTACGGTTCTTCCACTCAGTTGAAAGAACCAATGATGCTCTTTAGTATATGAATTTAATAAACTTTCTGAGTTTGTAAGAACTGGTATGGGAGGGTTGTACCATGATGCTGCCTGGGTTACTATATTGTTGTGCCAGTAGCAGAAGTTTGAAGAGAAACATGAAAACAGGCCGTGCTTTCCCCAGAGCACGTCCCAGGCGACTTCAGCCCAGGGAGTTTTTGAAATGGAGTTTGAGTTTAGGCGACCTTATTCAGGAGTCAGCAATTGCTTTGTCTCATTGTAACCAACTTGGCATTAACTTTCGTGTGGATATAGAACTCAAACTTGGTTTTCTAAAGCCAGGAAGGATGTAATTAAGTTGCAAGTCAAAATGATAGTTTGGCACCTTAGAGGAATCATCTGTTGGAAAGTCTTCAACAGAATAAAGAAACAGTTGCATGCTTACCACACGGTTTAGCCAGCTATTATTTATGGCTTAGTTATTTTATTACATCTGAAAACATCTGGATTTTTCTTCATTTATTTATTCCTCTTATTCTCCATTGTGAATAGTAGAGCAGTTGAAGGTGTCTGTGTGGTTTTGCTCCTCACTCTGTGTTGCTCTTTTCATTTTTTAAGGTATGGTGCTGCTAATGTCAATATTATAAAACTGTGGTTAATTGTTAGGTAATTTCAAAAGAACAGTTAAAAATATTCTATGAATATTATGCACAGATGAAAAGTATGAGGCATTAGTTGTCAGGGTGAAGGTTTCGCTCAACCTCTAAGTTCTCTCAAGTATTTTTTGGCTCTTTAGACCATCTTTTTTTTGGGGGAGGGCAGGGGGGAAACTTTCTTCATCAGAAAGTTTTAAATTCTTCAGTGCAGCAATGATGTTACTCTTAAAAAAAAAAAAGTAGTTTGGATTTGCAGTGGAGGACACCTGTGGGCTCTCTGCTTGTTCTCCTCCATGTTTGGTGGCAAATAGTGCCTTTTGCTCTACTTGTTTTGGTTACTGGCTAGTGTAGCTGCACTTCTACTACTGTCCATAAAATATCTGTATATTTTTAATGACTAGAATTTGAGGCCCTGGGCTCTGGATATTTTCCAAAAATCAAAAAATGGTGAGGACTTGGTCTGTTACCCATTTTAAACGGAGGAAGAAGGACAGGGAGAAAGACTCATGTACTCCAAATTCCCCAAAAACTTCATCCACACTATTTTTACAGTTGGGATCCTTCAGGATGAATGCAACTATGGAATGACATAGTTGTGCAGTGCTATGATGACTAATTTGTTTGTTAAAATATTTCATGAGGAAAGCCTGACATGTCACACTGAGTTTTTAAGACTTTTTCAGCTTGCGTAGAGATCACAACCAGCAGCATTTCGTGCTAATGGACTGTCAGCCTGAATTCATGACGGGGAAATCAGGTCTGATGACTTTATATTTTCTTCAAGTACATTATTGTAGAAGTAATAAGACTAAGTTAGCTAGATTTTTTCCCCTTAATCCTGTCATATTGATGTGACTGTAGGAATTTTTTCACTTACCTCAGTACTATTCTAACCTGTGAATCCTTAATTCGGGTATTTCCACGGTACTGCTATCTGTACTGTATACTGCTATCTGTATAGCGGCTGAACATGTAAGGGACAATTCTGTACTCTTACTAATGTAAATATGCTCTTTTTAAGATTGCTATTTTTAATAAGGTAATATTAATAGAACTAATTTTAATCAGTGTCTGATAATTATTTTAATGATACTGAGGATCGTTGTAAAATGAATTATACCATGAAGACTCTTAGTCATAGTTCAATAAAGAAATTATTTTCTCCACATTCAAACAGAAAAATGGAAACTCAAGCTTTAATTAAGGTTCTGATATGGTAAAGAGAGTCTGAAGATATGATAGATACAGCTAATAGACCATTGACATGTAGCTACAAACGAGTGTATTTTTGAGTTGTATTTTGTTCGCTAATATACAAAATAAGAGTGGTAGGGCAAAAGAAAGAAGTATACCTCCCTCTAATTATTAGTGCTACAGTAGAAGTTTAATATTAATGGGCTGGCCTACTACAGGGCAGAAAAAAAGCACACACATAAAAAAAAAAAAAACCCACAAAAAAACCCACAAAAGAACAAATTCCCTCCGATGTAATTGAGCATCAGTTTTACATCAGTTTTACATATAGGTTATCTTTGGATTGATATCACTTTTGAGGACTAAAGATTTAATTTGGGAACTCAAAACTGAACAGTTGTCAGAAGCAATATGGTTTTTGGAATATATGGAAAAGACTTAGAATGAGCAAACTGAGAGATGCTTAATGAAATATCAAGCAAGAAGATGAAGTTAGTGGACTGAGCTAAAAAGAGAGGGTAAAATCAAGTGACTGACAAGAAAGGTGATCAAAGCAGTCATATTTGAACTCATAGAATTATAGAATCTTTAAGGTTGGAAGGGACATTTAGAGCTCTAGTCCAACCCCACTGCACACACAGGGTCACCTGGAGCACGTGGCATAGGGCTGTGTCCAAGCAGGTTTTGAAGATCTCCAGAGAAGGAGACACTCCACAACCTCTCTGGACGGCCTGTTCCAGTGCTCTGTCACCCTCACTATTTTTTCTTTAGTTCCTGTGGAGCTTTTGGTGCTTCAGTTTATGGCTGTTTCCTCTAGTCCTATCAGTGGCCACCACTGAAAAGAGGCCGGCCCCCTCCTCCTCAGTCCTTCCCTTGAGGTATTTATACACACTGATCAGGTCCCCCTTCAGCCTTCTCTTCTCCAGGCTGAACAGGCCCAGCT
>VZSG01000418.1:346901-367935 GCA_013398315.1 Nothoprocta pentlandii
TTTTTTTTTTTTTTTGGCTGATAGTAAGGACTTCTAAGCTTATATATTTAAGGTAAGATTTCATTTTCTAGTGCTTGGACAAAACCAAGGAGTTTCCTGAGCTTTAGCTGCCAGTCAGGTCTGAATTTGTGCAGCTCATGGTTCTCTCTTCAATGTAACCTTTAATTTCTATCTTTACAAGTATGACATGTATGGAGCCTTCCTGTTCTGCTAGTCCACCCAATCAGTCACCTGTTGGAAACTATTTAAAAAGTCCCTAAAGTAAATTTCCACAAACAACATAGCAAAACTGCATTTTTTTACATGCATATTAAATCTTTTTGAGTGTTTCAGAATGCATCTGTATGAAGTTTGGCATTGCCTTGGAGAATTTTCATTTTTCCCTCATAAACATTTCACATTGTGTAATTACAAGATTATCTGCTTAGTCTTAGTGAAGGGTAATTATATTTCCCCATTGCGGGGGTTTTGGTTTTCTCATCTTAAAAATACAACAAAGAAAAAAGCGTAGAGTTTGCACATAAAGATAAAGTAGTGTTACTCAGGTTTGCTTTTTTAATTTTTTTCATAAGATCAATTTTCTTATTTCAGTCAACCCTATTCTCCAAATTAAAGTTATGAGTCACTTGTTCCTTTACAGAAAGGCAATAGCCTTTCCTCAAATGATTTTTTTTTTCCTGGTAATTTTAAACAGAAAAAAAAAAGGTTTTTTAAAGGAAGTTTTCAATAAAACTTACCCTAAGGGTAGGGGAAACAAGTGTGTTAATACTAGAGTTATTCAAAAAATCGACCATGAGTTAGTTTTCCAAATGTCACCAATTAATTAGTATGAGTATAGATCTTCCCCCCACCATCTGTACATAAATGTAATAGAATAAAATACTGGCTTGACTCATACATTAAAATGTATGGATGACATTGAAAAGCTAGCATACAAATCCATTTTTGACAAATTTCAATAAATTTAAAACATGACTGCATTTCTAGTTCTTGTCAAGGCATATCTGAGTAATTTTTTAATTTTGCATATTGAGTGTTTGTGCCAGGAGTCTAAACAGAATTTAAGTGGAATTCAATATTATATTGTATTTACAAGTGCATTTGATACTGGATGACTACTATGTTTTAACAGTATAGAATTATTGAATTATTGAATTATTTTTATTAGTATGATATGATTTCAGTATCATATTTCATGACATATTTCATGACATCTTAAACACAGAACTTACAAAATGCCTAAAGGTATTTCAGACTCGTGTTCAATACAGAGCTTGATCTTACAAAATGCTAAATGCCTGCACTGAGTGATGCTCCACAACATACCTTTTCCCACCACCTTCATTTAAGAATGGAAGTATGACCTCAACCAGTGAGCTCCGAAGACAGCTTTGGTAAGGGAAGCAAGCCAGTAGGTTGGAGATATATGAAACACTTCATGAAGACGTGGTGATCCATCTTATCAAAGCACTTCAGTGCTCCTCCACAAAATAGAACTGAGTTCTATGATTTGGAAGTCAAATCTCCACTTTTTCATTTGTCCCAAATGGCCATCAGTTTAGGTTAGGAATAGATAAACACTTCATCTTTTTGCCATTTGCTCTGACTTACATATCTCACTTTCCCATGTGGAACATACTTGTCAGAACCACGTTCATTGAACTGAGCACATAGCAGCAAAAAGTAATTTGTCCATTTTGCACAAAATGCCTCAAGTTATAATGGTCCTTTTATAAGCTTAGCAATATGGACATGTTTTGCCTGAAATAATTATGATTCTATTGCTCTTGCATTTTGCCTTTATGTATGTACTATAAATGCATTGTAATTACATTTGAATCTCAAATTTTATGAGCCAGCCAAAAAGGAACTAGAAAGATACAAACTTGGTGTGAAATGATAAAAATCTTATGGAATGTATTCTCTATAAAGATAAAGCTCTGTTCTTGGTCTTGTAAAGACTTATGCAAACATTTAATTCTGTCTTTTGGCAACTTAGACCCATTAAACTAGTAAAGTACGTTCATCTGCCTATGAAAGATCTGAACGTAAAATACCCAGTATCTGTTATTCAGTTCCCTTCTATATTTGGGCTTTTTTTTCTTTACATTGTTAATAGTTTCAATATGTGGAGATAAAAATGAAAGCATTTTTCCTTGTGCATGTCTAATTATTTTACACTCCTAAAGATTGTGTAAACTTTGGGGTTTTGTTGTTTGTTGCCTTAAAAAAAAAAAAAAAAAAAAAAAGTTTGTCTAAGTGACCCAAGTTCAAAAACGAGCAGTGTAGTCTTTAGCACAAATGGAATTGCTAAAATAGACCCCACACTATCTGCCCCGGAAATATTTTTAAAGATAGATTTTTATAAATAAATACTTAAATCCAGATTTTAAAAAACATTTGATTTTCAGCTATGCTGGGGTCAGCAGAAACAGGCAGGGGGCAGCAGCTCAGTAAAAATCTGTTCAATATGCAGCAAGCCCAATTTAGCTCAATTCCCTTAAAATCCAAATATTACTTTCTAACTTCTGGTTTGTGATGATTCTGTCACTATAGATAATTCAGGGCAGCTTGAGGGTTTGGCTCACTTTCATGATAAATAAAATTGATTTTCACTGTGTTACAGTTTTGATATTCAAGGATAGAAATCATCCATTATTCATTTTAGGAATAATGTCCTACGAAAAATATTTAAGCACTTTCTCACATGGAGGCTTTCTAAAAGCATGACTATACTTTTTGATGTGTTCATAGCAAATCAGATCTCACCCTTTAATATCGGAAATAATTTTAGAACATAAAACGAAGGCCACATCAAATCTTCTAAAGACTAGTAATTCTCCTGGGACTCCCACATAATAGTTTCTTGAGATCTAAAATAGCATTTAAGTCACATGTTTTTTGCGTACATGTCAACCAGGCAAGTAACACTTATGTGGCAAATAAATTATGTCACCATTGAGCTTGCGTTGGTGACTGGTGACTGTTGTTTGAAATAGTCGATAGACAGTTTGTCACAGTTCTTGAGAAAGGATGATAGGTGTTGTCTCTACAGATAAAATTTATATTCTTATTTTAATAGCATATGTAGACAGAAATAGGTTTCTAGGAGATTTCCTATATGAACAGAGTAACTCATAAAAAATGCACGAGTGGCTCCTCAAATTCAGTTTTCATCTCTGTGTGAACCTAGTGTGACTTGTGTTTCCTAATGACTCAGCTTCTGGGAATATAAGACAGATTTTCTTGGTGGCTTCCTTCTGAGTAAATGTTGCTAGCTGGAAATACCCAGAGCAAAATGAATATCAAAAAGCAGAGATCAAGCATTTGCTCCTGCTGAGTTTATGCTTGTTATGCAAACTAGTGTGTAATCAACTTAAGTTTATTGTTTTTTGCACAGAAAGCATACTGAAAATAAACTGGCACAGTCACTGGCGAAAAAAAGGTGCCATCTTCATTCACATCACCTTTTGGGAACACAAACAGTATCTTGTATCTCAAGTGATGAGTCAAAACAAAGCAACACAGTTTTTAGAGTGAAAATTCGGGGCAGTTGTGAATATAATCATAGAATTGTCCAGGCTGGAAGGGAGCCCAGGAAGTCCCTAGTCCAAACTGTTGCTCAAAGGGTCAAGCAGTGGGACTGGACCAGGTTTCTTAGGGCTTTTTTCTAACTGTGTCTTAAGATACTCTCTTAAAAACCTCCTTTTTGAACTTTCATGTTAATTTGTTTTTAAATTTATAAATTGCAGTAATCCAAATAGAGATTTAATCTCAGTTTTAAAAGTAAATTCTTATTATATTCATTATAATCGTGATTTGGAGTAAAACTCACTAGAAAAAGTAGAAGAGAAATTGATTTCTACTGCTAATCAGCATATTTTATTGGATAAATCCACTCTGTCCTAGTAATAAAGAGATGCTTTCTCAGTGTTAACAGGTGCATCTGTTCTAATCTTCCTCCATGAAATTAAATTTAGAAAATTAATCAGGAAGATTTTATGGGACAAGAAGCATTTTTTTAGATACCAGGAAAAAACAATATCAAAATAGAATCATTTAAATTCCTGTGCAAGATGAATTTTGTGAACTTTTTGCCTGCACGAGATGAGTGCAAAATATTTGTAACAGCGAAAAATACTTGGCTTTCAAGCTCTCCAGTGCTTCAGAATAAGAAAGGAGCAGCCAAATACTTCTTCCTGATGGACAGATCTTCAGCTGTGAGCTGGGGTATTTGGGGCATTGGTGGGAGACCTTCCTTGGTATCCCCTTTTCTAAGAAGCTGCCTTGATAAATTCAAGACAGTGACAGTAATGGCCTGCAGGAATCAATGTGAGACAACATGGGTGATTTTCTTTTTTTCAGTTTCTTGTTCAGATGTCATTTTTCTTGTCCTGTTTTGATGAGTACATATAATGACATTTCAGCTAGAAATTAGCTGTTGTAAAGATCTTTTCATGTTAAGGGCAGAACTTGAACCCTTTTTAACAGGATGAGCAAAAAAACTCGCCTTCACTGAGACATTCTTACAGAGATACCTTCTTCATGGGGAGTTTCTGCTTTAAATGTCTCAGTGCTCATCTAATTGAATGGTTATTTATAACTAGAAAGTAGATCAGGACAATGTTCCTGAATATGTCACATTTTCAATTTCAGTCCACTCACTAGAATGGACAATACAAGCAGAGTACTTAGTACTATAACTTATTTCAGCTAATTGAACCTGTAGGGGGAAGAAGAATATGCTTTTTTATTATTATTTATTTAGTTTTAGATTTTTTGGTGGGTGTAGAAATTTTACCAAATGCTTCCAGGAATTTCAGTGTATGCAAAATGTTCATCCCTCTTGTTAGACTGAAGCATTCTTTTCAGTAATTACACTGTAGGTATTTTATGAGCCCTCCAGGTTTCTTAAAAGCTTAATACATGACATCAATTAGTCTTTGAATAGAATTCTCAAAGAGATTTTAAATGAGAAGCAAACCATTTGCACAGGGAGCGAAAGTGTTTCATAGACAGAAAGAAAGAGAATGCCTGAAGTGTCTTTATGTTCTCTGTGCTTTCTTCTTACCAACGTGCTTTTTAATCTAGGCTTGCACTTGCAGGCTGTTTAAAATCACACTAGTTACAGCGGTGGTTATGTGATTGTTGTTTTTTCCAAGATAATAGTTTAGTGGTTTTGTTTTGCTGACTGTTATTGCAACATGTACAGCCTGTCAGTCATCAAGTGCCAGCTTCCTTTCCTGGACATGAGTGAAGTGGGGATTTTTTATTTATTTTTTCTTTTTTTGTTGGTCTACGTTTCTTTGTTTTTGTTTTGTATAGTAGATATTAGATTAACTATTCCATAAGCTCAATTAGCAGCATTCTTGTCACCTTCAGTGAGAAGTGTTAATTCTAAAAATATGCAAAGCTACTTTCTTTTGCTAAGTATGGATATGTTACCAAAGTATGGATATGTTACCAAAGATAGTGGAGCTGGTAGTTCTTCTCCTGTATTAGTCCTGCACAATCTCCCGTGATGATGCTTTATTTTTGCCCACTTCTCTCTGCCCCAAATCAGACTGAGTTGCCTCTGCACCTCAGCTTATTCTGAAAAAGAGAATCCTAAGACGCAAGCAACTCAGTTTTTAAACATCTCTGATCATTTGTAAACATCTGTGTTACTTTTAACAGGGTATTCAGATCCAGTTTCACAGTGTTTAGTAGTCCAAGAGCATGTACATTGCAAACTTGCTAATGTTATCAAGGACAGAGTTGCCAGATGCTTGAAAACCTGCCTAAACCCTCAAGTCTGAGCACAAAGTTCTGCCTGGTAGATAACATTCCTTAGTACTGCTCTTGTGCAGCTGATGAGAAGCCAGAGGCCTCAGCTCTGTACAAGTGTTGGGTGGTGTTGAAGGAAACGTAGCCACCACAGTGGTGGTGACCAAAGTCTCCAGCCCCTCAGCTGCAAGTGTCCCCATTCTCAAGCAGCTTTACTTCCTCTGTCAGATAGGATGGCAGTTTTGCTTTTTAGTGCTTCTACAACCCTTAATAAGCATAATAAACCCTTACTGATCAAATCCCATTGATTCTTCTATTGATTGCTACAGTCAGCATGGAGCTAGCATTCAACAAGGTCCAGGCTCTCTGCAATGACTGAGTGTTGCAGAGGAGTTAATCAGCTCTGCTGGACAGCTCTTACAGAGAGATACTTGGACATCCAGCTTGGCTGAGAAAGTTTCCAGACACACACCAGACCCACTTGCTGTCCCTGCTCCATCCTCAGCTCATCTTCACTCCAAGTCTGGTCTGTCAGCTGCCTTCAGTAGCTAGAAGGATGATGAAGTAGAGAAAAGACGTAATATATTTTCAGATAACTGCATCAGGAAGTCTGTCAGGCAAACCTTTTAATCATGGGAATAGTGTAACTGAGTAATGCAGGAGAAATTGTGGCATGCCTATCACAGGAGACCTATGAGTGACAGGCTGGCATCTGTCTGGAGCCGAAACGACCTTAGTAGAGCAAATAGATGGGTGACATCTGTGTTCCTGGTTTTCAATGATATTATTGACATTTTAAAGCCTTCAGAAGAGCTTGTGTCTCTCATTAACTATAGACACAGCATGTGGCTCACCAGGGTTTTGAGTTTTGTTGTGTTAGAGTGATAGCTCAATAAGCACCACAAGAAAGGCTGCTGCAGTAGCAGAGTAGCAGGAGAATCCAAAGTTACTGTAACTACTCCTCTCTTTAGAAATAGCAAGGTCATAGCAGGAATGATATAATGATGTCTTGGGCCAAAAACTCTTGAGAAATGCTGAGAATTTAGGCAGCAACAATTACAAGGACCTTGAAGTGAAAGAAAAGCAAGCATAAAAATATACCATCTAGAGAAAAGTTCTGAGAAGGGAAAGGCTAACTTTGAATAACTGAAGAGGCAGAAAAGATCACTTATTTTCTTCAGTTCAAAAGGAACAAAAGTGTTAAATTTCTCTTACGTGTCAGAGCAAACTTGGTGAATTTCAGAAAAACCTGGGCAAAAACCAAACAGGCGAAGAAAGTGAAGGAATCTTTAACCTGGAGGCATTCAAGGTTATATTAGTCATCTTTCTATAAGTCATCTTTTTATGGATAATGAGAGGAAACACATCATTTTCCCTTTGGCAATACTGACTCACTAGAGGGAAAAAAATGAAAAACAAAAACAAAGAAAAAGTCCAAAACCAAATCTGACCAGAGAAATGCAAATATTCTTGCCTTCTCTAAGTTACAAGCTATCAGATACAACATACATACATACAATACATCAGTATTCTTTAGTTGTACTTGAGTGTATCTCTTAGGTACCGAGTCATCCCTTCCAGTGGATTTCATGCTGCACAATAGGGTATTCAGTGATGGATTAAAAATTGTATCTATTTCTGGCTTGAATTTTACTGACTTCTCCTCATCACACAACTTAGTTGTTGCAAATTTTTGTTTATTTAAACTTTCTGTTGAACAGAATGTTTAAATAAAAAGTTTAAAGTTTTAAAGTTTTGAAGTTTAAATAAAAAAGTCCCCTTTTCCAATTTTTTTTTAAATTTTTGGCTGAAGAGCTCATGTGAATATTTCAAACAGTGAAGTTTTTGTAAATCACTTGAAAACTATAATGAGTTCATCATTGCCCACGATACTGATTCCAGCCCTTAATTTAAAGAAGAATTTTTTGAAGAGATGAATAATGAATGGCCTCATAATATATGCAACAAATATAAGTATATTGATGCTTATTACGCTTGTCCATCAGCATCATGCTTCCTGTTTCTCACAGACACGTGTATAAACACAAACTATTTCCCAGTCAGATGAATAAAACTCAAATCTTATAAATGTATACAAACACGATGCAACCAGACTCTAAAATATTGCTTGCAGATATTTTTTGGCATCACCTCTGTTCTGTTCACTGCCCTGTTTTATGCTGCAGGAAAGAAAATTTGGGGCCTTGCCTGACTTTGCTGGAACTTTGCCGCTCGGGAATTTATTTTTAGGAGCAGGTGCTAGCACAAACTGTGCTGCTCCAGAGGTGCTGGAGTGTGGAAGGCTGGGACACTTGGTAAATCAAAAAGCACAGTGTTTGTATATGTGAAAATTGGTGTGATGAGATGAAGCAGGTGGAGGGCACAACAAACTACAAGAGCAGAAAAGCAGAGTCTAGAAGGCTTGAAAAGCACTGGTGCAACAGAACAGGCCCATTAAATTGTTCCTCTTCAATGAAGTCTGCAGGGGCACAGTCTCGTAATCAACCTGCAACAGCTGGAACTTGTATTGCATTTTAGTTAATAAAAAGTGATGCTTATTTTGTATTGCATCATGTAAATGCATGCCATTTATAAGTATTAATGATTAAAATTCCTTTCATTGCATGATTTGTCAATATATCAGCTATTTTCATTATGTGCTAATGCATTTTTATTTTGTGTTTCAGTTTGTTCCCTTATTTTTTTACGGAGCATTTAAAGATCACATAGTGAACTAACATTATGCTGCAGAACAACTGACATAGCAGATTTCTCCAGAAGTTTTCTGTTATAATAATTTGTTTTCTGAACACACTGTTGCCCCAGCTTTGAAAGCAGTAGTAATGCTGGGGAAGTGGTTAGTGGAGGTCTTCAAATTTCTCCCCATGGTTGTACTAGAACGTGATGTTCACCTAAATGCCAAAGAACAGAATTGTTACTAGAATTCCTTGGGTGGGAAAAAATGGAGACTTAAGTGAAGTTCATTCAGAAGTGTGAAAAGTGTGCAGTGATTTTTTTCCTACTTCTTCTGCCATAGGAGCTTGCATCATGATAAAGCACAGGACACAGGCATCATTTTCTTGCAGCACTTTTGCAACAAGACTGAGGGAGTGATAGTAATAAACAGCATGATATTTTCCAGCTCTCTGAGAGAAAAATGGCATGGTATATCTCATTTTTACAAGAACTATTAAATGTCAGTGTGCAGTTTAAAAGTACTTTGTCTAGTTACAGAAAAACAGCTTGATTTTTGCAATGTTATAAGTTACATGCATTCATATAACTGTCACCTACATTTTTGCTCTATTTCTCCTTAATTGGAAATTGGTGCATATTGGTAAAGCAGATGATATATCATGATATAGATTCCAGAGATGAACACTCAGACCTCCATAAAAGTGTCCTAGTTATGTAGAGGTGTCTGGCTCTTCTGGTTGGGGAACCAAAGTGACTGACAGAACTGAACACCCTAATACCTTTCTGGTTCACTGGCAATAGAAAACTATATACTTTTAACCATGGCTCGATCACTAGCTTTGGGCAGCCTTTAATTATATTTGAGGAATTGATGGAACATTTTGGGGCTCTCCTTTCCTATCTCCTCACTTCTGCCTGACAGTGGTATGCTTTTTCATAGGATGACTCAGAGAAAAAGGTGAGAAAGTATTTTGAGACATAGTTCAGAAAATTAAAAGAAAGACTGGTCTAAGGGCATAAGTGAAGAAATATGTTAAAGGGATGTTACAGAAAAGAGGAAATGTACTACAAAAGAAAAATTTCAAACATATATATATATGAAGGGCTCTGCTGTATTTGCACCTACCCAGCACTTTCCAGTGAAGAGATGCCTGGTGTAGAGTGCTGATGTTTGCCTTACCTTTCTGCAGGGAGGGCATGGCTGTAGATGGCAGCGTGGAGATGTGTGTTCAGTATTTCACAGAATCACAGAATGGTTGAGGTTGGAAGGGACCTCTAGAGAACATCTAGTCCAACTCCCCTGCTCCTGCAGGGAGAGGAGCAGGGCTGTTTCAGTTAGAGCATCCAACTCTAAGGAGCTTGGGTGGGTGATGCTCTTAACTCCTGGGGCCTGCTATAGGGTTTATGGTTGGTCCTTTGGCCGCAGTCATTTCCACTTATGAGAGGCAGGTGCTGAGACGACAGGGAAGCAGACTAGCAGATTTTTGGCATACTAGCAAAATGCATAGGCATATATATGTGTTTAGTTTCCTCCCTTTTGGATCCTAATTTATTTTCCTCTGGGAAGGGGTGCTTCTGAGTTGTTACACATCTTATTGGAGGCTCCCTTGCACTTCTCTTCCTTCCTTATTTCTGGGCTCAAGACTTTCCATGTAATTCCCAGAGCTTCATTTACCCAGCCAGATTGTGTCTTGGTTTTCCTATTTGTTTCCTTAATGAGTAGTACTACTTGTTGACTTTTTCTATTGCACAATACAGGAACTTGAATAACAGAGGTATGCACAGAAGCATGTACATTGATTCCCCCAGGCAAGCTATTTTAAGCTTTTACAAATATTTTGTGAAATGCAACAATCATCTTTTATGAGGGAGTGAGGGTTAAAGTTGAAATTGCAGTTTATCTTTTTGAAGATGCCTCTCTGTGCTTTTACTTAAGAGACATATTTCTTATATTGCAAGAATATGTAGAATTGCCCTCTGTAGAATCAAAAATTGTGTCAAAACCCTAGAAGGATGAGGAGTAAAGGACAGACAGGGAGTTTCCATTCAGTTCAGCAAGTTGTGTCAAAAAAAAAAAAAAAAAGTAAAATCAAAAGTCTGAATATGTGAATAATTTATATTGTTCCTAATCTTTTTCATAAATCATCTAACCATTATGATCTGACCTTACCACTTCGAAGACCCAATTTTCTTGGAACTTCCAACTGCAAGGAGGAGTTGGTGGTGCCAAAGGGAACGTGGTGCTGAAAGCTGAGAAATGAGAAGTTGGGAAGGAAGAGGGAGTCATTGATCCATCTGTTTAGAATTGTGGTGGTACTGCAGGATTGTGCGCGGCTTTATTTCAGTCGTACTGTGAAACATAGCCACAGGTTTGGTTTTGTATGTTTGCTTAGTTTTCCTTTACTCCCATTCAGAATGGTTGTGTCAGTGATTTCACTACTAAGAAATCTGAAAGCAAATAAAAAAACAAAGCAAAAAGCAGCAAGTCCCCATGTAAGAACTCCGGGAGAAATAGTGGAGAAATCAGACAGAATTCAAAATATTGTTGCTCTCTAAACGACAAATCAAGTGGAAATGAAAACAAATTGAATAAATACACATTTGTTTGTTTGTGGATTACATTTCCATGAGAGCAGTGAAAGCCCACAGAGCCCTGCAGTTCAACAATAAAACATCAGCTTGGCACAGGATGAGAAAACACTGTTTTATCATTTCCTGGAAAGAGCTGGAAGTTCTGTTTTAAAAATACTAATTTGTTAAACTTGCTGCATGTGCTTCAGAATTTGTTCATTTGCTTGTTCACTCCCCCATGTCTACTGAGAGTATCTGTCTTTCTGTTGTCAGTTATGACAGTCCAACTTAGTAATTGGACTTAGCTACAAAATGAATTACATCAATAATCAACTGATCTGCTGTTAAATAGCACGTGATGATCTTCTACTCAGCTATTTTTATGTTTTTACAGACTGTTATTCACAGAGTACTAGCTATTAACCATAAAACTGTCCTCTGCTAGCAGACTTCATATGTGACAAATTGTTAACAATTTTGATTGAAAAAAAAGATTATTGCTTATTTAATGCCACTTTTAACAAATTTTTCTTCAGTTTACTTTAAAAATGGGCTTTCTTGCTCATCCATTTTGACATTACTCTTTCTGAAGTCTGTTTAAAATGGTTAAAATTCTAAAGAATGCTTAATTTCTTTTTTAAATAGAGAAAGAGAAAATGCTTATTCCATATGTATAATGTGTGCAGGAGTCCTACAGAAGCTCGAAATATGTTTGTAAAGTCTATGCACCTCCTCCTTCATAAATCTCATTTATGCAGGTACAAATCATCATCACTTGATCACCAAATTGGGATCAGATCTGGGGGAAGCTGCTTATGTCTTCAGCTCTGTATTTGTTGCAATTCAATGCAAGTCTTAAGGCTGTATCAGTGTGAATTTTTTATAGTGAATTGTTTCCTGTTTCCCTTTTTTTTTTAATGCAATTACAGCCTTGATCAGTTGTAAACGTGAAAGGAAAATGAAAAATGAATAATTCAGTATTCAAGTATATAAACACTATGTTTTAAATAGCCTCTGTGGGAAACCAGTGTCAGGATAGAGGGGATGAGTTTAGAACTTTATGCTTAGCTCTCAAATATCTCATGTGAAAGCAGCAGTGCAAATCCCACCCAGGTGAGGATGTGTTAGTGGGCTGACTAGGAACAGGCTGCAAGTGTCCAAGTGCTTTCCCCCAGGGAATGCCTCAGTAGGGACATATACTATTCTCATTCTATTCTCTCCGCTGCCTTTAATGAACCTTTGACTGCCCACAGGAAAGCTCGGCATCCCAGGGCTCTCGTGTTTGTACCTGCTGTAACTCCTGATCGCTGGGTGCTCATGCAGCAGGGGAGGACCAAAGAAAGCTTGGGGAAACAGCTAAGCAGCACAGACTGCTGTAGGACCCCATGTTTATGTGGGAAACCTGGGAAGTAATGGAAATTACATGTTTTCAGTGGCTTTGTTTCACAGGTAGCTAGAATCTTCGTTCAGAACCAGCTTGCTTTTGATTCTTCTCTTTTTTATCCCTTTCCTCCTCTTGCCCTTTCCTCCAGCAGTTTGGTTTTGGTTTTGGTTTTATTTATTGTTTTACTAAGGGTCAAATTACTCTTTAGATGGTTATAAATATTTGGGTTTTTAATGATGCTGATGCTTCTGTCCCATGTAACTGCTGAAGCAATGTCACAGTGCAGAAAACTATTTTATTCTCAAATTTTTCATTATTCTCATGTCACTGAGGATGTAGATGGCAGTGAAGGATCTTGAGACCATGTCCATTGGGTCAAGAACAGAGTTGCAGGGTATCTGCCTTTCTCATTGACATTAAAGACTTTTATTGAAATTCTTTCTTTCCACTTCTGTTTATTTTTTTTCATTCCCAGTCCAGACAGATAAGTCTCAAACTCTCAAACTGAGCAAAGATAAGGGGGGTTCAGTCCTGCAGTGGCAGCTGCAGTCTCTAGATTTGTCTCAAGTCAATAAATTGTAAGGAATAAAACAACAGAGGGAGACCTTGGCTTTGGAGGTTACAGACCTCTGGAGGTCTAGATTGAGTTATAGGTATGAACTTCATGATGATGATGATAATAATATCATATTCATATTATGAATAAAAGTATAACAATTTCACAGAACAAAGTTCCAGCTTCATTTTCCTGACAGATCTACCTATTTGTACTGTTTTTATAGTAGCTGTCTTTCAATAACTCACCCTTTTCCTGGGACATGATCTGACATTTACTTAATATGCTGTCACATTAGATATGCTGAGGCCAATCTATTAATTGATCCATCCCAGTATCTTCCCCCTGGCACCAACCCGTTCATAACACATCAGAAACAGATAAAACTGATCCAAACAAAAGTCAAGACTGAGTTATATCCCAGCCATGTAAGAACTTTTATTGACTACAGTTTCAGGTTTTTACTTTCCCTTTAACTGCTTTATCTAGTAGTTCTGTTCTACATCCTTTATCAAGATGTGCAATGTAGCTTGTGACGTATGGTAGACTTAACAAATAATTTAAATCACGCATGGCATTCTTCTACAGAAAATACAAGTTCAAGTGATATTAGTTGAACTCTGAATGAGTCAGAGAATGCTAAGGATATTCATAAGTGTTGGTCCTTTTTGTGTCTCACAGATGACAACTAGTGTTAAAGAAATACTGTGACTAAACAACAGAAGGTGAGAAAAGAGTCTATGGTGATTGCCCTGGACTATTCCTGCTTGGGAGTCAGGGATCTATCATGCTACACAAGCAGGTCAAAATCTTGGTCTCGTTTCTGCAGGATTCATTTGTAGGTTTTATATCAAAATTTAACTTTGAGTCTATTCTTTGTGGAGCTTAATTTAGGGCTTCTTTGAAAGGGATCTGCAAAAAAAGAAAGCAAACAAGTTTGTTACCAATAAAAGTAAATCTATTATGTAAAATATATGCAAATAAACTATATTAATATGTAAATAAACTCATTAAGATATCAGGTAGCAAGGAATTAAACAGGAGGAAGAGAAGTGGGAAGTTGTAGTTGTCCCAAGAGGTGCAGATAAGTTCTCGCATTGGGTTGTCAGGCCCATTCAGAAAAGGCATTAAGGGTTCTTCATCATCATAGAGAAGATTTGGTTCAGTGACAAATCTAAAAAGAGGGTAACATGTAAGGTACATGATTCCAGACTGGAGCTCTACCATTCGACTGAAAAACAATTTCAAATATAAAGAATCCAGACACAATTTTTGAATGTGACAGGATGATTTAGGAGATGTGTTAAAGCTATTTTTTTTTTTCTGTTTACTAAATCTCTCTGCTTCTGCCTCTGGATAATATGCATTTCCTTCCCAGAATATTTCTCCTGCTTGTCACTCATGCTCATTGGCTTGTGATCGTCATGTTGTTCAGAAGTTTGGGCTTCTAGGGTTTAGCAAAACAGTCCTGATGATTTCAAGAGTCCATAGTCCATATTTCAGAGCATACATTTCCAGGTTTTCCTATTACACTAAGAATAAGTTTTAAGAATTTTTGATTAGGAGTTAAAGGGTGTCACACAGAGGTCTGGGGTTTGCTTCAGCTCCATGTGGTGAATGACCCAGGCAGGTCTGTGGGATGAGGCCAAGGCTGATGTCTGCATGGAAGTACTTGGTGAAGCAGCTTCAATTCTTTGTGTTATTAAAATGTTACTGAATGCTTCTAAATGAGCTAATAATCACCAGGCAAGAAGTATTTATGTTTTCATGAAGTGCAACTCTTTCAAGCTGGCTGGAGCATTTATGATAAATTTCTAAATTGACTTCTTTGCTGTGTCTGTTCTGTTTTTACAGCTCAGTAAAATCAGAAACATTCCAATATGACCTGTATTTCATTTTCAATTGTTTTTTATGCTTGCCTTTAGCATGAAAGAAGTATATTTTATAGAGCTGTTTCTGCCATAAGCCCCTGTAAACTTAGAAATGATTCAGATTTTTGGCATTTTTTTCCTTGTTTATTGTTTAATCTGTAAATCGCAGAGCTTGTAACTAGTGTGATGCAGATGCCTCTGGCTATGACAGTTTGCTCATTTGTTAAGAACAGGTGCACAACATTACCAAAGACTGCCACATTTTTGTCCATGCATTTTGACAGCTACATCTCCAAATATTGCAGTAAAAAAAAAAAAAAAATCTGCCTCATTTCCAGAAATCCCAAGGAGCTGCAAGAGGCAGTTAAGTCCTGTGCGTTGAAGAGACCATGGTCCCTCCACTTGCTCTTTTTGCTCCTGCAATTGGGAACTGCAGTCAGAAGACTCTCAGCACTATCCAGATTGCAGATCCGTGCTCTCCTGCCAGGAGCTTGGTCTGCACGTCTGGGTCATAGAGGCTGCTGGAAGGACCAAGGATTCATGTGTTTTTATGCACTTCCTAAACACTCCATCTTCCAGTCATTGACAGCACTTACTGTACTTGGTTAAAAATTGCTCCATACCACCCTTTTTTCTTTCAAGTACTTCTTGATGTTTCCTTTTTTCTGACTTTTGTCCCTTTCTTATCTGTAATGACATTCCCTTTGTTTTTTATTCACAGAGTGGTTTACAGACCTACTGCTTCCTGGTGTTCGCTGCCATCTGCTCGGCAGGAGCCACCTACCTCTTCTTTGTCCTACCTGAAACCAAAAACAAGACACTTAATGAGATCAGCCAGGCATTTGCCAAAAGGAATAAAGTATCTTTAGAAATGCAAGAAATGAACCACTATCCAGCAGAAAGGAAATCAAGCGCAGAACAAGAATCAAACTTCACTTCTCCTATGGACAAGGTGGAAGCCAAGACCGGAATTGTATAAAATGTGAATGTGCTTTGAGGAGGGGGAGAGGATCATACTCCTCTAACTCAGTATGTTTATGGCAGTGCACAACTTATATTTTTAATATTATGGCATGAACTGCTTCCTCCTTGAGTATGTTGAGTGTTTAAAGTGAGTGTGAGTGAATTTGCTAGCAGCGAGGGTGATTCCAGAGGACACACGAGGCTGGCATAGCAGCAGCCAGTTAATTAAATTGGAGCCAGCGTTTTTGGGGATACCTGCAAGGTGGATGCAGCAGTAAGTGATGTTGGAATCTGGACTCGGGGAAGGGAATGGGAGGTGAACTGCAAGCACACGCTGGCTGAGCACCTCAGTGCAGCAATGGTTGGGGGTGTGTGGTTGTCAAGGAGGAGGCAGCAGGAACCAGGGCTGCTAAAAATCAATCCAGACAAACCTGAAATGGTATCAGTTTGCCTTTTTCCGTGTTTCCCAATAGCAATATGACTTGCACATGAGATTAGAGGACTTGAAAGACCACTGATGACACTCCCATGCCTCCCATTCCTTTTCCAGCTCTTCTGACTTTTTTGTTGCTTTTCAGTTGCTTCAGCTGAACACCGCCCAGCTTCTTATAAACAGAAAATTCCCAAAGGTTTTCCTCATCTGGGTCTTAATTAGAGTTGCCTGGATTGATGAGACTGCATTTCTGGTTTATTTTTTTAAGGCTAGTTATAGAGGCCTCAATGTGAAAAGGAAAGCTAAACTTCATAGTGAAGAGCAAAAAGTGTAGTAGTAGGTAACAGAGTGTAGCATTCAAAAACAAAAAAACCCACCAAGTTTCCCAGCCTGTTGCAGCTGCTAAAAACATTTCTGGGGGAGAGGAAAGGGAGAAAGGGTTTTTTTTTACCTTTTCTTCAAGCTGTTCTTGAAACACAAGACTTATGAACCAAAATTTCCCTGTAACCCAATGAAATACCATTTTTAACACAAAGACCTTCAAATTAATTTGAAGATCTTAATCTTCAATTAGGATTCTAATATTTGTTTAAGCACTTATTTTCCTGCGGGCATTAGATTGTGAAGCACTGTGTCTAATTTATTTTTCTTAGTTTCTAAGCTACTTAATGCATTGGAAAACTTTTTCAGTCTGCTTCATTTCATGGTAGAAAGATTTAGCAGACTGTCTGGGGTTATGTGGGCTGTCTGGGGTTACATGATCCATTTTCTTCCACTTGGGATTTCTTTAGGCAGATCATCCTTCTGTTTCATAATTACAATAGTTTTTTCTTTATTCTTTTAAGTACCTGGATGCTGAGAACTCTAATAGGTACTTTTAAATCAAAAAGCTATTACTTTAAATGAAAAGTCAGTAAGTCTTGGGGTTGGTCTCTGTTAGAAGTGAGGTCTAATCAGCAAGTGCAGCCTTTATGGAGAGTCAACCGTTTCCATAAGGCATATGCAGAAATGCAGAAACCCATAAATTTGGGATGTTTTGAATATGTGTATATGTAAATATATATGTACACATATATACATCCCAATGTATGTGTGTGTGTACATATATGTGTGTGTATGTGTGTAGTGGAGAATAGCTTTCCAATACTTGGGTTTTTTTTTCAGATTTTCCTGAATTTAAGATGTTTATTGTTTTGTTTTACATTGTAAGTAAAAATCAGAGAACCTAATGTTCATCTATTACTGCTGAATGATATGTACAGTATACTGTGATTTATTTATTTGTGGCATATTTACTGCACATATTGTAAACTGACAATGTAGATTACCTAATAGAGAAATTTCACTATTGGATAATAGGAGAAAAATGGTCTGATCTTGTCAGACAGGAATTATGCTTTTTTTACTGGGATAGGGGCACAGTAGTAAGAAAAATGAGTAGAAATATGAATAAGAGAACTAAGAATGAGGAATCAGATTTATAATATTGGTGCTATTAAGAAATTGAGTGAATTAGAATTATTCCAAGTGATGATCATATTTAGAAGCAAATTAAATACTATAGAGAAAAAGGAAGCAAGATGTCTTCTAGTAACCACTTGTAGAATTACACAGCAAAGGGAATGTCCTCTTTTGATTACTTTAGTTGCCTATTCCAGATGTCCCTTGGGGTTTTGTGAAGCTTACCAAGTGGGGGACTATGTGAAAATCCACTTGAATGCTACCCCTTCACTCAGTTTTAAGAAAGAAGACTTTCCTTTCTGTCTTCAGGACATTTATCATGGGGCAAAACCTTATTCCAAGTGAGAAGCACCTTACTTTGCATTTAGTGCCGCTAACGGGATGTGATGTGATCCCACGTGAGTTAAGGGGCAAGGCTGAAATCAGTGATGATCATTACAATTAATAGAATTTAATACTTAGTGCTGTTCTTCAGTGCAGGTTATAGGCATGAGTTGTTGGTAATGTTGCCATTGGACAACTTGGGAAACAGCCGTGTTGGCCTGACGTGGCAGTCGTATTGAATTTCCAAAACAAGATAAAATCATCTGAGAGTTATTCAAACAGTTGCATTTGGAGGCTAGATCTGAACAGTTTAGTAAAAGGACAGTTCAGTAGGGCCTCCCATCACAGCTGGCACAGTCTGAACCACAGGGCCCTGCGTTGTTCTCCTCTGCAATGCTGTCTGCCCATCTCTTGCCAGACCTGACATAGGCACATGCCACATACTCCCCTTCTGAGCTGCTACGGGGACAGTTACTGCAGAACAAGTCCACCTGGGAAACCATCACCTGCCTCTGCTGCAGTTTGCTCAAATGTGCGGTACAGAAGAAAAATAATTCCAGACTCCAGATATATATTCATGTAGGTGCTTTGCTCACTGTCTGGGGAAGGCAGCTACAGTCTCTCCTGCCTTGGGTTTTGGGAGTTTCTGAGGAAATTTAAGATGCCAGGAATTGTACAACTTTCTCATCTCTAACCTTAATGAGTTTTGTGTTCTTAAAGTTGTGCAGCAATGTGTGTTTTTTTGGTTGTTTCTCTTTTTCATTTCTTTTTTTTCCCCACTGTTATGCTGCTATAGCTTCACCAACAATAAGAGGACAAAATGGAAAATATCAAGCATTTATTATTTGGTTTCCTTGTTGTATATTGTCCGTGCCCGTGCACTTAAAAGTGGGAATACTTCCCGTGGTGCCACATTCTGTTTTCGTCTCTGTGGCCAAGAACGAGATCTGGTTCAACTGTGGTTCTTTGTACTGAGTACCGCAAGCGGGTAACGTGTTTGATTAGTTATGTCCACGCACAGTGATCACAAAATAAAACTTGGGAAGTAAATTAAAAAGGCGTAGAGTCTGTTCTGCATAAATATGAATCTACACAACTGTGCAAGTCTCACTGAACATTTTCCTGTCTTTTTGTTTTGCTTTGTTTTTGTATGGCCCAGTACAAACCCTAAATAATTTCAAACTCTGTAGCAAGCTAGCGGGCTGACTAGGAGTTCTTGGGAAGAAAATCATTTCTGAAACTCTACATTTGCTGAAGCATTAGTTCAGTTATGCTCCTCAGCTCAGATTCCGCCCTTTTGTCTTTCTTATATTCCATTTTAGAAATGAAAATCTAGATGCCAGTGCAAGGTAAATGATCAAAAATAGCTCATAGTAGCAATAAAGTAGTAATAAGTGTATATCAGAACTGTTGAATGTGGTTTGTAGAAAGTTGCCATTTGCCATTTTCATGTTGCTTAAGTTCTCCTTTCTGATGTGAAATTCAATCAAATGAATATTTTTGCTTCAAAGATATGCAAAACCTAACATCTAAAACATATATATAAAAAAAATGAATTTCATACTTCAGATCCTGAAGCCAATTTTCATTCCAAAAGATCTGGGTTTTTAGTGGTAGTAAATGCAAGTATTTCAGCATTATGGGACAATTTTCATCTTTTTAAGTGAAAAGAAAAAAAATTAAAAAAGCAAAGTAATCTCTTTGAAATTTCTTTTGTTTCCTTCCTTTGATTATTTTTATGTGCTTTTCCTTACAGAAATTGTCATAAAAAGCAATTACAGCTCCCATCACCTTGCACAACAGAAAAAAACAAATCTGAGTAAAACATTCGTATGAGATGCTTGCCATCTTTTTTTTTCAGCCTGGCTCCTAGAAACACACTTTGGATACAATCTAAAAATTCAAACTGTATCGATCCAAACTATGAAGTATGTTTGCTAAGAAATGTATTGAAAAGGTCCAGCTCTGGATCCATGCTTAATTCTCTTAGATTGTATATCTAAGTAAACCCTGTGCAGGTGCAAGCATTTGGGACGTCTTTACAAAAGGCACGTTTCATGGCAAAGACTTAGAGCTTGGACTCAACCAGGTTACCACAGTGCACTAAGCAATCACACACAACCCAAGTAACCACAGGCCTCTTCCACCTAAGCTCAGCTGTGTTGCCTCACTTTTGCCATCATCTGAGAGAAGCAAAGGACGTAGATGGTCATGAATTTGTGACTTATGACCTTCATGGGTTATGACTCAGCTCCTTCTTGAGATGTTTCCAAGAAATTTGTGCTCCAGTTAAACTGTTTTCAAAAGTGGCTCTCTCTTTTTAAAAAGAATAGAAAAGAAAGTGTCCAGGAGTTTCTTAACCAATGATTATTGAAGTCAGCAGAAGTCTCCTCTAGTGGCTTCATCTGCATTAAGTAAAAAATCCAGGGAAAAAAAAAATGTGTAACAGCTTTTGCATATAGGTAGTTTAAGTTCCCACATCTTTTACCACCTGAAGTGGGAAGTCCTTTTTAGAGATAGGCAGGAAGAACAAACTGTGAATTGTGAGCGCTCTCAAAATCATCTGCTGAGCTCTGAAGAGTTACCTGGTTTTCTTTCTGTTTTCTCATTTAAGTAAGTTAAGATAATGCTATTCTCGCCTCTTGAAATGTGTTCCACCTTTTAAAATTCATTCTACTCAATTATATAAATATTTTTATACTTTAGATTTGAAATCAGGAAATTGTTACCTACAAGGAAAAGCAAACAAACCAAAATTACAATTTTCCATAAAGGCTGTAATTTGTAAAGATGAATTCAGAGAAGAATTCATCTCTCAAAATCACTTTTGACATGTTTTCATTCCTGATGAATAAGACTCTGCAAACTATATATATGTGTGTGTGTGTGTGTGTGTGTGTGTGTATCAATCTCTCTCTTTTTACATTATCCTGTGGTAAGAGTTTCAGCTGTTTTAATTCTCATACTTTAAAGAGAAAGAAAGAAAGAAAGAAAGAAAGAAAGAAAGA
>VZSG01000418.1:368114-400273 GCA_013398315.1 Nothoprocta pentlandii
AGAAAGAAAGAAAGAAAGAAAGAAAGAAAGAAAGAAAGAAAGAAAGAAAGAAAGAAAGAAAGAAAGAAAGAAAGAAAGAAAGAAAGAAAGAAAGATGGACGGACATTTGGACCTTAAGCCAAGTTGTCAACTAGGTGTCCACGGTGCTCCAATGTCTACATTAACAAGCTTAGTTATGAAAATTTCATTATTGTATCATTAGCTGTAGTTTACTTTTGTCAAAGGAAAAAGGATCAAGTTCTGAACTCCAGGGACCTATATGCTGTAAACAAATGTGGGATAAACACCAGTATAAGAAATTATATGCTGTTTTAGTGCCAAACACTAATAAAGCAAGTTTGGGCAATTGGCTACCAGCAGACCTTATCTTTTTAACTGGATAACTAACAGGGAAGAAGAGATTTTGAGATTATTTTGCAAGAAACAGGAATCAGTTTGACCCAAACCTAGAAAAATCTCTCTCAGAATAGCTCAATTTCTGAACACCGATGCTAAAATAATTACAAAGGTGTAATAACAGAAGCACTTTCTTCTTGTCAAATAGGCTTCAAAGAGGAATCTATGAATAGGAAAATGATACTTCCTGATAACTTTGGGGTACTTTTTAAGGCTTCAAAAGATTGATGGGTCCAACCATCAGATTCGTCTACAAATACCTCAGGGAGCAGGACATATTAGCCTAGTGTTTAGCCTGGGCTAAGCCAAAAATCTCTTGAAATCTGGGTTTGAAAGAGCAAGTGCATAGCTCAGATAAATGGTCTAAGTGGCTTAGGCACTGCAGGGGTTGGTTTAATTAGCATGAAACATTTAGGAAGGAAACTCAGGTATCACCCTGTGCTAATGATGAACCTGCTGCTTAGGCAACAAAGGGCCAAATCACTAATACTAATGTAGTGTGTTAAATTCATGCTAAGCAGACACAAAGTGCTGGGCATCATCTCTGAAAAGGAATATAGGAGAAAGTGGGAGATAACAATTATCTGAAGATTTTTAACAGCAAGGGAGAGTTATAAAAAAGAATAAGAAAAAACATGGCAGGGGAAAACAAAACAGAATGCAAGACAGATGGATGCTTGTTTTTACAGTACATGATTCAGGTCCTATTCAATGAGCAATTGAAATAAATTTAAAACTAATAGCAAAAATTAAAAATGCATAACTACAACTGTATAATTCATTGGCACAAATTGGAATTAATGAATTTTTATAGGATTAGATGTTTAAATTTATGATGAGTCACATTTAAATTAGGCAAGAGAAATAAATAAGGGAAAGGCTACAAGTAACAGAAGATAATTTCTCTGAGGAGCTGAACAGACTGTAATTGGCCGTTTCATCATTCTTTCACTTTCTTCTAAGGTGTACAGATAATTATTGGGACAGGATTATGCTCTATGTGAGCTCTGTGCTCAATATGCTGTCATAATTTTTACAGGTTTCAGTGAACCACAAGCTGACCTAGAATTCTGTAGAAGCAAGGAAATCCCAGCACTATATAAAATAAAAATCATTCTCACAATTAAGGTTTTTTTTTTCTCCTTACAAGGGAGTTTTTCAAATCTAAATTGGAAAATGATGCCTAGTGATTATCACTAGGAAGTTGTGTACCGAATTTTTTTTGCTCTTTTTAAGAGCATTGCTACATTTTAATGACCCCATTTTGCAAAGCTATTAAATGATAAAAGTTCAGCCTATTTTCACTGTTCATAGCCTTGTCTCATAAATATTATAAATGAGTGTTAATCAGATAGAAAAAAAAAAATTAACTCTGCAGTAATAGCAGGAGGATACTCAGCATATCTGACAAGTTTGTGTGGTTTCTGTGAAAGGGGACAGCTGGTTTGGCTTACTGAAAATTTAAGGACTTTTTAGTAAGTTCTTTTAAAAAGAACTAAGTAAGTGTTGCTAAGTGGGGTCAGCTTTGCAATGAAAAATAATGGGGTTTTGCAACAGAATCCAAATGAAGTGGGTGATACTGCCACGCAGAACGTAGGTGGTAATGAAGAGATGATCACTTTGGAATGCAAAATCGTTCACAGTTCTAAGATGATTTTTTTAAGATTTTTTTTTTAATTTAGAAGCAACAGAAAATTGTAACACATCGTAGATGCTTGCTTTCACTGTCACTAAGCTACTCAAGGCTACTTTGATGAGTTTTGAACGTAAAGTTTTTTTTCTTTCAAATTAAATTACTTTCTTCTGCACACAATGTTTGACTATGGGCTGCTTTTTAATACTATTTTCAATCAATTATACCATAATCATAACCAAAAGACCACCAGTAGTAGATTCTTTCCATGCCCAGATAATGGTGAAATTTCTTTAAGTTGTTTTCTTCTTCATGATTCATTATTTAAGAAAAAAAAAAGATACTATCAGTAGCCCAGTATGAAATGGACACAGCACTGGACTTCCAGGTTATAGTTCCTAGAGTTCCTGGTTTTAATATTAAATATTTTAGATATGATCTGAGATAACTGGGGAAAAAAAATGTGGGTATTTTACCCTTTGGTCCCATTGCAGGTCAAGGTTTCACTCGGAAGCTTTATGCAACACTGAATATTCACATAAATGTTCCCAGCAGTGTAAAAGTGATTGATTACCAATGTAAATAAGCGCTGCCCAGAAGATGAAAATTTTCAGGATTGCCATCAACAAATTTGTCCTCTTCAGCAAACAACCAGTACAGCAGATATCACCAACAGCTCCTATTTTGAAGTCTTTTCAATTTAATATGCAGCTAATTAGAATACTGTTGATATCCAAGAGTGAAATTAAAATCAGATCTACAATTTGCTTTGTATTTTGAGAAATGACTCTACAGGAATTAGTAGAATGAATGGATTTGCCTGGGGCAGTTATCTGTAATATTTTGCCTGACCTACATACCCAACTGGGTGCTCAGTGTGTCCTCCTTACAACTGACTGGGTTGCATGAGCTGCTCCATGTTGTCATGATGCTGCTTCATGTCTCCTCATTCACTATCTCCAGCCTAACAGAAGAACCAAACATTTAGTTCAGTCCTACTTGAAGTGAGGTAAAACTTTGCAGCTTACGATGGTGACGCAGGATAATGCTTCATCAGCTCCCTACTGATGAACTTTAAGAGCTGCTTCACTCCCACACTCATTGTGGACAGAGCAGCTCATGGCTCAGCTGTACAGACCCAACACCATCAAGGACGAAAGCAGGACTGGGATGGGAATGCGAGAAACAGAAATAGCAGCTCCCTTGCCCATCTCTGGCCTCCTGGCTGCCCTGTGAGCTTGAGTGCAGCCTCAACAGCTTTGAAACCAAGTGACTTCGCAGCTAGCATGAACAGCCACAAGCCTTTCTACCACCAGGAGAAATTACTGCTTGAAAAGACATGATGTGCAATGGTCAAAAGTTTGCTTAGCTTCAGGCGTGCTAGTGCTCTGAAAATCACTCTGCTATTGTGCAACGTTGGCTAGACTTTGCTTTTATTTAGTGAAGCAAATACAGTTCTGCCTCCATAGTGACTAATAGCTCTGCACCGTCAGATGTATTGCACTGTGAAAACCATAACGCTGAGATATACATTGGGCAGTTTTTCATTATATGCATTCAGTTCAGCATGACGGATGTTCATCAGTTTTAGAAGCCTTTTGTAGTTATGATGGTGGTCAGGCATGCACGATTGTTTTTAATAGTTATTTTAGAATAACTGCTGTTTTCAGATGCTGCTTCTACAATAAGTTCAAGCAAAAGATATATACAGAGGACTGTACCTGCCAGATCTCCAGAAAGGCTTGCTCCAGAGCTGACAGTGCAGCAGTGCGATTAGTCTGCCAGATAATTTACAAGGGCAGAGATCTTCGTGTGCAGAACAGAGCAAGCACACAAAAATGGTCTGGCTAATACATGCACGCAGTTGCCAGAGCCAATCATGCAATCATGGAAATTGTATGCAAACCAGGGGTATAATTGCATATGTATTATCATGTGTCCTGTTCTTTATATACACACACACACACACATACATATATATATATAGGTTGCAAAGAAAGGCAATCTGTACTCAGATAGTAGTAAGCCATAAAATCTAGTAATCTGCATCTCCTGGCACATCTTCAGCTTTATTAAGCTGAAGAAACTCATTTGCTTTTCTAGATCAGCCCTTAGATTTTTAATTTAAACTATTTATATATCTGTAGAGAGTTGAGTGATTATTTTTCCTTAGTTAGAAAGGCAATGTTATATAACTAGTCACTAGAATAGTTATATTCCTTGAACTATAAATGCAACAGCACACAACAGGCAAAGGGGATTCTAGTTCCCTGCTGATTTTGATTTTTCCACATTCATTCCCAGTTATTGATGCAAAGGGTTTTGCAATAACTATCAGTGTGCTTACTCAATGCCCATGTTCCATGCTGTCTGTTAAAAAACAAGGGACAAATAGCCATAAGCTTCAAAACATAGCACTTGTTGAGTTTAGAGAAGCTTAAAAACGTCGCAAATAAGTCCTCATGGGTTATTTTCAATGTGTTCCTCTATAAAACATATTCAGAAATCCTCACACAACACAAATTTATATGTTCTCATTAATACTGAAATAGCGACACTCTTTCTGTATTGCTGCATGTATACTGGCAATAGAAAGACAGCCATACCAGTCTATTAAGGCCCACATCTTTACATATACTCTAACACAATGTTCATAGAAAAAAAAATAAATGACAAAGGCAAGAACACAGGTCCAGTCTGTTGCTCCCAGGATGTAGGGACATGTAACACCCTGCACCCCAGGGGTGTTTTGGGGACAGCATGACACCACTATACATTATCAAGGGAGAAGCTACATATTCCTTGTTAGCTCTGTTTTGAAAAGACACCAACATATTGAAAATATACCCATCCTTAGTTTCAGTGTCTTATGTTAAGCAAGGTTTCCATGGTGCCTTCTTTCCTCATAAGCAGCACAAGGGGAGATTTGCCATCGTAGCTAGTACGTGGTTTTGGATCTCATCTGTTGGCTTAGACATTGATGCAGACAGTATTTTCTGGTCTCGCATGTTCTTTATGAGACTTGCAAGCTTCTCATTTTTCAATCAGTCTGTAGGCCCACAGCATGTGTAAATCACTGCTCAGGATCCATAATGAGATGCCATTCAATCTGGCTGGTAAAAGTTAAAGCAAATCACATACCCCAAAAATATGTTTTAGAAACATAGTTTTGTGATGGTGGCAGACATCAGTCTAGGAGGAAGGAATGAAAGAACTGAGATTCAGAGGGAATGAATATTTTAAAAAAGCATTGAGGAGGTCCAGATACATAAAATATTGCTGCACAAAGGAAATAAACTATTACATGTGTCCATGGTGGATAGAATAAGAGAGAGCAATTTGAAAATCTTTATAGCACTAAATATTGGAAACCACTACACCAACCAGCTCTAGAACCTGTGAAGAGTTCCTCTGAGGCTTAGTCTAAGGAATAATGTGTACAAAGGTAGTTTAGATAGAGTTAATCCTTCTTTGATACAACCCTAGAAGGCTGCTGTGGAGCTCCTTCAAGTCCATGGCCTACGACTGCCTTGTGTGACACTGTCCCAGGCCTCGCAGGCCTCCACGTCTGGAGCACATCACCGGCAGTAAGTTAAAAGGCAGAATAAAGTTGACAGCATCACACCACAACAACCAGAGAGCACGTAGCAAGCCATGGATGTAATAACTCTCTCTCTTATTCCTTTGAAGTCTCCTTGAATCCCCATGGCCCCAGTGAGGAGAGAGCAGATGACAGGAAGCTCTGGAGCTGTGGATCAGACACATCTACTTCGTGCTCCCCGTGGGATCACCTGTGTTCTGCTGCTTGAACCTTCCATCACTTTCTCTTCTTTCATGCTTTCATCAAGGCCTCTCAGTGCAATTTCACTGACTGACAGGACACAACAGATAATTGTTGATTCTTTTGAGTGACTTCACCTGGAAAAATCCTCTCTCCTGCTAATTGATAGGTTTCTTTCTGCAGCAGGAGCAAGCTGTGGTGGTAGTGATCTTTCATTTTTTTTTCAAATGTTTAGAGCTCATTTAACCTTGAAATTTATTTTACAGTTCAGCAGGGAAAATGTTAGTCATAGCCACTCCAATTCTTCCAGCATTAATTCCAGGTAGCTCTGCCTCCACTGTGACTGGACTGCCACACTCTTTCCATAGAGACCAGCTTCCTCTCTGGACTGTGAGGAGGGAAAAATGTTGGAAATTACAGGAAATTAAAGGAAAGTTTAATTACATTTGAGACTTTACAACATTTAAATGACACATTCAACTGCACCACGTTTTAAAGCCACGTGACAAAAAAAAATTGCCCCTGAATGATTTTATTTTCTTGGCTCAATCTGAGTGGCAACAGCAGTTTTTGTTGATATTCTCTAGTGCAAGAGCACAACCCATGTCCCATGGGATGCACCATCAGGTACCGCACATGAGCTCCCCTTTAAGGTAATATGGTAAATGAGAGTGTAAACTCCATAATTAACCATCACAAACCTTCAAAGCATCTTGCTCCATGCTGGCAATTTGACATGCACAAGTTTAAGTTTCTGAAATGAGTCATGATAATATAGACTTAAGCTTTAATATCATGCTGAAAATAGAGAGAATCTGGACTCTCTTCAATATATGTCACATCTGCTCCATGATAAGCATATGCTGCACCGTTGCAGCATGTACTATCATTAGCAAAGGTAGCTAACTTCTTGGAAGAGCTCTCCATCTATTTCCAATAGTTACATAATGCTTCACCGTAAATATTTATACTTTGGAAGAAAGATACCCTGTAAAGTACATTTTAAAAATCACCATCAACAACATATTTCTATCAACCTCGTAATGTTTATCATGCATATGTCAGGGTGACCTGTGGCACATCAAATGCATGACACTCTCTCAACAACCAGCTAATGAAGATAAACTATTAAGTTCCTGATGCCTTTAACTGATACTTGTGTTTGGGGCTAGGACCCACTTCAGTGCAGGAGGTCCTGGGCATGGAAGGGGTCTTCTCTCTCTCTGTACTGCCATCTCTTCCCGTTATTACCATTATAAAATGTAGTTTGCAGCATAGATCTGTCCAGCTCATGCTTTGTTGCCCACACCTCGCTCCCAGGCATTTAAAATCTCTCTCTCATCCTCAAGCTAAGTCACAGCAACAACAAGGTTCCAAAACTAGTGAATGCTCCCAATTCCTGGCAGGCGAAGAGACATCCCAGGCAGCTCCTCTTGAGGCTCCTCAGCTTGGGCTTTCCTACGGCCAACTGGATCACGCACCAAACTCATTCTCTACATCAGCCTCAGCAGCCTGGGGTGGTTGCTGTCATCTTCTGCTTGTCAAACATTGCCAGGGCTCCTCCTCTTGAAGTACACGGTTTGTAGCTGTAGCCTGGACCATTTAAATGCGTGTACAGTGTCACTTGGATCAGGAGAGTTAGTGACTCCTGCCACAGAGAATTTAACCGAGATTTAAGCGTCTGTAGCAGTGCTCATGGCTGGGTGAAGAGAAGGTATTGCTGTTCCTGGCCCCCAAGCACCTGACTGACCTAGTAGCACCCACAGCACAGCACTAGCAACACCAGCACCCTACGCACAGTGAGCAAAGAGTCCTGGACACACCATAATATTTAGACATAGTTAGAGGCGTCTGCCATCAAAGGCTTAGCAAGCTCTGTCTGCTAGAGCTTCTCAGGTATATGAGTTCCTACCAGCCAGAAAAATTATCTTGTTCTTAGGACTCTCCCTCACGTATGAAAGGATGGCAAAAAACCCTCATGCCCATATTCACAAAGTAATTGGTGGATATTTAATCTTCACTCTCTGACTTTGCCATCTGCTACAACGTCTGAATGATCCCTAAAATCAGGGATGGACCCTGAATCATACTATGCATAATAAAAAAGTAAAAAAATATAATTTTTTTCATTATTATATGGAGTCTCTAAGTTTTCTTCTAGCCCTCCGGATCCCTAGTGCCTCTGTCATGTTTTGCACACAATTGTAGTGCTCATTTTGCTGCTCATAGATTAGCACAAGCAGTTTGCAGTGCTTATTCTCTTGTTCTGTTTTCTTTTCTCTTTTTCAAATAGTGACAAATAAGAGTTTTTTCAACGGAGTTTGAAATTCATTTGAGTAATAAAAGAAATGGATAGATTTTAAAATGAAATGAGATGAGCAATGAAACGAGCATGGGCCATCAGCATCTTTTGAAAACTGTCACTTCTGTAAGTACCTGAGGTACTAGCTGGCTGCTAGAAAAGTTCTGGCCTCAGCTCTGCAAGCCCTTTCAAGTTATTCAAAATAATTTAAAATATTTTGGTTTCCCCTAGATTTTAAGGAGCATAAGTTAAGTCAAGCGACAGCTTTTTTGCAACAGTATTCATGCAGCGACCAAAACTTCCTCAGTCAAATTCCTGTCCAATTGTTCAGTACTCTAATGATCACCTTCCTATTTTAAATGTAAAAAAAAAAAAAAGAAAAAGAAAGAAAGAAAAAATAGAAATATATGATACACGGGGGAAGAGGAGAAGATAACCTATGAATTATCTAAATTACTTTGTCCCTGTCTTTCCTGACATTATCTCTTTTGTCAGTGAGATCAAGGTTGCTGGAACCACTCTTTTAATCACATTTGTGTCAGAAATATCCAGCTGCACAGCTGAAAAAATGCATGCAGTTTGCAGGAAGACTGAGAAAAAACAATACCTAGATACCATAGCGATAAGTGAATGATGGCACTACATTGGTTTCCCACCCAAAGGTACTGTCCCAGGTGTAACCAGGACTTTATTTCCAAGATTACATATATAAATTTTAGATGAAGAAGCTGAAAATAATATCCATTTTCCAAATTCTGTTGGGCCTCTGACCATTATTTTGCCTTTGAAACTCTGCATATGTTAGTCCCAGGTTTATTTCACTAAAATGCTACTAAAATCCTAGTCCTTTACTCTTGTAAGGTGAAATGTAGATTTTATGCTAAGGTGAGATGTGAAAAGTTGAGATTGCTCATAGGAGGAAAAGAGCCTGATGAGATGCCGAGAGACCCGCATGCCAACTCTACCCTTAGTCCTGAGGCTGTAAACTAACCAGCATCCTGGGACATCCCTCTCCTTCCCTGCTATCGTGGATCTGGGAAGATGAGCCCCATTCGATACAAGTTGCCCTTTTTCATAGTGCCTTGCCATGTTGTGCTCATTGCATCGTAAATAAGCAGAGGCAGCCATATGACCAGAGACATATAGCCCCTTTCCAGGGATTTCTGTTCATGTTTCCCTGAAATCCCTGGAAACTGGTAGGTGTGAGGAGATGGACAAAGGGAGCAGGGGAGCAGGTCTGCACCGAGTGCAGCAAAAGATTTCAGACATCACAAATTATTTGCACCACAAGTTATCAGAAATATATTTTCCTAAATATTCTTCTATTGTTTTATATCACATTCCTGAAGAATCAAGGTACTATCAGACCTTCAGTACATTGGCCAACACTTCTCTAGAGACAGCTAACCTAGGTTTGTTTTCAAGCACAGCTAATGGTGTGGAAGGTTATGATGAAGAAAATAACACCACTACGCCATTTTCCCCTTTTCAATTTGCTTTAATCAGTACTTATTCCATGACTGGAAATGCTGTGTAAATGTTACTATTGCTATGCACAGCACACATTCAATCTACATATATAGTTTCCTCTGACAGTAATATACAAATAGTGTGTCTCACGCTTTGAAGATCATCTGGCTCAATTTGTACAGTGCTTGCAGATACTTCTAGCTGCAGAAGATAATACAAATATAAATTACTGTTTTCATGTGTTGATTTTTTCAAATGAGTTTGTTTAGGCTCCATTTTTCTTATTCATAGACTTTTTGTTGATTCTTAACATAATGCAAGACACTGAAGTGTAATATTACTTCCATTAAAAGCACAGATAATCAGACTGTTCAGTACACTGGTTTGATTTTAAACACCAATTATTTTCTAAGTGAGCTTTCAAAGTCATTTGGCAGTGAGAAAACTTGTATTGCTTTCATAGGTTAAGAGAAACTATTTTCTATTATTGTTATTAATTTGAGAAAACAATGATAAATAAACAAGAACAAAGTAAGTAAAATATTTATCCTGGTAGGTTAGAATATATGGACAGATATTCAGCTAGTGGAGTTGAAATTTGTGGCATTGAAACCTATAAACATGTGTTTGGACAAACAGTTTTCAGAAACCGTTTCCCTACCATCTTGTATCACCACAGGAAATAATTTATAAGTCTTGTCTGATCATGTTCCCAAAGTTGGAGAACTAAATAGCTTTCAACTGTTTTAAAATAGCAAGCTGATAAGAAAAAAATAGTGCATAGCTGCAGAAGATGAATTTGGTCATTGTGAAACTCTGTTACTGCAAGCGCTTCCAGCCATTGATCATGTCCTCGCTCCATCTGTGGAGGACTTGGTGTACTATTTGTAAGCAGCTTAACTCTGTCTGGGAGGAGAGAGGCGGCAGAAGCTTCTCATCTGATTGATTTTCTAGAGACAAAGTCATCACAAGCCCTCGCGCCGTCGACATCTGCACAGCACTACCCATAGCTCCAGTGTCTGGTTCCGATGGTGGTGCCACGCTCCTGGAAGGCCAGCATTTAGTGTGTCAGCACTGGAGCTTTTTAAGGATGCTTGCAAGTCAAGAGCTCTCCTATACATGCAGGCTCTGAGCCCACCCTCACTCAGAATAAATTGAATAAATCTCTCCATCCATTTCAATTTCTCCAGATAAAAGATCCCAGGTTCTGGAACCAAGTCTGTGGTGTTATGTGTTAATGCTGTCAGAGAAAAGCATATTTTTCTATCGATTTCAAAGACATTTTACAGTATGCAATCAGTTAAGTTCCACAATTTCTTACCTACAAATTCTTGATTTCAATTCCCAAAGCATACCCTATTACTGTGTAAAGTCACACAAGTAGTTTCCAGGATCACGCTTCTGTCTTTTAGGGTAAAATTTAGCCTTTGTAATTCTCCAAATACTTCAGAAAAAGAATTGCATAAAAGATGGTGAATGCTGCACTCTGGCCCAAGACTTCTATTAAAATAAACCAAAGCAAAGTTTATTGTGAATATGTATTATAGAGAAAATCTATAGAGAAAATATGAGTCTCTTCTGTCAGCAGAGAAGATAAATGTCTCCTTTATTGCATATCTCTATTTTTTCTTCAGCAGAGTTGCAAGCTATAATAAAATCTGGAGGACACCATCTCCTCATCCCTCTCATTGGAAAAGATTTTAATTACTATTTGAATTACTCTTTAGTGAGTCAATATTTCTTAGACCTTCTTCCAAAATCCAAGGCTCATGAAGCTCTTCACTCAAGCCCTAACTCTTTGCTTAATTCGCACTCAAGAGAATCTTATTGCACAGCCAGGATTTGTTTTGCAGCTGGAATTTTAATGGGCTTTGATGAGACCAGATGATGTTTAGTGGAGCCTGTTACCAGAGGTACCAGGAAACCTGCTGTTTTTCGTGCCTGTGGATTGTGAGGCCACTGGAACCTGTTGTGAACAGTGATAAATCACAAAATATGTCCTGGGCTGAGTTTTGCCTCTTGCCAACCAGACATCACCCAAGTGTCTCCCAGGCAGAGCCGGGCAGGTGGCACAAGCCCCCAACCATTGCAAATAAACAGTTTCTCATTTCTCTGCCATTTCTTGTTTTTCTTTTCTTACTGCAGAGCACTCCGATGAGTTAGGGCAGCTAACAGGTCGCGTTTCCCCTCTTTCAGGCGACAATGCTTGTGACACACTACTGCGTCTCAGGTAAGTGTTATACACAACTTCCTGATTACATCCTTTCAAATATGGAGCAGGAAAACACAGATAAAAGCTTCCAGGGCCAGAGCTGTCAATATTTTTCTATTTACAGGCTTCTAAAAAGTTTCCACTAGATGCACACACTGCTGCATGTGGCAAAGCCTATTGACAGTAAATCTACTTTTTTAGATACTTCCCTGTATTTTTTGAAGTAACACATTCCCCAGCAATCAGCCACAGGCCAAAACCATTTTTCTAAGCATAGTGCTGTGCTTTTAGTCTGAGAGCCATCTTTCAGTTCACAATGTTTTTCGTATTATACTAGAGCTCCCTAAAAGAAAACGACTTTCTTAAATCTTTGTGATTGCCAAGGGACAGGATGGCAAAAGGTGATTCCTTTTGGATTAGCAAAAAAAAAAGCAAGAGAGAAAGAAAATGCCGTAGTTCCTAAGTTCAGCACTCTAGAAATGACTTTCAATTTAACAAGCCTGAGTGGAAAGAGCACTTCAGCAGACTCTGAACTGCAGCTCTGCTTAGCTCAGGAGCTGCACAGCACAGGTCAGGTCAGTGAGATATGCAGTGGGGAGCAAAACAGAGAATACTGACAAGTCATTTGCCTTCTCAGAAGAAAAAGAGAGGAATCATTCTGACATAAATCTTAAAAGCCTGATGAGCATTTTCTTCTTAAAAGGCATAAAAGAGGAGCAACTATAATTAGAAAAAAAAAAGAGTCCAAAGCCCCAAGAGGAATCTAGGAGACTCTCAGAGGACCTGTATATGAAAATCACAAAACACTAAAGCAACTACTATATTATTAAAGAAGTTCCCTGGGGATTTCTCAAGTACACAAATCAAATTGCTCCCTGCAAACAAGGCTGTTGTCATTCTCCAGGGAATCTCCACTGGGGCATAAATCCAAAGCCTGAAAATGAAAGGAGATGATTCATTGCTCTCTCTCAGGTGGGCTCCCATCCTGCCTAGAACATCACAGAACGACCAGTTAAAACCTGAACAAGGTGATCAGAGGAAATATTGATTTTAAATAACCTATCACCAGCTAAAGAACCTGCCCTGTGATGTAATTTTCTCTGTGGCTTGAAAGATTCAGTATATGCTAAAAACCTTAATTAAATTATTACACGTATGCATTTATGAAAGTCATGACACAAACCGTCATCACATTTCTCAATACATTTGCAGACCATCATCACATTTCTCAATATATATGCAGTTTATTTAGTTACCTAGATAGTTTTGTAAAGAAAAGTCAACTTCACTAGAAAAGAGACCCATTTTGCACTGTTTGGAGGTGTTGCAGAACACTGCTGAGGTGTAATCAAAAGAGCAGTTGTGTTTTGCACAGTCACAACTGCAGCTTTAAAACAGAAATGCAATGAAATAGTGACTGTCGACTTAGCTACATATAACAGTTAATGCAACAATCAAGGATCAGACAGTTTCTAAATCTACAAGATGTGCAATAAATAAATAAATAGAAGAGAAAAGAGAATGTGGGAGAATAGTATCTTAAATGAAGCCAAGATCATACCGGTAGGAAGGTGTAACTGAAATTATAAATGTTGTTTACTTGCTCTCTGTAGAGTTTTATCTTTGCTTCACCCAGCAATCTATCTTCCAGTGCAGCCATTAATAATGCTTCAAATGTCAGCTAGTTTCAAAGAACCATCATGTCTTTTTTAAGCAAAGACCTTCAAAAATAATTTCTTCCCCATAGCTCATTAATAATACACTACTATTGAAGTATTTCATGCTTCATGTTGGTGAGTTGGACCAGCGTATTTTTATTTTAAAATGCAGGAGCTATCTCAGCAAAACTTACTACAAAGTAAAAACTAACTGTAAAACAAAACTCACTGCAACAAGGATAGCTGTTCAGGCTAAAAAAGATAAGCTGAGGCACTTCTACTAGCACTTTCCTGCCTGCTGAAGCCAGAGCAAGGAATAAAAGACTGGAGCCAGGGAAAGTAAATGTGAATCATTAAGATCATTGCAAGTCGAGATGAGATACTCACTCCTGCTTTTCAGAAGAGTATTAGAGTTAAGCAGTTAAGACTTCTAAAGCATTACTAAGGCTTTGGGGGACATGTCCCAGGTGTCTTTGTGATCTTTTCCTCTTTGAATTAAAGAAAAAAAGTGTCTGATCTTCTAAGCAAACTGAGGAGTTGCCAGTTCTATAGTTCAGACATGACTCAAGCCAAAAGAAAGGGAAAAAATGGAGGAAAAATCTTGCAATCTAAGGGGAGGTAGAAGAGTCAAAAACATGTTACACTTCTGGTCTTTTTACTTCTCTAATTCACCTTCCCTTCTGAGGTAGCTGTGATAGCTGTTTGACCTATTTCTTGCTAATTTAACAGAACAAAGATCTCCTCAGATAAAGGAAAATAATACTCCTTCATTAGACTCAGTTCCTTTCTTCTTTAGTTTCTTACTTTCACTGCATAAATGTCCTCTCCAAATCTCCCCCTTTCTTCCTCCATACATCTGCCTCCATACATCTGTAGGTAATCACCCTTTCCTAAACCAACCAGCCAGATCCCTGCAGCTGGAGCTACATCCCACGTCTCCCACTGCTCTCATTTTCCCAACCTTGGCTCCCTTTCCCCCTACTCTCCCTATCTACTTCACTAATCTCCCCCAAAGATGACTGCAAAGAGGCAAGGGCTGTTGTGATGTGTGTTTTCTGTTCTCCCTAGACTATCCCTCTCTACCTGAGAGCCCTGATAACTCTGCATGGATGATGTACTCTATCTGGAGAGGAAGAAAACATTGAATCTGTGTTAAGAAAAAAAGAAGCATGTCCAAGCCATGGACAGTCCAAACCAGCCATTGTGCCTGTGGTCATAGCACTGAGGTCAGTGCAGTGACCTCATGTAAAATGTCTGATGTTCTGAATGTTCTCAAACCGCAACTTTAGGCTAAAATCCTGCAACCATCTCCATTTTTCAGAATTCACTGGAGATTCTACTGTGGAATCCTGAGAATATTGTGAATAAAAAGTGAAGGAGGTTTTCTACTCTTCCTGCTGTATCAGGTGATTTCCCAAATATATGTATGTTGTGTGTGGGCCACCCCTGATTGTATGTGGCTGTGTCCCCATGTGATGGAACATTATGTCCAACCTACTCAGAGCAGGTCATCACTTCCCTGGCACTGCCCCAACACCTGCTCACATCAGCTCCTTTATCACCCTGGAAAACGGCCAACAGCAGTAGCCACACACTGGCCAACCGTCAAGGGAAAAACAACCATTTCACGCAGGGCTTAGTTAAAATAGAAGGATAAACTTTACCTGATTTTGACAACTTGTATTATTTTTAGCTGAATTGGAAAGAAAATTGCTAAAAGAACTTTAGGGCTGGATTGAAAATGAGTATCTGAAAAATAGCTTCTCAATAAGAACAAAGAAGCTTATTAGAGTGGTGAGTCAAGCCGCTGAAGGATAAAGAGAAAAGATTTCTTTTTATAACAGTAACGATAATTTCACTACCATAACTATTTTTCAGTATGTAATTGAAGGTAATACTCAAACAGACAAATGAATATATCATTAAAGATCATAATAATCATCCATAAATTGGGAGAGAGAATCGGAAAGTTGAATTTCATCACATCATCCATTCAAACAGGAAAATTTTCAAGTCAGTCTATTTGCATCTTACTCCATTTCCACAGAAGGCAACAGGCAGCTACCAGCTTTTCACCTTTGCACATTTTTATCTTTTTTTTTCTTTAAGGCAAATTATGGGTACAGCAGGTAGAAATACTGTAACATAAACACGAAAGTGGGGACTGTTCTTGTCCACATGACCTGGCAGGCATCAAGTCCCACCAACTCAGTGTGTGTTCTTGTGTCCTGCCCCCCGGCAGGCTGGCCCAGGATGAAGGATGTAAAGACATTACATCAAGTAACTAAGAGAAATGAAAAGAATATGGCCTATAAATGGGGTGCTGCTGACAGTCTCTGGGCGTTTAGGTGGTCTGACATTGAAGTAGATGAGATATTGGGACCATTTTATGCTAAAAAGTCCCTCAATGATCTGGAAGTTGGAGATGAAGAGGGGAAGAAAGCAAGACTGAAATCAAAAGGGAAAATGGAAAATGGGAAAATGACAGAACTGGCAATATTAGCTCTGAAAGAATTGTCCTGAAGTAAAACTGACCATCTATGAAAAAAACAGATCTACCAACACAAATACTACACATGGCTTCTTTTCCCTGCTAAAGTATTCCATAGCCTTTATTAAGAAGGAATTCTAGGAAAGCTGACAGAAGGAAGAAAAAAATGCAATGATTCTTTTCTGTTCAAAGTAACACGTAATTGACAGAGCAATGAAACAATCAGATATCATTGCAGTTATGGTTTTGTGCCATCTGTTATGTCTCCCTCCTGAAAAGCAACAAAATTGGCTGCAACACCCACCCGGTGTGGAAAGTAAATTAAACATCCAGGAAGAGTTTCTCTAGCCCACACATTCTCTGAAACTTGAAAACCAATTAAGTCTCTAAGAAAGGTAGAGCCAGGAATTTGGAAAAACTGAGTAATGATTTTTGGACAAAGCTTAAAGATTTTTTTTCAGCTTCCTCCTGTTTGCTTTCCCTTTCTGTCTGTAGGTTGGTGAAGCGCAGCTCTGACATGGTGCCTCTCCATAGCCTGGGATGACCAGACTGCTATGAACATCTCACCGGAGTCTTCCCACGCTATGTCTGCATTCAGCTTAGCCCCTTGCCTTGGTCCTGGCCTGAACTACATTGCCATGTGCCTGTGCCCTCTCTAGCGCCCTGATCCCAGTCCCAACCAGCAGCTTCTGCTTCCAGCTTGACCTCAGATCTGCATCATCCCAATGGCCTGGTTTGCAACCGGACTCTCAGATCAATCTGGTTAATGTCACCAGACCAGCCCCACTCATCTTTCTGGGCTGTGGTTGGGTGGACCAGTGTGTTGGTGGGGTCCTTCCATACCCACCCAGCTGTCACCCTTCGATCCTTCTCATCCCATCCCATTGCATCCCATATGGAGCAATCTGTGCTCACTGCTCCCCAACAAAACAGTTCCTCTCCTGTATGCAACCACATTAGGCACCAAAAGCCTCACTTTGGGCTAAGGTTTATTTATTAATCTTTTCTAGGCATTTACTGAAGTTATGGATGTAGTCTTAAGGTTGAATGCTCAGCTGTCTTGGATTCAGATGAATCTAAAAATTCCAGAAGAAAATAGGCTCTAAAAGACCTATGGAGATCATTTCATTCAACCTTCTGCTCGAAGGGGACTTCCTGATTAGACCAAGTCGTGTATGTAAGATTTGCCAGAGAAGGGGGTGAGGTCCTAACAAGCTGTAAATTTATAACTCTTTAGGACAATTAACCATCAGAAATCTTTCCCTCCATTTATCTGCCCACGATACTACTGTGTGGTGCATTCCCATGTAACTGGGAGGAGGATGAGCTTTTCCTTTCTAGATATAGAGATTTCTATAGTATTCATCACTGCTACATACCATTCTTGCATACGACTCTTTTATCCCATTCTGCCTGCATTACGGAAGAAAATCTTAGAACCTACATTTATTTTTATGCCTCACTCCTAGGACTCAGCTGCTTTTTACTTATTTCCATAGAAGATGATTTTGATACACTTATTACATCATCTGAAAATACAAGGAACAGTCATTTTCATTTTTTGGCTGTTTTTATAGAACCTTCTCATGTTGTTCTGACAGTGTTCATTTTATTTAAATTAAAGCCCCTGAAAACATAATGCATTTACAAATATACTGGATTATGTTTCAGCCAGTGCCTGAAATAACATGTGTAAATAAGTGATAACATAGGTACTAATACAGCTACTAATCAGATTAAACAACAGAGGTGTCTAATATTTTAATAAGCATTCATACCTGTAAAAACATATTGACATAGGATTTCCTGCAATATTATACCATATTTTTAAAATTACACACAAGCTACACCACATTTCAGGTGTTATTCAGCCACTACTGAGTAGACCCAGAATCAGTCATAGCCTCAGAATCAGTTGGCAAGACGCCTGTGAAGTCAGAAGTCACTGTCATCTTGTCCCTTTGGTTTAATGTGATCTGGTTGAATAGAATGACAGGAGAGCTTGTCCCTGCATTGCAGACTCGAGCCTCTACCCACTACCATGAGACACCTCTAAGGGAGCCTCCCAAGCAAGAGAAAGGGCACGGGCAGGGAGGCAAAACTAGAAACTTCAGTAGACTAAAAATACATGGAAGGGAAAGTCATGCCATTCTATGTCAAAATGTCTCTTCAGTGAGCCAAACTCTTCTTCTGAGCAATAGTTCTTGCTGTTATCAAGTAATGATGTAAATGATGTAATGATGGTGTAAAACGCTCATAATTCAGTGCTGAATTATGTACATATTGTGACCTGAAGTGGGCATGGTATAACTTTATGTGTACTAGGGAGGTGGAATTGTGGTAAGCAGAGAATTAGGACAGAAGTGATAAAGGAAATAAACTCCCCTGTAAAATGTAATTGAACAGTTTGGCGCCATACTTTAAAAGCATTTAAGTTCACAAATAAACTAGACTGGGAAGTTTTATTCTCCTTGCCATATGACACTTGAAATACGGAGCCATTAAATGAAGTAGAGAAACAGCAAACCAGAAACTGATCATAGGAATATTTAGAGTCAGTTTGACATTCTTCAATTTGAAAGTAAAATCACAACGAGCTTTCAAAAGCAAGCAGGATATTTACATGATTTGCAGTAATACATGAAGTTAAATGTCAAGTTGCAGTGGAATCACAGCTTGTAAAGGCTACAGGGAAGGCTCTATCTGTGGGAAGGGGGCAATATTTCTATAATATCCCACGTACTAAACAAGTAAACAAGTAAACAGAATTTCAGGCACATCCACTTTGCTTCATCGGATGTAGATGTAAAATCAGACCTGAGGCTTCTAAGACCTTTTGTTCCCAAAAGTTTGGCTGTTATTCTATTGGATGGTTAAATATATCTTAGCTTTCCTGAGAATTATATTAGTCAATGACGAGAAAAGACAGGCAAGGAATATACAGCATCATGCACCAGGGACTGCTACTTTAAATAAAATTTAACATGGAACTGCAGGAAAAGAATTTTTTACACCTTCATCTTCTACACCACTATGTCAGAAAGGAGAAACTGGGTTAGATGAACCATGCACATGTCTGATCAGATGTGACAGTCTCTTTGTGCTATGATTTCACTGCAAGATCTCCCTGAAGATCTTGGCAACCTCCGTCCCACTCAGGGGAGGAACTCGTGGCTCATTTTCAAATATCTGTAATACCAAACTGGTAAATATGACATAAGCTTTCCTAACTTTGGAAGCAGTTAAATCTAAGATTTTGTCATATCCTAACTAGGATTTATTGAATGTATGGTGCTATTCAGGTGTCCTTCCTCTATTGCTTGCATAGCAGAGGTCCTGCTGCTTTGTGCTACAGGAGCAGCTGACTTTGGCAATTTATCTTATATAACTCGCTGAGTAGACTTCATTGATCCTATAATTTCTAATCATGTCTGGATTCCCATCAGTGACCAAATACGGAGAGGTTTGTATAATCCATCTTCTAGGTATCTTCTGCTGCTGCTGCTGTATCAAGCAATTGAGTCTGAAATGAAGCCAGAAGGCAATCCAGTTACTGCTTCCTGACCACAAAAAGCTTTTTTTTTTTTTTTAACCTTTACCTTTACCTTTCCCTCTAATCAAATTTAGTGACTTACCCCCAGGCAGCAAATCAAGCCAGTAGGGTGGTAAAACATGGGCTATACAGAACAGAAGCCAAGAGGACAGAAAACAATTAACAACATCCTTCAAATTGTTAGTTTGGTCCTTCAAATTGTTAGTTCGTTACCCATCCTTAAGGATGGGTAGAGGAGACTCTGTGAAGGAAGACTGCATTTCCATTATTCCAACCCTCACTAGCTAAAATGTCAATCCAAAGTGCTATCAGCTAAGGCTGATGCAGATCCTACTAACTCCAACAGACCCATCTGCTTTACTGAATAGTTAAGAGTAGCAGGAACTTTGTATCTGGACGCAAGAAACCATGGAAGTGGCCAAGGCAAAAATGCAGGGATATGGAGAAGTGGACATCTCTCTTCTCCAAGGACAGTAGATTATCAAAGCAAGACAGTTCTGTTCCAATGCAAGAGCAAAAGTAAAGTCAATGCACCGTGCTGAATGATGCAAACATCTCTTCAGTCACAGGCCAGGTGTTGGTGAGTAAGTTAGAAACTCAGCTGCGGTCTAGACTCAGACCACCAAGTTTGTCTAAGAGGAAGAATCTACAGAGCCACAGAGATATATTCACATGTTCTGAAAGCCATTGATGGTCTTTCACACAGAAAAGGGTCTGCATAGAGTTTAGACTTCCTTCAGGCAGAAAAAAAAGGAAAAGAGAAGTTGTAGTGGTCATAATTTCTAGCACATAATTCTTTCTAGCTCTGTGATAGGCTGAAAAATTGCTTAAAATGTGACCACTAAGAGGCAGCAGATGCCTGGTGGAGGATCTGAAACCGAACTTTTCAACCCTAAAGCAGAAGCTAGCTGCTTGTTATGTGCAGCTGGTAAGGGATTCTTGTAACTTTTGATAAAATCTGCCCTAAGCAAAAGTGGCACATCCTGTTAATACAAAGACGAGACAGAAGCACCAATCAGGATGCTTCTGCATATAGACTACTTATATTACAAAAACCAACATACTTGGACTTGGAGTCCTGGGAAGAAAAGATGGTGAGAGAGCGTTTCCCAAAAGGAAGAAGTGGTCTCTGAAAGAAGAAAGATACCCCAGAAGATGAAGATGTGGATCTCGGCTGGAGGAAGTGGCTGTCCTCCAGCTATTCATGAGCAGCTCTCTCAGGAAACTAGCAGACATTTCTAAAATGCTGTATTTTTTCTAATCAAATAGAAAATAACTTTTTTTCCTATACTGAGCAATTTTCTATAGTGCTCTAGCTAATATAGAAGTGAATGCAGGAGAGGACTGGCAACAAAAAAAAGTCAAATTCAGAATGGCAAGATCATCTCTTTTCAACTGTCTCCACTGCTGAAGGAACCTATCTGACTGAAGTTAGTAAGCTTGCCTTGCTGCCATCACTGAATTCATTGCATTTGCTTTTAAATATAAGGCACTGATGCATAGTATCATTGAAGGCTGCGTCTCTGAGATGCTAGACAAAGCTCTCAGGCAACAGGAAGGAAGTTGAAGGTGTCTTTAGACCTCTCCATGGCTGCCTGAACCTTCACACGGGAGGAGGTTCTGCAGCCAGCCCAGCCTGCTCATGGGGGTCACATCACACAGCAGCGCCCTAATTTTACGTTGATCCACCCAGTGCTGCAAAACTCCACACCTTGGTGTTTCCACAACCCCTGTTCATGGACACGGATGCAGAAGTATATAGGGGCTGGCACTTAGGCCCAGCTCGCAGTGAACAAGGTCTTAGTGCTGCCGTGTCACCAGAGGGTTCTCCCTATGTGTGCTTGAACCCAGCAGCACCAGCAAGTGAGAAAGGGAGTGAGTTTGCACCTCGCCAGCTAAGCTGGGCTTGCAAGGTCACCCTGCTTGCACAGCTTAATTTGTGTGTACGCTTCATTTCAAAGCCTGTCCCAAAGGGGTCCACATTCTTTTGCAGGAGGTACAGGCATGCATGAGTAAATACTTCTAGAGCCTAGAGCCATCTAGAATGTATTAAAACTCCTAAGTCTTTGTTTTGACAGAAGTTAGGTGCTTATGTTAAAGACAATACTCTTAGAAAATCCCACTTCCAGAGGCAGCTGTTTTTTAAGGCAGAACTGCCTCCACTGTGCAACCGCTCATACTCAGCTGGCCCCAGCCTTTGCTGAGACACCTACCTATCAGCTACAAAGGGATGGCACCTGGAGAGCAGATGGCCCTGCATCGCTGTCACTTGCTGACAAGCACACTCAGAGCCTGCTATTTAGCTCAGCTCAGAAATGTAGCTTATACAGGCCTGTATTTGCAATGCGTATCATAACTTAGTGGTTAGAGAACCTAAAAAAAAAGTGAGATTTGCCTAAAAGAGTGAGATTTGGCTTCTTCACACTCCATGGATTTGATCCAACATGTTTCCTCACCAAGAAGAGTAGCTGAGCAGCACCCTCTCTCCTTTCACAAACCTGGGGCACCATCAGGCCAAGATCCATAGGGAGCACGGGTAAAACGTGATCTTCAGCCTCTTGATTTAGGGCTATCTGCTAACACAGCATCCAAACACAGCCTTGAAAATATTTAAATTTTACAGTTTACTCTGCAGCTCCCCTGGATGGATCGGGTGGATATCCCGATAACAGCCAGTAGCTGTTATAAGAGAAGTATTTTGCAAAGGTGTAAAACAGCACATGTCATGGACAGTATAGAAATGAGTATTTTCCTATTACAATCTATTACAATCTACTCCTTCTTATTTATGAAGTTAAATCTTCTATCTTCTGTCTTCTGTCTTCTGTCCCTAATGCTTATTTCCAACAGTTCTCTCACCGTACAGAAGTACCTGTACATAGAATGTGGTAACTTTGCATTTGAAAAATCTTGCTAAGACCAATATTTAGCATGAAGAAGCAAAACCCCACATTCTTTACACTTGCAAATTGGCAGAGTTGATCCTGAGTCAAGTTTGTCATGTCATGTTGCAAGTCACTTACCACAGATCTGCTTTTCACAGTGAATATATGCACTCAGTAAATTGCAGCAGAGCTTGGCTGTTTGCACAGATAAGAGAAATCACAGTAGTCAAAGGGTCGTTCTGCCAGGCATTTCAAATAGGACTAGGTGCCTAAATCTCTCTGAAACTTTGGTCCAGGTTTTCTTTAGGAACTTTAAGAAAATCCACATTTAAAGCCTTCTCACTTGGGCTGCCTGACTCAGGGTCTGATTTATGTTACAGAAAAGTTGTATGTGACAAAATGATTTACCGGTGCCTGTTTGGCAGACACACCTGTTTCAAACAACCCAGGGAAATCAGAACAAGCTCCAAAAATGCCCTGATGTCATACAGCAAAACCAGCACTATCCAGCATAACAGAAAGCTGATCTCAAGATCAAGCTGATCCTCCCCCTCTACTCCTTGGCTAGTATTCCTTGCTGGGTGATGTGGGTGTTGCCATGGAAGTAATTTTCCGTTAATATCATAGAAGAAATATGACAATTGTTTATCCACTGCCCAGTATATTGCCCTTGAGTTGTATCTGGTTAATGAGAAGATGAAGTGGCAATAGTGGAGTTAATCAGAAGGGGAAGGTAGGGATTGTATCAAGCAGGAGTCTGTGAATTATGAGGGAAAAGTAGTGGGTGACCTCCATCCAGTTTCCACCTTCCTGCCTTTCACAGCACAGACCGTGGCTGAATTCTCTCATTTCTCCCTAAAATCCTTTTTATCTGTCCCTTTTGTTCCTTCTACCCAGATCATTGCCAAGAAGTTCAATTTCGCCTGCTTTCTCCATCGCTGTAAATCCAGTCCTCTGATTTGCCCTTTCTGTTCCATTTGGCCCAAGAAACCATGACCCCTCCCAAATAATGTTTTTAGTGAAAGCCATTACTTGAATTATCAAAGTATGGATACTTGGTTAATATTTGAAAAACACTTTTGCCTGAGATGGCATTTAAATTTTACATATTATATTATGTAAATAGTATAGATGCTTTAGAAGGTTATCTATACAATCTTCTAATGAGGAAGAAACTCTGCACTCTTTCAGGAAGGAATTCGGCACTGAATCTGAAACACAAGAGACCTGTTTAATGCTAGTTCTTCACAGACACCCAAGAGGTGCTTCTCAATTATCTTCTCTTCTTGTTACAAGTCTCAAAATATCTATAGATTAAGATCAATCAGCAAATCATACTATGAATGCTGTTAGGTGTAAAATAGTTAGGAGAAAGAATTTTGTATGTTCCCCTTCATTGCATAATTCAAGTTTGGATTTTCATAGGTTTTCAACTCTAAACCTTCAAACTACCTTTTGAACATTTGGGAAGACTACGTTCTTGCATATGGTGATAGTGATCAACGAGCAGTAGTAGAATTTTAAGATATGACTTGCTTCTTTCTGTATGATTTTGCACATTTTATATTTGAGAATATATATTTTCAAGAGAGAGAGAAATGTATTTCATTACCATATAAATGTGATGAAATATATTCATATATATATGCAATGAATATATGCATGTGGGCGCATGTATGTGTGTAAAATCAAATGTACATACATCATGAAAACATTCAGGCTTTATTCCTATAAAGAGCCAAAAACCAAAACCTTTGTAAAAAAATCATTTATGTGTAATATCTTTCCAATCCCATTTTCTGCAATCAAGCAAAATCCCTTAATGCTTTTTAAAAAGTGTGCTTACTCTTGCCCTCCAAATTATGTTTCTGGTGAAATATCTTCTACTGAGAAGGAAAATCTTGTCACATAAAAAAAAGGAAAAAAAAAAAAGAAAGAAAGAAAGAAAAAAGAAACACTATATCTAAAAGACTCCCTTTGGGCTGCAGACATAATGTAATTTAAATGTAGCTGGAGGGAATTCCAGATATGGTGATGCCAAGGTACCCAATCTGCTAACTCTACGCCAGGAGTCTCTGGACACCAAAGGAGATTAATTATGTGAATTCAACAGAGAAAGCAAAAGGTCAAGGCTGAAAGCTGAAAATGTAGATTTTTAATCTCACTAAAAAGGAGTCGCACTAGGAGAGAGAGTCTCACTCTACTAGGAGTGAGACTAGGAGTCTCACTGAATCTCACTAGGAGGGCAGTGTGAACTTGCTGGTTAATATTTTACTCTTGGGACAAAAAGGTGCTTTTTCAACATGGCAGCAGACCAGTAGCAGCCTAGACTTCTCCAGTGCCCTAGGCAGTGCCCTAGGCAGTAACCAAATCCAGGCTTTCTTCACCCCAAGCTCATCTCTGCTCTAAAACTGGTGGATGGTGTCTCCTGGAATACCTCAACAGCTCTAAGAAATACATGAAGAATTCAGGATCTCTTTTGTTCAATATTAGGCACCTACACTAGGTTGTATGTGAAGTTCAGACATGTTGATCCCAAGCAGCTGTTATGGCAATGTTAATTCAGCTGCTCATCTGGAAGCATCTGAACCTCAACAGGTCTCTTGGTCTTGACCCTCAAAGGCCACTCAGCCTTTGAAGACCTAAGCCAAGAAGACATCTCTGAGTATTTTTCACCTATCCTAACTGGCTCTCAATTGCAGTCACTTATTTTATAGCATAACCTCAAAAATTGCATCCATTTATTTTATAGCATAACCTCGAAAAAAGGAATTGTGACTCAGTTTTTACACTGAGAACAATGGTCCAAGCAGCCACTGAAAGTTTCAGTTTCTGAAACTATCAGTACCTAGTGCTGACCTTTTCTTTCCTTACTTTTCAAGCCTTCCTCCTAATGAAAATCAGCAGATTATTAGTAGTACCTCAGAGCATGCCAGCCTGCTATACTGGTCTTGGGAGTGCAGTATGAGTTACAAACAAATATTTGTCAGTAAAGGCAGGGAATAATTCATAATTTTTTTTCATGAGCTGAAATTTTCTACTTCTTTTTTGTCATTGCTGTATTTTGCAAATCTCATAAAATGACCATGATATAAATATATACCATATCCAATAGAACCAATTAAGTCAATAAAAATGTTTATCCTCCTGCTTATCCTTCTCAAAGTTCTCTATCCATGATAAAGCTTATGTAAAGCTATTTCTAGTCATAGTTGAGTAGGAATTTAGACCCATAATAAGATAAATTCATCTTGCACAATTTCTATTACAATAAGCTATCCTGGAAAAAAACAGCAGGCTTGCTGAAGGAAATAATCCATCATCTGCTTCAGAAGGTAATATTCTTTGCATTTCAATCTTCATCTGCTATTTCCAATGCTGCTCACTGCAATCTTCACTGCAGTAAACAAAGGGATGAAGAAAGTTGCCTGAACACTTGGTGCCTGCTCATAATGAAAGCAGCCTCCATTTATAGGTAATTTTTGTATTCATAGGTGCTTTCATAACTAAAAGGACAGCTTTGTCTTTGAAAACTTTGACTTATATTTACTAGAAATTTATTTTATCCATGAGAACATAATATAGTATATTATTAGCAGGGAATTAAAATGCATCCAAGTTTTGCTGCTCTGAGACATGATCCAAGAGGAATTGCTCTGTATTAAATGCACAGATCATGGGAAGTAGGAAAAGTGACCAAAGTTTGAAAATGTATATATATAAATATGTATTTCTGCCCACCTAGCCGAATATTTTGTTCATCATGCCAACTTTAAAATCTCATCATACACTAGCAGAGGACATCAAGAGCAATATTCATAAGAAGCCAGGACAGATCACTTCATTGATGTATGACACAAGCCCATACCAGTCCCTGAGGTCTTAAGCACTGAATCATTCTGAATACTGGATAAATCTAATTAAATGGTTGTGAAGATGGCCACAGAAGAAACAAAAAACTATTAACACCAGCACAGAGATATAGCTACCGTGAAAGACCAATGACTTAAATCTCATGGCTAAGCGTGGCAGTTTTGGCATGTGACCAACCTACCTCCCCTTATACCTCCAGTCTAATATATGCTCTGCATAGTGCCTCTGGTCTTGTCTCTTGAAAACTGAGTTTATACTTGATTGACTTCTAAATGGCATAAGATTGTGCTTATTTCTATCACGTGCCTTCCTAATTTTGTAGTCTTTTTTTGGCTATATGTTAGAAAAATACAGGAGTTTTCTCAGTAGGGAGCCCTCCTGCAGAGATGCCCCCTCCTGCAGAGATGCCCCAGATGTGGCTGGCAGAAGTGAAAAGCAAAGTGAAAGCAAAAGGGAAAAAAAAGTAGCAACAAATCTCAAGGAAAAAAATGCAGTTTTTTTTTTTTTTTTTTTCCCTTTTGAAAAGCATTCTGTTTGTGCTCACCTCTGAAAAAGCTTTCATGTTTCCTTAGGTTGAAGGTTAAAAAAAAAAAAAAAAACTTGTTAAAGAAAGCTCTTAAATTAAAGCTCTTAATTAAACCTCTTTGGGGGAGTTTAATATCAACAGATTTTTTATGGTGTTTGCAGCATGTTACATAAAATATTATACTTTTATATCATCTGTGTCCTCACTTCTTTAAAATGAACAAAGATGCCTTCATATATTCTGGTCTTTTATTGGAATGAACTCCACTATCATGGATTAATTCAAGCACAAAACTTATAGATTACTAATATACTGACTCTCCTTCAGTATGAAGCTATCCAGTACTGTAGAATAAGCCATAATAGAAAATTCGACTGGCTCAGAGGTAGCAAGTAGAGCAAGATAAAATTTATAAGAAATAATACAAAATAGAAACTGAAAACAAACAGGGATCTTAAGGGTCAAAACTAGAACTACTAGGTAGTCATGACTCAAAGCCAAACTGCACCATATATTCAAATTATTAAAGCACGAAGGACAAAAAAAAGTATCCCAAAAACCTGATCTAGCAATAAGTGATCGTGCTTAATTAGGGAGTAAAATGCATGATCAAAGTAAGGTGACTTTCATGGAAATAAACATGTTGATATGAGGTGCAAAATCATTTGGTCAGATGAGTTCATGAGCACCACCACAAGGAGAGGATGACTATTAAAGGCTCCTTGTTGTTCCAGTGAATTCGGCACTATGAATAGGCAAAGGCATTAGTACTTCAAAGGGAAGCCATTAAAAGTAAGTAAATAAATAAATAAATAAATAAGTAGGATAGCAGTTTCATCTGATAGAAACCAATTAAAACAATCCCTTTTTAGGGGATTTTCTCATCAACATGGTCTGCCCTCTTAGAGTTTCCTTAGAAATTTAATCTTCTTAATTTTGAATACTCTAGTTCTGCCTAAGGTAAGTAAATACAACACTGAGAAAGCAACAAATTGTCCCTATGCTACAAGTCTAAAAATGGTGTTCTTCAGATCCTTGAAGCCAGTATGGCCTTCTAGCAAAAAAAAAGTATTTCTCTCTGCCTTTCCAAGTGGAAATGCTTCCTTTCTGACACTCTTGCGTTCCAGGGTGGGAAGCCCATGACACACATGCATGTTGCAGGAAAGCAGATTATGTTGTACAGCCAATATCAGAAAGCTTTTAGCCACTGAAATCACTACTTACTTAAAAACTACTAATGACAAGAAGAATTAGAACAGTTTCCCGTATTGTCCTAACACTGCTCCCTCATTCTGGAGTCAAGGTAAAAACTGGTTTCCTTCCGGCTTGATTTAAGACAGGACTAAATGTTTTAACGTGCTACACAAAGTCATCATATCAACCCACCAATGGATATTTCTTCTGTTTACAGCTCCAAGTTAGCCAACCAAATAATTTCAGAAACTTAGGTAGATGAAAAGTACGTAACAGGTCCGTGCAGTCCCATCTTTTTGTCCATAGCTTGTCATCTACCCTATGTACAGAGAGGTGGATGCCTCCAAGTGGGATCCAAAACCCACAGTGCAAAAGAAATTTTCTAGGATTAAGGAGCAGGAAACCTTTTTAGGGAAGGGTCTTCGGTTCAGGGTAACACACAGAGCAGCAGCAGTGCCCAGTCTATTGGGTTGCAGGCACTCAGGAAGAGAATGTTTTCCCTTCCCCATTTCCCTGGGCTATTTTAGATTAATGGATAACACTGGGGAAAAAAAATGATTTTATTCCAGCTGATTTTTATCTTCCCAGAAGGTCTAGAACTACAGTGAAGTAACTAAAGCAATGTGTGATTGTTTCATTAGAGAAACAAGGACATGTTCACCCTAGACGTGTACATCCAGGTGGAATATGATTACTGGCATGGGATTTCTGTTTTGCAATCTTTCCTAAGCCATAATCACAGTGTACTTCTCGGAGGACAGCTGTTAAAAGGGCTATTAAATGGAGATTTGACATCAACAGGCAATGAGAATACTCAGACAGATTTCAACGTGAAATGACAAAGAGGCGATCAAAAAGACAATCCAAACAACTATGCAACCAATTAGTGTCAAATACCATGCACAAAAAATATTGCTTGCAGATGAGCCCTGATTGCTGCAGATGCAACACTCAGGGGATCGTGGCCACGTGCCTCCCATGCCTCTTCCAGCCCAAGTCCCACGTGGGGACAAGGCAGCCCTTGCTGCCCAGCGGTACAGACTTGACTCCCAAAGTCAGAATTGACTTTTGGAACCCAAAAGTCAAAGCTGACCACATGGCTTCCACAATAGTGCCTGTTTATGGGACTTCCCGTGGAGGAGGCTGGTCGGCAGGAATTCTGCTCCTCCCCATGTATCACATACGAAGCCCAGGGCACAGGGAGGCCCCAGCAGAGGTTGGTCAGAAAGGCCCATTAGCGCCCCAGGCCCTGGCCGGGAGGCAGTCAGGACTGCTTGACCCACACTTCCACTCTGCAACTTCTCATCTCATGCCACAGGTTCTTTTAAAAAGCAAAAAATCAAATTTTATTTGCAGAGATCCTTGCCCAAAGTCGAAATAAGTATCAATCAGGATTGTTTTTACTGCCTAGAGTCATTTGTCCTATAAATAATATCATTTCTGATTTCTGAGTTGACAGTATGCACACATTTTTAAATGACATATTCTATTTGATTTGTTTCAGTAGTAATTGAGTTTAAAATGCACTTTTACAACTTTTTATAGGCCGCTTTAAAATATTTTTCAGAGTCTAAGCAATCTAAATATATGTGGCATTAAAAATGTAATTAAGTTTCAATATACAAATGAAATATCTACACAAAATACATCAACATCATTTTCTCTTTAGGTTTTCTAGTGTATTGGATCTACCCTGGGAACTACTCATTATGAACATCACTTTCAGAAACATCTATTTTTAGAAACATTCAGCTTTTAATTCTATCAACAGCCCTTTCTCATTAATAGCATATTTAAAAGCAATTTCAAGTATAGAATTAAGTGAAAAAGTTTAATAACTTTTAAGCATGTGTGCTTAATATAGCTGCAAAGAGGAAATCACAGATAGTAATAGCATCAATTATTCTAAGAATTAAAAAAAGGCATAAATCTAGCTGTAGGTACAGCCATATGAAAGAGCTCAGTTAATTCAATCACTCCTCTGAACCTCGCTTTTATGCAAAAATTTTATTTCTATATAGACCTTTTCACTTTTAAAATAATAGGACTTAGTAGTTAGTCATTCTAACCATTCAAACAAACATATTAAAACTTGGGTACTTGTAAACCTTTCAGAGTGATAAATGAAAGATAATAACCCCTTGATGTAAACTTTTATTTATTTATTCAGTTGTGGGAACACGGCAAGGATATTGTCGCAACAACACTGCCTAGGAGAACATGGATTTCACATAAACTGTTTTGGCAGAAACACGCATTTAAATAATCATCCAAATCACCACCTCACTATTCTTATCTTAAAAAAATATATAGAGAGAGAAAGAGAAAAACCATAAAATCTGAATAAATGAACAGTGTAGGAGAATTTTCTTCTCTTTAACCTCTATGCCAGCTTCCATAGCTGGCCCTGTTTTTAAGAGTTGTAATACTTAGCACTAATAATGGCGCCTTTCATTTGCAAACATATTATAAACATCAACTGACTGTAATCGTCCCACAGAATCTCTCCATAGCAAATCAACAACATCTCCTAGTCTGGGGAATTGCTGAATTGAGTTTTAGCAGCTCTCTGTATGACAGCATCTAAATCTTGTAAAGTGCTACAAGTACAAGGGAGTTTAGCGTGAAGTGACTGACTGAACTATAGCATAAAATCAAGCAGGTTTTTCCATTCAGTGCTAATACATTGTTGTGCAATACAAGGACATCTGACCAGGACAGGATGCCATTTAATGTAAACCATTGGAAGTGAAAGGCGTTATTTTGCCTAGTGAAACCTCCCCCTCGCAGTCCAGCTCACACGCAGAGTCAGTGGCAATCTCGCGACCAGGAGAGATCTGGGACATCCTATCAAAAGGGTCCTCACGATTTTCCTCACAATCAACAACATTTGGGATGATGTTGACATAAGCAGTCACTATCTCCTTATGGAAAAGGGTGTCCTGGTTGTAAGAGATAAGCTCATTGCTTATATTAACAGTCTCCACTGGAGTACTAGAGCAAAACTGGCTGCATCCCAGGAGGTTGGAGAAGACCTTCCTAAAATCAGCATTGAAGGCATAGATAATGGGGTTGAGAGAGGAGTTGGCCCAACCAAACCAGACAAAGATGTTAAAGGTGGTCTCACTGACGCAGGGAAGGCCAGCATGGGGGTCGCTGCGGGGACTCTCGCAGAAGGGAACGATGCAATTCAAGATGAAGAATGGCAGCCAGCAGCAGACAAAGACCCCCATGATGACAGAGAGAGTCTTCAACACCTTGGTCTCTTTCCTGATGGAGGACTTGAGGCTGGTGTGATGGTGGCAGTCAATGTGGTTGCTCCGGCAGCTCTGCGCATGCTCAGCTGCCCTCTCCAGGGATGAAATCCGACGAATCTGCACCTGGGCAATGCGGTAGATCCGAGTGTAGGTAACTATCATGATAGCCACTGGAATATAAAAACTGATGAGGGAGGAGGAAATAGCATAAGTCCTGTTGAGGCTGGAGTCACAGCTCTCCGATGGTCCAGCAAGGGTATCATTACTGCCAGAGGTCCCATCAGAGGGTCTCATTGCGGCTAATGCCACCCATGTGGTGCTCATGTCTTCTGCCCAAGTGGTGACAGCACCCACTGCTGCCCAGTCAGATCCACCTCCAACATCCCCAGCAGCAGCCACATCACCACCCTTGTGCCAATTGAGCTGGACAGGGATGAAGGAGATGAGCACAGACAAAGCCCAGGCCACGCCAATCATCACCAGGGCCAGCCTTTGGGTCATCTTCCTCTCGTAGCGAAAAGGGCTGGAAATGGCCCAGTACCTGTCCACGCTAATCACGCAGAGGTTCAGGATGGAGGCCGTGGAGCACATGATATCAAAGGCCACCCAGACATTGCAGAAAGCCCCAAAGGGCCAATACCCGGCCACTTCGGCCACCGCTTTCCAGGGCATCACCAGCAGAGCCACGAGCAGGTCCGAGACGGCCAGGGACACGATGAAGATGTTGGTGACCTTGCTCCTTAGGTGCCGGTAGCGGACGATGGCGGCGCACACCAGCACGTTGCCGAAGAGCGTCCAGAGGATGAGCAGGGCCAAGAGGCCGCCGGCCGCCACCTGCGCCGCCCCGGGGGTGCCTACCGGGCCGGGGAGCTCCCCCGCGGCCAGCAGCGGCCCGGGGCCGTCCCGGACCATAGCGCGGCTCCCGGCG
>VZSG01000418.1:401126-434693 GCA_013398315.1 Nothoprocta pentlandii
CGTAGCGGTTTCGGTCACCTGCAGCGGCGGGCGCCCGTCGAGGGGAGCCCCGCGACGTCCCCCGCCGCCGCAGCGCGGCTCCGCGCGGGGAGATGCGCGGGGAGCGCGATCCCGGCGGGGTCACAGCCTGCTCGGCCCCTCGCTGGGAAGTTAATGCGCGTGGAAGCGGCGGTGGGGGGAGCGCAGACGGGCCGAGGTAGCCCCACGGGGAGGCACCGGCTCCCGCATCGCACCTTGCTCCGAAAGGCTCACTGCAGCCGAGGAGACCGGCGAAGAGGAGCCAAGGGTCTCCTTTCCTTGGGGGGAATCACGAAATTCCAATCCAGAATCCCCGCAGCACTCCAGCACAGCCAGGAAAATGGACTTGCAGAGCCAGCAGTACAAGTGCAAATGATGGTGCTGGGCTCGCCATGCACTAATAGTAGACCTGAGGTTTAAAGATGAAGGCTCAGGGATTTTTATTCAGATTGTTGCAGATGTTGTTTCTCCAAATCATATTAAAAAAAAATCCATACACATCAAGTCTCTTCTTGATTTTGTGGTTTGTTTTAGCACTAGAAAGGCAGTGAAAGTCCCTCTTCTGGAGCCCTTCATCTCCTCCAGTCAGGGAAGGATAAGATTTACTCTACCTTAATGCATACGGAGTGACATAAAGAATAAGTGTTAGCGGTGCTAAATACAGAGCCAACAAAATAGAATCTGTAACTTTTTAGGCAACTTCCTAAAACTGCCACAAGAAAAACTAGAACACCACTCTAGCTCATGCTTAAGAAATTGGCATTACTTTCTCACATTTAACAGATTTATATTTAATATTGGAAGGAGAATTTAGCTTTTGTCACCACTGAATCTTAAATTGCGTGAGTAAAGCAGTGATGCTGAGGCAACGTGCACAAACTCTGCTTTCCTAAGTAATGCCTCCTACAGTTTATATAAATGAAGGACCAAATTCTGCCAGTACTCATACACATGCTCCTTGTATTTGCTGGTCCAGAAACAGGGATGTTTTGTGCAAAAATAGCAATGACCTGATTTGTTTCTTGAGTTTATATGCATTGCTTGAAGAAGATAGAGGTGTGCATATACATACAAACATGAACGGTGTGTGCTTGATATTATATACACATATGCGTTTAGTATGCAGTCAGTATGTGTTATTTTTGTAAACAAGCATAGGTGTAGGTATGCATAATAAGAAAAACAACAGCGGTAACAGCCTCATAATAACACAGCTATGCCCATAACTTGGCAGCACCAGCACACAGACTGGTGCTTGCTGTAAATCACCACCGGCATTTTAAGCTACGAGGCTGGATGGTGAATTGCAGCAGTTGTGTTGCAGGCACACACCATATATTTGGTGTCCGGCACAAGGAGGGAAATATAGCTGGGAAAGGCTTCTTAACCCAATGAAATAAAAATTGCTGAGCCCTATCGCCAGACATCCAAAGGACAAAATTTTACTATGCCCTTTCCACATTATTGCTTGCAATAGTCTGGGCCAGAGGATCTAATTTAGTGGCTGAGTATTGCATTTGGATGTGTCTAACTTCTGGGTAACTTGGTCTTTAAAGAAAGAGTATAATCTCTCGCCTATCTCATGTTTAGCAAATGGTCTTGAGTCTGAGCTAGTGTAAACTGAAATTATTCACAGTAGATACTTATGTAAAGAGACCTTTTACTGAGCCAGAGATGCAGCTGTGTGTGTAGGAGCACTGAAGATACAGGCTGAATGTCGATCCAACGCTTTGCATACTCTGAAAACTGGTGGGAGAAAGAATATATGTTTGTGAGCTGGGGCTAAAACCACCATGCCAACATAAAAGAGGGAGTTGACAGGCCAGGAAGCAGCAGTGAGAAACGGGAGCAGCCGCTTGGCTGTAGCACTTCCAAGCGGATCATCCATGGCAGCAGCAGGCCAGAGAAACCACTGTGTAATGGGGACATTTATGGTCTCTTGTGCTGTTGCACCCATCACCGTTTTGTGAACCGGGAATAAAAAACATGAACGTTTATACTTTACCAGTAGATTGCATATAAGTCTCATGTTATGAGCAGTCCATTAAAGCCACAGCTGTCGCCTGTGTAGCAATTTGAGGTGCATTTGTTTCATCCTGCAATCATCTCTGTGAGGCCTTTTTGATTTTCTTTCAGGGCTTTGTCTCATTTTTTTGTGTGTTCGTCTGTTAGAACTGCACTTCCCTCACACAGCTGGCAGGTTGAAAGTAATGGAATTTAACTATCACTGCAATGATTCGAAAGAAAAAAAATCTTTGCAGTTCCTGGTCTTGGAAATGTATGTTTTATTGTCTCTCCATTGCAACATAACCTACTTCTATTCAAAACACATACTCACTATCCTGTAGAAATATATTTATTTAAAAACAGGTGACACTCAATAATTCCCCCATTTAAGCATCTAAGAGATAAAGTGTGTGAGATAAAAAAAAAATAATTTATGGCAAAAAAGAAATTAAATATATAGGAACAGATGGCCAAGGTTGGTTTAGCCTACCAAACCATCCCACCAAAAATCTCTCATTAAAGCTAGGCCCTGAAACGGGAAGAAGAGTTAGTGAAAGGTAGCTGGAAGCCACTGTGCATTAGACCCCTGAACTCAATTTAGCCAAGTAACTGGGCATGTTCTTAAGTTTAGTTGTATGCTCAAGTCGAGCTATATTTAGTAGCACTGTTGAACGTATGTTTAAGCTCCATCAGTTTCACTTACTGCAGCTGAAATGCTTTTCTGCACAGGGATAGACAAAGGCGCATGTGTATATATAGAAACATGAAAATACTGAGAAAGGGGGGAAGGGGTGAGAACTGGTATCATCAGCCTATTCAGCACAGGTGAAAAATCCTTTCGGAGTGGATATGGTTCTGCTGCTCATGCTTCAAATTAAATATATATATATATTAGAAAAAAAAATCAGAGAAGAGTTACAGGAATAATTTGCCTAGGAAATAGGGTTCCCTTTCAGGGAGAGGCTCTGGAAGTTCAGGTTTCCTGACAGAGCAAAGGACCCTGCTGGGTCAGAAGCTGACTCTGAAACAGAAATGTCCTGCAGAAGGAAAAGTTCATAAAAAGATAATGGGTGACTTTTTAATCTTTCAGGAAAGGCGATAGAAACAGCAGTAGCTAAAGACTGAATCTATAAGGATTCAGACCACTGATGGGGTGCTTGTTTTTAATGCTGAGGTTAGTTAATGACTGCAAAATTGAATTAGGGTTGTAATCGATTTGCCATCATTTAAAGTCTTAAATTCAAGACCGAATGCATTCTTAAAATATGTGCCTTAGCTCCCCTAGTACATCTGTCTTGATGCAGACATTACCAAACCATATTCAAGATGCTGTGAGGAAAGGAAATTTAGGTGATTAAGATTATTCCTTTTGGCCTTAAAAGCTACTTAAATTTTCCATAGTACTCATCAGGATAATATTAATTAATAGAACAAAATGAGTGAACAGTCCTCCTGGTATCTATCTTTTTTTCTCTAATTCTATAATGAGCATGATTTCTTACCAGAAAAGATTTCCACAATTTTTTTATTATTATTCATACAGAGCCTGCCTTAACTTAAACCAATGGTAAAAGATTACAGACAAATGACAAGAAAAAACAAAAGCAAGAGAACTATGAGTTTTGTAAAGACATAATTTCCCATTGGGTTGTCTTAATTCACTTTATAACTTCTGTATTATTAAAAATTATTTTTTATTTTTGAATATTCATAATGATGACAAAACTAATGAGCTAAAAGGGTACAGATACCTGTTTGCACATGCAAATTGCTCATGCAATTAAAAACTACTGGCAATTCAGCGAGATTTTGAAGCAAGATAAAGGAAAAAGGAATATTAAAAATAAAACTTTTTATATATTGGTGCTTCTGGGGCACATTTTTTGTACTGTCTGTGCACATATGAACAGCCACATCCAAGGGGAACATCTGTTATTACTAGGACAAATTGATTATCACGACAAGAAAAGGTGGCTTGCTTTTCCCGAGTTGAACATTCCAAGATTTTTACTTTGTCTTTTATGAGCTATATTACCAGACTGCAAATAAAAATCAGGTGTGCTTCTTCCCAAAGAAGTCAATGTAATTTTGTCTCTGGCTTCGATAATGTAAAAATTTTGCTACATGGACCAATATTAAAATATATATATTTTAAAAACTTTCTGATCCTTCAGTTTCTGATCTTTCAGTTTTTCTAACTCTGTATTTTAACAGGATCTATCAATATTACATTGAATGTATGAATTATAGGATGTTCTAGTTGATTATTTTTACTGAAACACCTGCAAACTATATCACTTATATTAGGGTTTTACCCTGCTTATTAATTTCATATTAGATTATCTTCCACAAAATAAGTAGTAAACACAAGTCCTTAATGGGTAATACGGAAGCAAACAACCTGCAATTTCTGTGGTGAAGACAGCCCTATACTGAAGACTTTACTTTGAAATTTGCTAGAAATACAGACCTCAGAAGAAGGTCAGAAGCCTAAGACGAGTCACTAAGTCTACAGTTACTTTTGTCCCTCTCTTATGAGCCATAAAACCAGAGGAGCTCAGAGGTGAATAACCTAACACTGGTCTTTCCTCCTCCAAAAAGGCTGCCTGGATAGAAAGGAATAGGATGAAGAAGCAGGACCACAAAATCTCAGCTACTTCACCAATACCAGGGGACATATATTGCTGCAAATGCTAAGCAGAGTCTGCAACCAAGCTGATTTTACAAGTCTCTCAACAGTTAGAATTGAAAGAGTAGATCTGCACTTCTTAAGAGTCATATAGAATCAGGATTAGGTTCTATAGTTCATCATTTACTTTGGAGAAGAGCGCAGTTTCAAATTTTAAATAACTCATCTCCAGAATGAAAAACTTTGTCATGCTAAGGTAAACATCAGTGAATGTTCTTTATTAGTTCTGCTTTTCATTTGCCTCAAGTAAGATGTAAAATAATTTTCAATAGAATCAACAGGTTTCACTCATCTTCATTCAAATAGCAGAATATCAGCCACAGGGTTTAGAAAGTTTTTTTCTTAAATCCCTATTATTATAGTCCTAATGACTATCACTGCTGCTACAGAACACATAAAACTGGTGATGAAGATGTCAGCCTGCCAACACCAGGCAGTGGAGTTCACAAATTAAAATTACCGTGCCTGAGATAGCAATAGATATTTAATCTGAGCTCCAGTCTGCATGCTGAGCACCTCCAGTGTCTTTAGGGCTTCTGTTTTTCTAGTTGACAGGCTGCAAACCCAAGGGCATGCGGTACGGAATGCACCTGGTCCAATAATTCAAGGGAAATGCCCCAAATTCTTCAACAAGTCATAACTGCACTGAGTTGGCATCATGTGCAGGCACATAACAAAAATCAGCAGCAAGGGCCCATGTATGAAAAGGGAGGAAGAGATGGGACCTGGGCAGCCCCAGACTGAAGGATTATTTTTGCCTTGGGCGTTCAGCATTGCTACATGAGCCACGCTACCACAAACATAAAATGTGTATTGGTCTGAGGAAAATAAAAGGAAAAAAGAGTTGCTTTAGGAATTAGCTGGTTCTCAGATTGTCAGAGCACACTATGAATTCAAGGGCAGAAATTATTGATGGAAATATTGTCTAGCTGCATTCATCAACGGAAATATTGCAGATCATGTTATCTGATATTTGAGAATTGTTTATTGCGCACAGGCCATACTGATTGTAGTAATAACCCAAAGTAATGAGAACTATCCATCTCTGAATCTGAATTTTAATTTGAGAATCATTTGCCAGTATTTATTTTTATTGGCATGGCCCTTCTAATTAAAAACCACTAACTAAAGCACTTCCTTTCAGTACTGCGGGCAGCAGTTTATGACCCAGGGACAGGTTATTTTATTTTCGCTCTAGCCATGTCCAGACGTACAAGATAATTATGAGCTTTACAGGAGCACAAGAGAGGTTTTCCATTCATTGCCTCTTTGACAGGGCTCCACAAAGGCAGGGGACGCAGCATCTTTGATCGAGTCCTTCCATCTATTCACTCTGTCCCACTAACTTGCTTTCTCCCAGTGCCGGATCCCCATCTAGCGGTGTGCAGGCTGTGCATCTGCTCCTAACTGCGTGCTACAGTTTTATGCCATCCTTTGGTTTGGAGATGATGTTAAATAAAGGAGTCATCACCTTTTCTTGATGTACTGAAGTTTCCCTCCCTGACTCTTGCTTGCAGGAAAGATTTTGGATAGTAATGAGCAAATAAAAGATTTGGAGAGAGGAAAGGCTGATGCTCAGAAAGGGAGCAAAGAAAATTTTTAAAAAATATACCTGAGTATTATCATGTCCTGTTCAAATGCAAATGCAGCTTCCTGCCTCTTGGCCTCTGAAAGGACCAAAATAGGGAGATGATGGACTCAGCCTGAGCCAGCTGCAAAGGGTAGACTTGGCCTTATTTTGCTCATGAATTCCTTCCGTGTAGGCTCTGCTGTTCAGTTAAACCTAGTAAATATTTTATTGCAGCATTAATTAAAGAAGCTATGCTATCCTTGATATGCATCTCTGTATGGGTACTTCTGTGTACCCTTTCTTCTCTGTACTTTGATTAAAATGATGATACAGTCCCTAGGATTTGCTGATCTGCATGTTTTTCACACAGTAGCTTTTAGTTCCAGGTATGCTGGAGTGGCACTTGTGCAAATTTAGACAGAAGACGTTGTGTAAAAACAAGAAATCACATTTGTTGTGAGTTAAGAAGCAAGAGAACAACTTGTTTCCCTGCTGTCCCTGTCCTTTCACAAACCTTCACCCATTGCATATATCTTTATTTGAAAACTTAGCCTGAATTCTGGTTGTTTTGTTTCTAGTGAGAACTAGAAAATGTGTTGGTTGTGTCAAATGATTTTGACTTACCGAAGCGTGGGTTTATATGAATGAAACTCAATTCTTGCTTACGTCAAGTATAATGGAAAGGCAGGGATATGGCAGGAAACATGCCATAGGGAGCATCAACTTTTCTTTTAAATCTCAGCCAGATGAGTACTATGAGACATAAACAGACTTTCTAACAGAAAAACAAGGACATTAACCAATGACTATTGAGCTTAACTTGACATTTCCCACTGTCATCAACTTCAAGATCGAATTCAACCTTTAACCTGATAGAGCCAAATGTATTTTTTAAGGTTTCTTTTGACATTTGTAGCTACCACTCTGTTTAACCTGAGATCTCATTTTATTTGTGCATTCATAGGATAAGGTAAAAATCAGTTTGGACAAAATTTCTCAGGGAATAAATGATCCAGTGATCCAACTGTATGCACCTTATCTTTAATCTGACTGGGTACAATGGGAAACCTGAAGAATGGGGATGGGAATTTAGATTTACCTGCATCCATGTTTATATCCTTGCTTAACTGATTTATGATATACTTAGAGTTTGCAGATTGAACATTATCTTTTCTGATATTGGGAAAGGAAAATAAGGAAATTGTAAAATATAACTCAATCCAAAATTAATACTCATTTTAAAATCTTGGAGTTCAGGGATCTCACATCTTTCAGACACAACTTCAGGAGTGCACATATCTCTATGACAATACTTTGCATAAGAAATTGTCCGTGGTGTCCTCAAACTCATTTTTTCCAGAACGCAAAAATCCATTACGTCAGGGTATGGCAAAAATCCATACGTCAGGAGGGTATCACTGCATGCAGACCCTCACCTCTTCTTTCAGTCCACGTTCTGTCGACTGTCAGATCACGTAGAGATAAAATAGCACCCAGGTAGCATTCGTTATTTTTGCTAGACTGCTTACTGACCTGCTTTGTTAAAACCACAACCAGGGTGTCACAAGCTTACGCAAAAGCACACAAGTGTTAGCTGTTAAAGCACCATTTACACCTCCACAGCATAACAGAACCAAAACTCTCCTCAGAGAAAACCCCCCAAAACTTCTTCATTTAAAAGCCTTTTTCACGTTATTCTTGCAAATGTAATTTCTAAGCATTTGTTAATCTCATTAAGTAATGAACTAAAGTATAACTCTTACTGCCTACATAAAACATTGTTATCAAATTTACAAATGAACTTGAGCACATTATTATTACAATTTAACTTTGCACTTCATTTTCAACAATAAACTACTCTAGCAAACAATAAAGCTGGCAATTTAGCAGAAATACTCTTTTTTTTTTTTTTTTTTTAATCAGCAGATCTATTCAATACAATCTCTCCAAGCAACAGGACCACTTCTGTTCCTCAGCAGGGCCACAGGACAATTCATTTCCATCAAACAAATTTAGGCTTGAATTTTCATTTTTGCTAAGCTTTATCATCTGTTAAGAGGTAACATTTCAGAGCTGTCTGGACATAGTCCAGCTTTTGGTCAGATCTTGTATTTTCCTTAGTATTGCAGAGAGTTGACACGACCACCTCTCAGGAATGGAGCTGTGCTCACACAGGCACCTGAATTCTGCTTATGAGCTTGTGGGAGCAGAATGACGTGAACAGAGCATAAAGTGGAGCCCTCTCCAGAGCTTTACCACTGCGAGGACAGGGGAACCATCAAAGTTCTGCTCTCCAAACAGAACCATATCCTATGCTGGGTCGGATAAGATGATCATGTGGCGGGGTTTGCCGTGGGCGAGATGAAGTGTTTTTGTGCCCTGCAGGAGGTGATGTGCAGAGCCAAACTTGCCGCCCGCTGCCTAGACACTCAGCCAAAAATCACAGGCTCAGTTTGGCTCATTTCACTCATAAGTGGCTGATAATTATTTTCCTCATGTCCACACCACCAGTAGACATTGCAATTATATGCATAACTGAAGAGCAGGTTTCAAAACTCCCTGAAGCTCTCTGAAAGCGTTTTCTAAAATAATAACAAATAGGAAGGTGCCACCCAAAATCATGAAAATGATGCTATGCAGCACATTGTAGACTTTTTATACTCTTGAATTTCTGAATGAAAACTTTGAGTTCTTCCAACTTGGAATATCAGACAAAGGAATTAAAAGAAAAAAGCAGAATTTGATACAGAATACTGCCAACTTTTGTAAGAACCACACATAAAAAATCCCTTTTGTTTAACGATATTAAGTTTAACAACATTAAGTTGCAAAAAAGTGCTTCTATATTAACTTGCAACCCTGCTGCAGCTATATGATTTGACATATCCTTCATTGAGGACTTTTTAGCTGTTTACTCAGTCACTCCTGAAACATTTTGTAATATTTCACAGGGCTCCAGTGGTTACTAGCACTTATTTTAACACCACTGTACTAGCCTGGTGCTGTGAGACACAGCTTTTTTCTCTGTATGCTACATATTTCCCATTAACAGGAGTTGTGTTTGGTCTGAAGGGAGGATATAACCTTGGGTCACCACATTTCTGTTTGCTTTCAATCATATTTACAGCTACATGTAGAAATAGTGGGTGAGTGCATATGAGAAAGGGTTTGATTGGTGTTTATAATGTTTACTATATCTAAACTGGAATCATTTCACCCACATATAAATTCTATAAATTTCTAAATTTATATAAATTTATTTATTATATAAATTTCTAAAGTACTGTCTCTCTGCTACATGAATATTATGAAGACAATCTAAGGATATACTGGAAAAGGATATTTTGCGAGAGAGTAGGGAATCCCATTAACTTCAGTAAAAAATATAGATATGTTGTGGGAATGAGGAATTTGTTATTTACTTATCCTGCCAAAATCCTGGCAAAATCCCACCCATATTAATTCATTCGTTCAATTTAATGCATTCTCATCTGCTCACTTTCCGGACTGTCAGATCTTGTTACCACCTATACCACTCTATACCTCTTCTTGCCTATCTAAAAAGTTTATGAGATGCAACTTCAATCAACTCCGCATGTTTATGTGCAAGACAAGCCTCTAAAGCTCTGTCTTCTGTGTCAGGACTCTCAGTTCTCAGGAGAGACCCCGAACTAAAGTGAATGGGACTCCAGCATTATGGTACCTTCACCGACTACATTTGTATGACACCTTCATGTTAAGAGCATTCAGCCAGGAACTGGGGGGAAAGAGAGAGATTGAGAGAGAGATGGGAGTGAGATTGAGAGAGACTGAGAGATTCGGAGAGATTCAGAGAACCTCAGAGGGACTGAGCTCCTACTCCCTTCAGTCTAAGGCTAAGGTTCCTGCTTCTGGGGCAGTTGGGGTTTTATTTATTTATTGGTCCAGTTACACTTACATATTTGAACAAACTGGGTCTGGAGCCCCTGTCTCACCCCACCAGCATCACATGCCTTGTTGCACAGGCTTCTCTGCACCAGGAGAGGGATGGAGATGACCTTGATTCTGAAATCTTTGTGTCCTCCATGGGAGCAGCACAAAACTAGTGCACTGTGAAAGGCTCAAATGGTGCTACAGGATGCCCTGCTGAGGAAGGAGTCAACACACTGTTTCCTGAAGGATTTATAAAGGATATATGTCTCAGTGGAAGAGATATTCACCTCTTCTCAATGAACTGGCTACCACAGAGAGCTTCAATTTTCTATTCAACGGAAAGAAGCATGTGCTTAAATTACTTGGATAACCTCCCCCCCGGGTGTTTTTAGGGGTTTCCATCTCTCTGCACTGATTCCATTCACAAAACCTGTAATATAGGGACTCCAAGCTGACTATATGACACAGGAGAACTTGTAAAATGATCATAAAACAATTTTTTAAAAAATCAAACAAATCCACAGTCAGGATGGTGTTTTCAGTTATGTCAAGAAACAAAAAAAGTAGGAAGAAATTCAAGTAATTCATGATTACTCAGAACTGAGCCACATTTTATTTAGTTGTAAATGAAGAGTGCTGAGCACCTCTGGATCCATTTTAGAGTGACAAAAGAAAAGGAATTTAAAGTTCCTGTTTAAGGAAATTCAGCTCTTTTAGAAAGAACATGGCTCTTCCTCCTTTTACATCTTAGAACCAGTTATCTGAAGTTTCAAAGGTTGACTCAGAAGAAAAGCTAAAACTCTGTTTGATACCCTTGACATCTGATGATGTCCTTTTTACTTTGAATAAAACCAGTGTCAAGAGAACTAAGTGAAGTGTTTAGAGCTGGTATTTCTGTACAGATGAGAAAAAAACTAATATGTTTAAACTGAAAGATTAAAAGGGGGGCTCTGTGGCATGAATGTAGAAACAAATAGACACCTGATAAAAGCATGACAAGAGTAGAGAAAGGCAGAGATTACAGCAGTATGACCAAGGGGTGACTCTTGAAAACACTCAAATCTAGCAATGAAAATCCTTTTGCAGGATCATTAGAGGTCTCGTTATTCTAATTCAACTTCAGCTGAGACTACAGATGAAAGCTGCTTTACGTGGTTTGGGTTTTGCTACAGATAAAGCAGGTAGCAAAAAGTTCCTCAGCAGCTTATAGCTATACATCCCACAAAAAAAGTTCATTAAATGTGATGTGAAGCACCACCTAGAAGCAATCAGTTTACTGAATGGTCTGTGTTTGCCATCTAGTGGTGGAAAGCCAGAAATTTTGGGTTGAGCTGAAAGCTGACAAACCAGCCGCAATTTTTCCTCAATCTTCCTGTCTCAGAAGGGGCTGTGTCCCATGAAGAAACGCGACCGTTTCTGCACCCACAGCAGGGGCAACAAGCAGTAAGTGCAGTGAGACTTTTAAGAGCTAGGGGCAGAAATGTTGAAGTCCATCAACCACCATCAGATTTGGGATTGCTTTATTAATGAGTTAGCATTAATAATAGGATAAGAAGGCCATCTTACAGATGTCTATGGTCAATCTCTTACTTGCGTTTAACATCCGGCTGGTCATTGGTAGAGACCATTACTCCTGTCTAATGATCTTTTTGGTCCAGATCATAGGAACTTTTAAATTGCTTAACTTTTCCATGTTGTGTGAGAATTTAGGCAACTGTTCCATCAGTTTGTGAAACATGCTTGCAAAATCCCCAGCCAAGGGCTCTCTAGGCATCAGCTATCATAGAATCACAGAATCATAGAATGCTTAAGGTTGGAAGGGACCTCAGAGGTCATCAAGTCCAACCCCCCTGCACACGCAGGGTCACCTAGAGCACGTGGCACAAGGCTGTGTCCAAGCGGGTTTTAAAGGTCTCTAAAGAAGGAGACTCCACAACCTCTCTGGGCAGCCTGTTCCAGGGCTCTGTCACCCTCACTGTCAAAAAGTGTTTTCTCAAGTTCCTGTAGACCTTTTGGTGCCTCAGCTTGTGGCCGTTTCCTCTAGTCCTGTCGCTGGCCACCACTGAGAAGAGGCCGCCCCCTCCTCCTCACTGCCTCCCTTGAGGTATTTATAGACACTGATCAGGTCCCCCCTCAGCCTTCTCTTCTCCAGGCTGAAGAGACCCAGCTCCCTCAGCCTTTGCTCTTAGGGCAGATGTTCCAGGCCCCTGATCATCCTCATAGCCCTTCGTAGCCCTTATAACATCCCCATAGGAATATTTAGGATTAGCTTCAAACTGGGGGACGAGAGTACACAGAAGTTAGCATCTCATAAATAGTCACGCTGGGAGTCCATACCATCCTGGCAACAGAACGAATGCACCAAGCTGCATAACTGCGTAACCTAAGCTAGAAGACCTGTGTTCTCTCCTAAGAAGTTTCAAGGATTTGTGAATAAAGAGTTCATTAAAAGAATTAACTTTATTTCTCAGTTCTCTCACACAGTAAATACAACACAAAGGGGATGTATTAATTGAAATATATTTTACCAGAAGAAATTATACATAGTATAATACCTAAATCTGCATGTCATTTATTTGGATTTTATGGTACATAGTTAAGAAAATAATTATTATATGTTGATTTTCTATCAATAATCAGAAAGTTTAATAATTCCCATATCCCAATGAAATAGAAAATCTCTACAGGTTTTATTATAAAAAATGTAGTTAAGAATAAGAGTGCCTATGTGGATTTAGGAGTATCAGTCTATTGAGGAGTCCCTGGTATTTCCTCTCTTAAACAACATTCTTTTAAAGCTACTTTCACAGGTCACAGTGAAAGAAATGAAAGCAATAGAAATGACATAGAGGACAAATGCCAGATGACTAAAGCAAAGATTAAAGAGACTCAAATTAACTTTACTAACTGGACTTAACATCAGTATGATATTGAAAAGTCTATCTAGACAATAATACTAGATATATAAAATGTGTGGAGGGAGAAAAGAAATATTACATGCTATTAGCTACGGTCCTTTCTTTAAAAAAAAAAATATTGAACCTTCTATATATTGAGCAGCTGTTGCTATGTTCAGTCTTTCACTCATTCATGCATTCATCTGTTATTTGTGTAATTAATTATTCAATCAATTGTTCACAGAAGGACCGTATATGATCTATGTTTTACAATTGACTTCAAAGAGTGAGGCAGCTGAATGCATTCGATAGAAAATGGAAAAAGGCATTGCAAGGTTCACAACAATTATCCAAGGTTCAAAGCCAAAAACTATTTCTTCTAGTCCATTGTCATATTCTGGGCGGCAACCAAATGCCGGGGGTATCCAAAGCTGCAAGGAAAGAACGCAAGGCCAGTATTAATCATCAGCAATATGAGTGACGAGCCCACAATAACTGTGACCCACTGAACCATAATTTAGCTTCAAAAATCTCTAAATAAACCCTCCTTGTTGTTACTGGGAATTGCTCATGAAAGAGCTTCCACTGCTGGTGTAATTTTGGTACTGTGACTAAAGGGATCTATTCCATTTTTAAATAAACTTCGCTTTGTGCAAAGGCACATGCACTTTTTTTTTCCAAAAGAAGTAAAATTTCCTTTCTGTAAACTATAAGATATGCAATTTTAATATATTTATCAGGCCTGAAAGTTTGAGAAGCTTCTGGATATTAACTTTTGAACTATATTCAAAACACCTTACCGAAAGATTGCATAAGAATAAAAATGCCGCAATATTCTTCAGAATCCTTCTCTTATGGTTAGCAACTGAATTTCTGCTATAAAAGGACAATTCAGGGGCTGAATGCATGGCTGGACAATTAGCCTGACTTGCTTCTTCTTTGGCAGCATCATTTTCTCTTGCACAGATACTGCCATTAAGCAAGTAGGGCAGCTCTCCTTCGTCACCGGTAGCTCTTCCATTGTAGATCTCCTTGTACGAGGGGGTGAGTGACAAAGTGCTCCCCCTGGATATCGTCACGATTCGAAGAGTTTTAATATCATCATTCACCTTCTCCTCTTTGCGATGTATGGATTCAATGATAAAGAGGTTCTGAATGTACTTCTCAACAATCACCAGGATGGAATAAGGCAGATTATACCAGGTATATTTTGGATGAGCTTGGGCACAGATAATCGCTAGGATCGAACCCCAGGAGAGGAGCCAGGATCCTGCAGCTGTGCCAACCAGCAGTTCTGCGTCAAGTTTTCTAGCAGGATTTTTGGAATTATCCAAAGATCTATCTTCCAGTCTGTAAATCAGAAGGGCAACAATCCCAGCTGTACACATGAGAGCTAATACAGAGATAGCATGCAAGTAAAACATGGTAAGCGCTAACTCACTTTTGTTTTTTGAGCGTCCAATCTGAATTAAATACACAACAACTTTTGCTATTGTGCTAATTAACACAATTAGTCCAAAAATCATTCCAACAGTTATGCCATGGAATTTGAATGGGGTTTTATGTTGTTGATGGTGTTCTACTTTGCGTCCAATGTTCTTCCACAGGACATAGAGCATCGTGGATGCTAGAATGTGGTACTCTATATTAAAGGGATACAGGTAATAGATTCCTTGAGAAAATATTGAACAGAGAGTTGTTGTTGTGCAATTACATTGAGGTGCATGATCATCTAAAACTAAAGGAGAGGGAGAGATTAGATGCTGTGCATGGTAAGTTTTCATTTAAATTAAAACAGCAATAAAACATGAAAGATAGGATTTCAGTAAAACACATCATATTGTTTAGTTAGCCATCTAAAAAAAAAAAAAAAAAAAAAAAAAAAACAAAAAAAAAAAAAAAAAAAAAAATAAAAAAAAAAAAAAAAAAAAAAAAAAAAAAAAAAAAGGTCACTTAATTCACTAACCTGATACAAGTTTTGGTATGTTCACTGAAGTGTGATCTCTAGCTTCACCACTCAACTGCTTCACAATAATCATAAAGGCTGTGTCAAAGTGGACATTCTCCTAAACCCACTGGTAACAGTACAATTGTGTAACAATTCTACAGAATATTTAGGAAATAATATAAGGAGACATTGCTTTGTTATCAAGTAGAAATATCAAAAGTAGAGGTATCAACTAGTGATTTACTTGCTCTCAGCTAATGCTCCATGATTAGAGAATCTCTGAACTATCAATGCAGCTACTTGCTTATTAATAGTATTTAGATAGTACTAGTGTGTGTTTAAAGATGGGACTTGCAAAGACATGAAATAAATGCTGGCATAATTTTAGAAAATTTATGTGTCCGACCACACTACTTAAATATTAAATTGATTTTTCCAATTAATTTCTTACATAAATGTGAAATTTTGTGCAAATGATAGAAAACGCCTGTTTTTTTTTTTCCATTAATTTGGACAAGAAGTAGGCAAAAAAAAAAAAAAAAAAGAATTGATTCAAGATTTGGCTGTGTAGAGCAAAATAAGGAATTGTTAAGGTAGAGACACTATTGGATTCAGTGGGCAGGAAAGCATGAACATTTCCCACTTCAAAATCTCTCTCCCTTTTCCCTGTGAGAACAGTCAAGATTCAATCAGCTGCACAGACAAATTCTACAGATGGGAAGAAACTTACAGCTGCTGAGAGGTTTTAGTTCTTCTTTCAAAGGTAAAAAGCATTCATTTCCCTATGGCTCAGTGATATTTGAAAGGCAGCACCCACAGCAGTTAGGTCTGTTGAAATTTGCATCACTTTACCAAAAGATGAACACAAAGTGTCTCCCAGAGCAAAATCTGGTTCTGCAAAGTAACGCTAATGAATAATCTTTATCCCTGTGAGCTCTTTCACTGAATTCCATACGACTATACACCATAGGTAACCACTCTCGTGCGAGAGATTTGTAGGATTATCCATGCCTGTTTTCCAATGACTTTCTAAATATTAAACTCTCTTTTCCAAACAAATTGCTTTGCTCAATTTATTTCTATAATTTACTAATATAGGGTTTCTTTGATAATGTTATTCCTCAAAAGAAATGTGTTGGAAAAAAAAAAACCCTCAAGCTTCCAGGACTTGTTGTTCTGGACCTCATCCAAATGGGTCATCAGTAAACAGAAAACCACAGCTTGGATCACACACACGATGAAGTTAATGATCATATATGATTTCAGTTGTGATATGAACTGATCATTTGCCCAGGAATGACTCTGCAGCACTTACCTAGTTCAGTGGTGTGGTATTTTGTATACAAGTATACAGTAAAAATTACAAGGTATGTCAACTCTTTGCCTTACCTATTGTTATGTTCCCAAAACCAAGCGTGATTAGTCTTTCTTTATGTTCATTAAGTTGGTGTTTCGACTCTGTTAACACTCCATTTGTCCACAGGAGTAAATTTGTGAACACAGAATGGATAACTCCAAACCTACAAGACAGATTAGTTATTGAGAGAATATGCATGGAGTATACCTCCATATATGTTAAATAAAATGAGTTAACTTATTGCAGACCGTACATGTGGTGCTATTCAGTTGTCAGTCAAATCATAACCCATCTACTTAAAGATGTTCCACACTGAATGAATATTGAATGAAAGTTAGACTTCCAAAATATTGTAAAAACTGTGGCTAAATGTATTATACCATATGCTATGTGTTATACTCCCCTATACAATTCTTTGGGCTGGGCAAGTTTCATGCTAATGGCAGTGGCTGAAAAGTCTCAACAGGATTAAGTGCTTTGCAAGCCCCATTTCACAGCCTTCTGTGGTCCTTCTTTACAGTCACTGTGGTTGGCCTTGCCCTACAAAGATGCCACCTCCTTCCCTAGCTTCTAGCCCATGTGATCCTGTCTTCGGGAGAGAGATGGAACCACCACAGGGCTCTAGCCCATTCAGATTACTGGGACAGTGAAGCCAGATCTCCAGGAGTCTTTGAAAATTCAGGCTTGGTGAAATAGAAAGGCACCAGAGAAAGTAGTGTCAATGGCTCAAAACTCTCCAATAAAATCCATACAGTAATTGCTCCCAACTGTCTAGGCACAATCTTTCCACCTCTTACCAATTGTGTGAGAGTTTATACTCCTGCACCCGAGGCTGATAATGTTCCTTCACCTAGAAACACTTCTTTAGTAATATGTGCACAGACCTGAAACTACCAGAATTGCAGGAGAGGACCAATCCACTTTACCTTTCAAGTGTTTTGAAGGACTGGATAATATCCTTTGCATGACACCAAAGAAAGTACACCTAAATGAAAGGAATACAGAGACATGTCACTGCACAGTGCATATATATGACACTCAGAAAGGAAAGTGTATCCGTAGAGGAAAACACACAATTAAATCTTCTGATGATTTAAACTGAGGTAGCACGATCTCCACTTATGTGAAATAATCCATGATTTCCTATTTCCTCTAACACTCACCCAAAATCCACGTGGCATCAGGTACCTGAGATTTCTTGTGTACAATCAGAAATCAGTAGCTCAACAGCAGAAATTTCAGTATGACTCACCAAAATACACCTTGCTTCTGTATATGGAGAGACTTTTATTTCAATGACAAGGGAAAGAATACAACCAACTGCCAAGACCAGTATGATTACTGTAGGGTCTAGTGATGCTGATTTTGTGCAATTTACTAAATATATATGCTGAATTAGCAAGTGGAGGGGAAAAGAAGCATCCTTGATTATTTGTTATAGGAAATGTGTACAAGAGATTTTTAAACCAGCTAAACACACGGCCCCTTTGAAATATGAGGCCGCTCTACCCCTGACTACCCTGGAATATTAGGAGAGACAGATTAAACTGAACTTGTGTAGCAAGGCCTATACATAGAAATAAAAGAATTGTTTGCAACCAACCTGTTCATTTCAGTCATAGAATTGAAATTTATATATGTAGCTTCAATTAAAAAAAAAAAACAGTAATTTCAAGAGGGTTTTTTTAAATTTATTCAAGTTTTATATATATATAGCTACAAGTGTAATTATTGAATTCTCAGCTTGCTATACCCGAATTTACACAAAGAAAGGATAAACACACATAAGAATTTATCACTCAAAAATATCTTGTAATATCTAGAAAAAGTAAATTAACATAAAATCCACTGAATAGCAAAAGACAAAAGATACTTTTTCATAAAAAATACAGACAGAACATAAAACTGTATGCAGTGGCTGTTACCTGTAAGATAGTGTGTATTGCATGCGTAACAGGAAAAATTCCTTCAGCTGCTGAGAGACAGTTTGAGAAATCAACATAATATCCAATTTTAAAAGAGTCCAGAATTAAAGTAATCACTGCAAACAATGTAATCCCACCTACAAAAGAAAAAGCCGTTAGAAAACCTTAATGTCCAGTTACAACGTCTCCCGACAATCTGTATCAATATGTGAAAATCTCATTTAGAGAAATAAAAGTAGATCAATTTTTATGGAGTTTTATAAAGGTAATTGGTCAGTAAGTCCTTGCTCAAGTTCATGATGGACTCTACCCAACATTTGATTAAAGCCCATCGCCGTCCATGCCCAGCACATCTGCTATAAAGGAGCCAGTGACCAAGGATGGGAAGGCCCTCAGCACCTTGCAGACAACATGGATATGAATTAATGCCCTATACAGTCACCCGGTAGCATTCAGGAGAGCTGAACAATAATAACAATAATGCTACAGTCCCCGGGCCCCGGAGCCCCGGCACGGGCAGTAACACAAGCACTTGGAATGTCACCGCCGTCGAGCAGGTCGGCGGCCAAGTCCCCAGAGAGATGTAGGGTTGTCCTCCTACAGAGCAACCAAAGACTTTAGATTTCAGCATCTGTTGTGTTAACCCCCCCCAAAAATCCTTGTATGTGTGTCCAGACACCTTTTCATACTTTAAGGAACTTTCAAAATACACATTCCCACTTTCTTGATAACAATCTTTCCCTTTCAGACAGAAATGTTTATTAAAAACTCGCAATAAGATAATGTATGGTATTAACTCTTAGTTTCGTAACCATATGACTAAACACAGGTAGTGATAAAATTACTCATCTCAACTCTTCACTCAATTGGTGTTGTTTTCTCCAGACTTGTTCAGAGAAGTTTCCACTGGATTTGACTGACACTTATTCGAATTGAGCTAAAAAATTAACTACAGACCTTAACATTTCATCAGTATGCATAACTTAATCTTACTTTGTAATTCCTCACAGAATAAATAACAGCGCTAAAGATGGCCACACTCTGGCTCTCTTAGAAGAATCACATCCTCCACTTGACTTGTATCGAACTATGTAATAACTTAGTAATAAATGCATTAATAAACTCGCATCAATAAAAATTAATCATGTATAAATAATGAAACTACCATGCATTTGGCAATGTTTGAGAATCATTTTGTCATCCACTAACACAGTCCTCTGTGGTTTATATTACAATGTAGACAAGAAATCAACTCAGAATCTGTAAAAATATGTCAAAAACCTTTTGGTAGAAATATTCATTAAATACACTTTTCGTTCATTGCATTTTTTCTTTACCACATCAAACAAAAAACAGACTTCAGAATAGACTTCAAGGTCAAGGATATGCATGCAAGTAAGACTTGAATTTTTCTCTTTTATGGATAATCTCTACAAATTATTTATGGAATGCAATTTTCAATAACAGACAGTTTGCCTCCACCACAACTTTTGCTTTCATATTTCAAAACCCAAGAACTTAACCCTGCAGGTCATGCAAGTGTATAATTCTGCATGTTTTTATTTTTATGATAATTAATTTCTTAGCATGTGATGCAGGACAGGACCCTACATTTAAACAGATATGTCATATTCATCATATGTTAAAGTAAATGGCATCCCAACATGAAAAATTCTCATCTTCCTTAGAAATCATACCATATTTCTTCCCTAATTTAAAGAATAATTTTTGTTTCTAAAGGAAATGAAAATATTTTAAGATTATTGAAATAACTTTACTTGATTTAGGTGGACCTACTTTGAGCAGGGTGTTGGGCTAATGACCTCCACAGGTACCTTCTAATTTATTCTAATAATAAATTATTATATGATTCATATTATATATGAATATGATTCATGGTTTATTTAGAAAGCTGCAGGGAACTACCAGTGTGTTTCACAAATGTCAGTCTGGCTCCTGCACTAAACACAACCTTGTCCTTACGGGGCCCACCTGCATTGGAGCTCCACTCTCCCTTGGCTGCATTTGAAGCAACCAAGGTCATGGGTTTGGACTGCAGAGTTCTACCAGTTCTACATCAATGTTCAGTAGACCTCTGAGAAGTAAATAAATACAAATCTAAACGTGAAGCTTCTTTCACTGGAAGCATTACGATTTATGCCTTAGTATTTCTCCTAATGCTGCCTGTAATATCAGAGGTTTGGTGAGGTTAGATCTGCCCTCAATGAAATGAATGTAGTTTTTTGCCTTTGTCCTACAATATTCTGAAAATTTTATGAGCTTTTTCTTTTAATGCTTGATTACTTACATTATAGATAATATATCCAGTATCCATTACTTACTATCCAACTACCATAGATGTTTCTATCACTCAGATGGTCACATTGTAGTATATACCAAGTGCCCAACACGCACATTTCAGGAGTTTCAAAAGGGAATGACTGCACTAACTTTATCAGTCAAAAATCAAAGCATAAGGATAATACATAAAGTATGCTAGTGGTTCCCATATTTTCTTTTCCTCATGGAAACTTGAGGAAAAAGTAATAAATTCCACTGCCATGTTATTCTATTTGAAAGCTATAGAAAAAAAATGAAATGATTGCTATTGAAGATTGAGTTATTAAAGACTGAGATTGTTTCCAAATGTTTGTTAAAACTCGTGTACGTTAGCAGATCAACAACAGGAGTGTTCAGTGCTTGCTTATTTTTTTCTACCAACTGTTAAGAAGAATGAAGCCATTATAATAGTTATGAAAATGCCAATCTAAACTCAAAATACTATTCAGGATTAAGTAATATATAATATAATGGAAGCAGGAAAATGATAAAAGTTGGAATCTGCCAAGAACTTAGTAAATTGATTTGCTGTCAGAAGAAGGGGGAATATTTGCAATAAGTCAAGGAAAGAAGTCCAGGTATACATGTTTTCCTATTTTTTCCTGTAATTACTTGGATCATGCTTACTCTATCTTAGCGAAAACATAGCACTTTGCTGATTTTTTTCCCACAATAAGACTGTCTATCACACAAACTGGAAGGGAAGTGTGCTCTAGGGTTCACACACTTGGTCTTGTGCATGCAAAAAGGTTGAAGGAAGCCTTTCTGAGAGCATTTTTTGTAATGCTGCCATTTGTCCTTTTAGTTTTCTTAGCTATATGCACTGGCTTGATTGCAAGATGTTTTGGCTAAGTAATTCCTTTTCAACATATATTATAGCAAAATGTTGTAAGTAGTCAGCTCTCCATCCTTTCACTAAAATGATAATTCAGTCTGAAGTGAATCATGAAAAACACACCCAGTATGTGCTTATATTTTATACTCATCACTCCATGGATATTTGCCCAAGCAATGAGAGCAAAGGTGCATTCTTCAGAAGTAGCTCATAGAGCTACTCAAAAATAGCAAAGAACTCCTTTCTTCAGGCTTAATCCACCTTTTCCCAACCTTTTTCACTATTCTTCCAAATTAAAAAAAAAATCCAGGACAAAACCATTGATACAGTGCAAAGCAAAAGGAGTCTTGGCAAAGGAGTCGCTTCCTGAGTTTTACCTTAACTCAGTTTTCTTTTACCAACACAGGATAAAGGAGTTTTATAGGCTTCATGCAACTATAAGAAACTCTGAAGAATAGGAAAATGTGGAAAGATTTCCCCCAAGGGGGAGTTTGTTCAATTGCAGCACAGACATCTAAGAGAAGCTGTGGAATCTGCATCACTTGAGAATGTATTACAAAGAGCAATCCTGTCCTCATAAAAGAAATGGATATGGTAACCTAGTAGTTCATGGAAGTATCTTATTTCTAGACTTGAGTGATTCCTTATATCCTCTAGGACAAATGAAATGCTGTGAATGCTGCCCCAGAAGAAAAAGGGCAGTGGGTTCTGCAGTATACACTCTTATTAAGCTGTATTTATTTCCTATTTTGGAGGAAAAAGCTACTCTGTGAGCAAGAAAAGTGCACCTTTGTCCAAAGCAGGTCCAAATTGAAACTTATTATAATGAATTTAAGCAGCATTTATGCCACACAGGCTAATATTATAAAATTCTTGATAGCTGAAGATCATTTTGATAAACAATGAATTACTGAGGAGATCGACTCAACAGTTAGCAGAGGTATTCCCTACCTCAGGAGAGAGCCTACAAACCATGGCTGTATAATGTCAAACTTAAAAAAAAGATTTTCTCTGAGCAATTCACTCAGCATGATGTGAGCATGCTAACAGCTGCAAAGAAAGACACATAACCACTGAGACTGAGACCAAACTAAACTTAACTCACATCATATTTTTAAAATAATCAGGTTTTAGATGTCTTGGGAATTTTCATCTGAGCCTTTCATTAACTGCTGTGAAAATTTGCTCTTACCTAACGTAGGAGCAAGAGATTGCATGGGCAAGATGTTTCATTGCACTCCATTTAACACACTTGCAACCTGCCATTCACAGTGAGCGCAAGCTAGAAAAGAGCCAGCTGGTAAAGCTGTTGGTAAACGAAACAGATTTCCCTGTTATTCTACACAGTGTTCGTCAGAGTTGTTTCCTTTCCTCAGGACCCATTCCTGTCTATGTGACTCTGTGATGTGTCCCCAAACACCTGCATGAAACACGTTTGCATCTTTACCTCCAATATGCACCTGAATCCAAAAAAACGACATTGCATCCCATTAATACCCCTGCAAATTCCTACAAGTTAATGCTGGCTTTTGCTTCCTTGTTTAGATAGATGTTTTATGCATTTAAAATGCAAAGTGTCCTGCCTTTGCCCTCATCTGACTTCAGGTGGTTTAAAGGCATCACTATACAGATACAAATGTGAATCTAATTTACAATGGTATAGAGAGCATTGGAGATCTTTTTTCGTCTGTTGCTAAGTTGCACTATGTTGCCTAGAAAAGATGATAATTCCTGTAGGAGAGATGTGAGGACGAAACCCTCACGATTGCCTCTAAACACTATTTTTCAAGGGCTGAAAAGAGGTGTGTAAAAGAGACGAGGCTCTCTTAGTGCGCTGAGCTTCAGCAAATATTTATCTGAACACCGGAGTACCTCACGCCAGGGATGGAGAGGAGCAGTAACGGGGTGGCAGAGGCAGGTGACGGTCCCTGCTCTCAGAGGCCCTGCCGAGCAGAGGGCCGGGACCTGCACCCTGTACTTACACTTGAGCCAGCGGGCCCCGGCGTGCGTGTCCTTCTCACGGATGAGCCTCCTCTGCGTGCAGCTCCTGCACAGGTACCACAGCATCCACAGCAGCTGGACGAGCATCAGGGTGATGAGGTAGGAGAGCAGGTGGCTCTTGCTGATGCCCACGGCGTGCACAGCCCAGGCGAAGGTGAGCACCAGCCCGGCCAGGAAGAGGTTGATGCCGTACTGGCTGCTGAGGATGCCGGCCGTTTTCTGAGGGTAGCTGCCCTGCACGGAGGGGGAGCCGGGCGCTTTCTCCATCTCCCACACGGCCGTCGGGCGCTACCCGGGAGCTGGGAGGCTGTTTGCAGGTTGGGCCCTCGCCGTGGGGCCGGGGGCGGAGCGGGGATCTGAGGGCGGGAGCAGCCCCAGGGAAGCGCAGGCTGCAAAGCTGCTCGGGGAGGGTTTTGTCTGGGCGCTGCATGGGGGGTCCTGCCTTAGGCAGGGAGACGGGAGGGAAAACGAGCAGCGAACTCGATAAGGATTAATCTCCTCCACAGGAAAGCCAAAGAACAGCCAGCGGCCCTGGGATGCGTTCAGAGAAAGCGAGGATGGGCACAAAATGGTAAAGCATGGTAAAGCAAAACACGCTTCAAAATAGTCAAGAGAAAGCTGCCCCCGTCTTCCCATTTCTTAAATATTGCTTGTATGTGCCAAAGGTGAGTCTTGACAGACTGACTTACTACTGCCTTTTTTTTCCCTTATTTTCCCCTCTGAAACAGTTTTGCAGATAAACAGTACCAAACTAAATTCCAGGTATAAGGCTCAGAGTTTTAATAACTTACTTGCTGACACTAGTATTTAAACCTAAGTGGTTAATTAAGGTAGATGAAATCACATTGCATAATAATTTGCAGTCACGAACTGGCCCAAACCTGTCCTAATGACCACAGGTTTGGTGCTGTGAACCTGAGCGTGCTGCTTATGGTGCAGCCTGGTCATTCCCAGCCCTGGGACCCTTCCCAGTGTGGACCTCTTGACTGAGCCCCCTCGAGGTGTCAGGCTTAGTCTCCTGACATCTGAGTCAAGAATCAGGGGTTCATATTTCTGTCATCTTTCAGTCTCTTATCCACGGTTCCCACATTTTCCTCATTTACGTACATATTTTTTTAATTGTGCAGCTGTAACCTATGGTGATTAAATACTGACATATTCAAGTCTCAGGATCTGAAGGACTAGTTGACCGCCTATAGAGGTTGAGAGGATTATCTCCCAGGCAGGTCTTGTAATTTTATTTTTAATTTGTTCATATAAAATATCCAAAGTATTTTTTTGTTTTTCAAAACAGTCAAAACAAAAGAGTTTTCCCCAAAATATTAATAGGCATTTTTATAAATGTCTTTTAATATAACCTGCAAGAACAGTGAAAAATAAAAAGGGCATAATTAGCCAACAGTCACACAGCCTCACCACCTTTAGCTCAGAACTACATCCATCATTTTCTGAAGCTTAGGAAAATACCAAGTCCTCCTTTTCCTAAAGTCTCCCCTTGAGTTCTTGATTTGGTGGGTTGGGAGAAATACTGAAAGCGAGGAACTAGCAGCAACTTTTTGCCAGGCCAAATCAGGATGCTGCTAACTACAACAAACATTGTTTTAAACTCTTAGATTCAACAGAATCTAAGATTTAGACTCCAGATTCAACACCACTTGCTTTTGAGCGTATTACTTGACAAGTACTGCAATGGTTATTGGTACTTTGTACTGAAAGACCTTGCTGGGCTTTTGTACTGTGTGGAATTTTCTGAAAAGAAAATCAAAATAGACAGTCAGGAAATACCTCTCAAGTCACAAAAAAATGACACTACACCTTAAATAACAGACTCAGCTGAGAGGCCATGCAAGATGAACATATTCCAAATCAAAGTACAGTATTTAAATTTTATGTGAACATCTATTTCATAGACAAGCATACCGAGTCCCCAAGAACTGTGTAATTAGATGGTTAAACTATTAAGTACTAAAAATTAATTGACAACTTTTATACAAAGTTTAAAAAGAATAAATCTGAAAAAAACATGTAGTGAATAGTAACTTTAATTGGAAAGTACATGGCAACTTAAAACTCCTACAGCATTTATGTTATTGATAAACACAAAGAGTGATAAGTGATAATTATCTCCCTGAGCACAAGCACATTTAAATATAATAAACAAAAGTTATTCAGCTTATGCAGATGCAAAATTGTTCAGATCTGTTAAAAGACAAAAACTAGAAGATAAGCAGTTTGTTCCTTTAAGACCAGAAGTATAACTACTTTTTAAAAATTGAAATATTAAATGGATCAACCTGCTAAATCTGCTATTTTACCCTATGGGCTAATATAACAGCAGTAGCACCAGACATTTTTAGTTTGACCAGATAAACACTGAGGAGGAATATGATAATTTTCTCCTTTACAGTGGACAGAAGTTCCTGTCAGCACACAATGAAATTACAGAATCGCAAAAATACGTAATATCATTACTGAACATTTCACATAGTGAGTGTTCAGCAATGCTGTGACTTTAAAGTCAGAAATAAGAACATCATCACTCTTATAGCCCAGACTTTAAGCAACACTCACAAGCAGTAACATTTGTTTCCGTCCTCACATTCTACACACTTGTATCTTCCAAAATGTCTGGGTTTGAAAGTATTTAACACAACACTATAAAAAATGATCCAATGACTGGATGTTTCCAGATACTTAAGTGTCTCATCCAAGGTAAAAAACAATGTTACATCATTTCCCAGCTGTTTATGGCTAATGACAATAAGTTAATATCAGCCTTTCTACTACTGAAGAAAAAAAATGGCACCTTCATAAGCATGCACTTTTAAGAAGGAAAAGTTACTTTACAAAAGAAAAACTTCCAGAATATTGGAAAATAGTGCATATATCAAAATAATTTATTCTGTGCTCTTAGTTTCCTGTAGAGTGTGACAATTGTTTGTTATATTGCTGGTCATTGGCAGCTTGATCATCCATCTTTGACTGTGGACAAATGACATCAGCAGAAATGTATTTATTGCACTGATGGCACCATCAAGTTAACAAAGTGTAAACTTCAACCAGTTTTCTAGGCCCTTACTCAGATCTGAGATTTTTTTCCCTAATACTAACCTGAAATCAAGGAACTATATAATAAAATACAAGTAGATCTGAAGTCAAGGAACTATGTAATAAGATATTTCATACATGAAAACACATGTAATTTCATAAGATTAACAGATCAAAAAAAATCTGTGTTATTTGTAGGTAAGTTAAGAAGTGCATATGTAATTTCCAAATAGCAACAGTTTAGCTCCCAATTCAAATGTAGTATTAAAAGCCCAAACCATTGGAATTTAAATATAAAATATTTCCAAATAAAGAGATCTGCTTTGACCAGGAAGCTGCACTAGGTGATCTCAAGAAGTCCCTTTCAACCTAAATTATGCCGTGATTGTAAGATCTATCAGCAAATATGTCTTAAGACTGTACAACTGACTTATTACCCATCTGTTTAACATATTAATATAAATAAAAAACTTTACAAAACAGGGATAAGAAGCTTTGTATTACTAGGTGATTAACAACCTATCTACTTTTTTGTTCTTTGCTAGTCAGTTATTTCCTCCCAGGCACTGGCTGAACCATGATTATTTCTACATGATTTTTAAATCAGGTAGTCTTTATGGCATCAGTTATAGCAAACAAACAGTATTAAAAACTATATGAAAAAAAATGGAATGTGATTTAAGTGACATTCACTTTGAAGGATAACGGCTATGCAAGTCCTCATGTGAAGCTGAAATAAAAAAAAAAAACAATTTTAAAATACAGTAAGGATAGTATTATTGTCTCTACACAGTGACTGTATGTTGAACTAATTTGATACTCTTTACTCAGATGAATTTGCACTACCAAGTACACCAAGTACCAAGTACAGTGCACAATTCGCTGTAAAGCAGAATTCACTTGTTTGTTCACTAAGGAAAACTGAATGTTTTCATATGGTTCAGTTCTTCAGAACATTTAAAATTCATTTTTACTTCCTACTTTTTAGGTCCATCTAAGCATAATTTAATACAGAAATGTTATTTTAGTCTGTTAATATGATTGAGGCTTTAACAGTCCACAACGCATCTTCTCCCCATCTCCCTCTAGTACTCATAAGAATGTGCCTGATGGCAGAGGGGCAAACATGAACTGAAGAAGTTTCCAATTGCAAGTGTGACTCTAACTCCTATAATACAATAGTTTCTGAAGTAAGTATTGTATTTTCAGGATGTCATAGCAGTTGTCAGTGTACTATCCAAGTTAATTATTCCTTAAAAAAAGTAGGCTTCCAGATATTAATTAGGAGAACATATCTGTCTATAACTTCAGTTGCCGTATGCAAATAAACGCCGTGTCTCAGCTATTCAGTATTTTTTGCCTACACCTCTGGCATTCCAAGATGCAACACTCAAAAAACGGCACCTTTCCTCTTGCTGCATGCTTACCCGTGCTGAATAGACTTCTTCCCTGGAAAGGATTTGTGATGGCACAGAAAAAACAGCTGGCTGCACTACATTCTCCCCACAAAAGAGAACAACAAGCAAGTCCTACTGAAAGATTCACCTCACCGGATACCCTGACATCGGTATAGGAGACATCCCTTAATTCATTTACTGATGTTTTAGAGCAGAAAAACAAAAGGTGTGGGATCCCCTTTACAAGAGTTCAGCTATTAAGGATAAATTTTTCAAGCAACAAAACATCTCTTTTCCCCCGATGAGGCTGTTGTTTTCAGGAAGACCTTGGAATTTCTGATATATGGCAATTTTCCAGATACTAGACAGATTTGACTGTGCAGAAGAAGAAAAATAGCATGTGGGAAGACAGAGATAGGGCGAATATCTGATTGAGACAGAGAAAAAGAGAGAGAGAGAGAGAGAGAGAGAGAGAGAGAGAGAGAGAGAGAGAGAGAGAGAGAGGAGCAGAGGGAGGAAGTGGGGAGAAAATATGTTGTACAAAGACAGTAACAGCCTTCTTCCCTTTACTATCAGATCAAGTAACTTCTCTGAGAAGTTTTACAGTTTTGGCAAACCTGCAAATACTTGGTTCAGACTCCCCAAAGTCATTGATTCTCACTAGAGCCTTCTTTTCATAATCCAGAAAAGAATCTTAAGCAATAGGAAAAAAATGGTATTCTTCCCCTTAGGATACTTGCACATTGTCTAGTAGCTCTAAAACTGTATGTCTAACATAGCATGTTAGACATGTTTGTCTAACATAGCAGTTCATGCAACAATATGTTTATGTGCTTAAATAATTCAAAAAATGTTTTACCTGAAGGACTTATCCCAGGAGTGACACGAGCATCACAACACCCATAAACTGAGTGAACAGCAACAAAGGTGTGATAAATGACCATACAGGCCATAGGGCAACATTGAAACTGGGAATGAAAGCAAAGTTTCAGGTAAGTTCTGTTGTTATATTACAAAAGTAGCAGTCACACAAAGAAAATCTGCCACAAGAAGAAATGAGACTTAAATGGCTCAACCTGAAAAAAATATTCTTTGCTTTATGACTTGAAAGAAAACCAAAACTAGCACCATTTTTTTTTATCAACTGTTAGTTTGGTTTACTTCTTATTTACTGACAACTCATCCTTGAGCTTCAATAGTTGAGGATTTTACACTGAACAAGTCCACTCAGTCCCTCCAGGAGGAAGGATACCCTTATGTTTCTTAGAATTTCTCTGTATGAAGCATCTGAAAACAAAATACTCTTGATTGCTCCACAGGCACACATGGCAGCTGAAACGAGCCTTAATTTGTATTTCGAGCTAAGAAGATTTGCGAATTAGCTAACTGAACAGAACAAGGACGAGGGGGTGACAAACATTTTTATGACTGGATTAGACAGATTATGAATAAGGATTATGAATCTGACTGATTCTAAACTATAGGGGCCTTGATCTTCTTCAGTCTTCCTTTTTTTCTTAGCACTGCAACAAATATGCTAGAGGTCACAAAGTGGTTTGGTTTGTATGTAACATCGAAAGAACCACCTTTCACTTAGGAGGCAAATGCATATACTTACAGTTACACTACATATTTTTCATACATTTTTATTTTTCCTCACATTCTATTCGCTCAACTGATTTCTGTATTTTTATAAAAACAATAGTTCTTACTAAGGCACTATTATGCAAGATAAACCCCTTAAAACACACACAAGAATAGTTAAAATATAAATTTCAGTGTGAAATTTTGGGTGTGATGTGTGATAGAAAAGAACTGTGTTAGGAACTGACCTGCCATAATACTCCCACCTAGAAAATACACTCTTAATTTGTAAACTTAAACAGGTGAAAGAGACGAGCAATTTACATTAACAATCTAAGGAATTCTGTTTCACAAAGAAAATGAAGACTGAAAAGATCAAGTACATGTAAAAGAGCATTTTTAGAATTGGCGAAACATGGCCAGTTGGGCCAAACTGGTCATCTCTAGAACAGCTACACAGAGTTCACTAGTATATTGAACAGTGCATCAACAACAAACAAAAATGGTTGGAATATACTGTGGGTTTTGTTTTTAATCTCATCTGACATTTGTTTCCTACCTGAATGTGTTACTGATGGCCTACTTATCATTAAAAACATCTTCTGTGTTTAAGGGCATACAGAGAGACCTACCACTCTCACTAGCAGAGTAATATGTACTATACTTAACAGGGACTATTAATGGAAAGACATCCTGACACCTATGCATACAAACATTAAAGGTGATATAAAAGGATATAAAAGGAGGTGATATAAAAGGATATAAAAGGATGAATGTTCAAAGTGGAAGGAATTACTGATGCTAACTGAGCTTGTATGGTCACCAGTATCTTCAGCAAAATTACAGAAACTATACGTTTTATAAAAATGAGTCTATTAACATAGTTGGACTCATACAGATTTAGCCAAAGTTTGTATATCCACAGTGTTCTAACTTACCATATTGCTGCTGCAACAAAGGTAGCTGTCGTGATAGGTATCAGTACTGGATATCGTGCATCATAGTCCTCAATTCCACAGTACCACTCCAGATATATTATGCAGTAAAAAGCAATAGATAAACAGGCAGCCAACAAACAACTGCCAGAGGCAAACCACCAGCTGTGGGGGAAAAAGCATCAGTAATGACCAAGACATTTCAATTCTCCATTTTGCACTAGAGTTCTCCTTCTTGAGTGTATGTGCACCAACCTATTGAATTTTAACTTTCTTCAGCATACTATTTCTCCAGTTTGAGAAGTGATCTGAAAACCACTGATACTCACATGAAATTAAATCCAGTCTTCCAAAGTATTATAGCCCTTCCCATCCCAGCATCACTTTCAAAACAAGGATATATTCTCCCTAGTCTATCCTTCTATTTATGCACATTATTTTGGAACATTCTTGCAAACCTATTTTTATGGCCATATCCATTACACACACTGCCCTGCACAGTCTAGTGTACACACTGTATTAACTATATTATAAATTATAACTATAGTTGAACATAACTTTAGGTAGAAATTTTAAGATTTTCAGATGTGTTTTGTGAACTAATCACAATTCTAGTGATTTCCTCACTGAAATCATTAAGCATGTGTTGACATATTTCTGTAGTCTTCAAAAATATATAGAAGATCCAACAATGATTCTCTCCTTCGACAAAACAGATGAAGTTTTAAGCTAGTTGATTCAACTCACTGAAAACTGATGTTTCCTGATCTGTCATCAAAATAAATTAGAGGCACAATAAGCAACTATCTTATGTTTAGGTGTTATTCTGTAATTTTTATATTTACAAATATTTCTTTACACATCACATCTTCCAGAACACAATTTGACTAGACAAGTTAGCAACTTCAAGCTGCAGGTATTTTTTCTCTGTAGAAAGCAAAAGGTTAGATACAGTGCAACAGGTAAAGGAAGCTTGAAAGATTAAGATATTGGGGAGAATTTCCAAGTTCTGTTTTCCAACACTTGTAGCCGAATTAGGCATCGTGGGATTACCTTATGAAATAGCTCCTATACAGACAGGGAAAAAGAAAACCAAAACAACAAGCCTCACTTGTTATTGTTTAGCTTGTTTACCCAAGATTTAAAACATAAGGGTTAGATTTAACAATGTGAGTGTGATTGTCAGATGAACACACTACTACTCTTTGTAAGAAAGGGTACCTTACCTATCTCCTTGAATAGTTTCTTTAATGGTTTTAAAGAACTCAAAGTAATATGTTACAGCAATTGATGCCAAAATCCAGAATGCAGAGTGAATATTCAGTCTGGGTTGAGGCTTCCTTGTTTTCTCTGCAGCTGTAGACTCTTCTGTAAATAAGAACGTAATTATATCACTAAAGCTAGTCATTCAGTGCAGTATGATTTTAGTCACATAAAATACAATACTTAATCCTTTTACATCATTTATCTTCAGAGATTATTATACTCAGCTTAATACACTTTATATTAGAGAGGAAGCAATCTAAAAGGCCAAGCAAGGTACCTTTTGATGAAACGATAAGGCAGTAACAATCACCATCCACTTTGTTTGTGTACCCTTTTAGAACATTAGCAGCTGACTGGATTACAAAAGGGTTATTTAACCACTCAAGAACCTCCCTTTGTTACTAAAGTGCTTTCATTAATCTTACGTATGGAAGGAAAAGCCTGTATCCCAATTATTGATTTATTTGTATCTACTTTCATTAACTTTCATGTTTGCAAAGGGATTTTCAGCATATATCTTTTTTCTCCCTCTGCAAAGCTACTGCCACATCATAAGAGCTTTTTCAGCTTCAGTTTCGGGAGCTAGACTGATTTGTGCTATGCACTGGGGCAGGTAAACCGAAAACATGATTATGCTCAAACATGTCTTTTGTTCTTCCCACTGGGAATGTTTCACAGGTAGCAGCACCATGGAGCAAGCACCTACATGTGCATTTTCTGCACATGACAGCAACTAACTAACAAGCTGAGTACCTGTTAGGAAACAGGTCAGGAAGAAAGAAATGGGACAGACATACATGTGGAAGCGCAGGTGTTTTTGATGCTTTAGTCTTTCAGCCTCCTTTATCACAATTAGCTGTCGGTGAAAGGAATGGGCTCAGTGTCACAGCTCTGCCCCCTTACACGTTATCTCCGGCTGCCCATGGGGACGGCTCTGCTGAAGCTACAGGTGTTCCTGGACCACATTTATTTACCCGGGCTCGGGGGCTCTCAGCGCCTCCCTCCCACCATCACCACCAGCCTCTGGGCTTCTCTCCAGCAGCGGCTCCCTCCCGGACACGGCAGCCGGAGCCGCCGGCTGCCCGGGGCCTCCCCTCCCGCCACGGCCGCGCTGCCGGTGCCACCCACCGGCCGTCCCGAGGGGCGGCTGCAGCGGCGGCTCCCGGGGCTCCGCGCCCTCGCGCAGGCCCCGCCGGAGCCGCGGGAACCCCTCGCCGCCGCGCCCGGCCTCCATCTTGGGCAGCGCCGGCAGTGACGCGCGCAGGAAGCGCCGCGGCCGTTGGAGCCGTTGGGCGACTCGCGCCGCGGCCGTTGCGACCGTTACCGCGCCATGAGGAACGTGGCGCTGGGAATGACACACCTGTGTGCGGGATAACCCAGTGGCAGCTAAAATGACAGCCCCAACCCGCTGAAGTTCTAAGTAATAAGATTTTTTTTTTTTTTTGGATCATTTTTGGGCCATACTTAGTATCATTTCAGAGGGTTGTATCTCACTGCACCACCCTGAGTTACCCACGCGTTCAGTTCTGTAGCGCCAGCTCACCAGCTCCTCACCATACACTTCTATGACAACACGAAATTTCAACATACGCTGTTAAAACACCCGGTGTTATTTGCCATTTACTTCACCATTAGTAAGGACATATACCTTATATATCATGATGAAAACTTAAGACTGCCAACTACACTCTTAATTCTGACCGTATACACTCTATGAGATGGCTTATCTTCCTGATAAGTTTGTCCAACTACCTGAGTTGAATGTATGTCTACTTTGCAGTCCACTAATCATCTGTGCTGCCTAAGTTTTAATGGAAAGTATTTTTACCAATTTCATA
>VZSG01000418.1:434816-452529 GCA_013398315.1 Nothoprocta pentlandii
CTTTCTTCCTTTCTTCCTTTGTTTTTCTTTTTTTATTCATACAGTGTGACGGAAAAGCACAACTGATGAACACTTCCTGCGGTGTTTTTACTTCTGTATTTCTTTTTTTTTCAGATGGCTAATTGCTCTATTACTCAAACCTGTTCATGTCAGATAGTAAATAGAGGAGTTATAAACTGGAGTGAATTGTATATTAGAAAACAGTCACTCACTTCTAGCTAAAACTGCCTTTCCAATTTGTTCAGAGGATTAGTTTGTTGAATTCCTAAGTTATATCTCAACCGATTCAAAAAGATTTCTTTAAATATTTATTCCAAAAAGAGTTGATAAAAATTGTATATATTGTCTAGGAAGGAAAGCTGTGTCTGTCATAAGCACCTCTGAAGCAAATGACAGTGGTGTGTTTCAGTAACAGAATTTGAACCGTGATTTCAGCCCCACTGAAAACAGTGAACAATTCCATGGACAAACCCAAGTGAAGGAATGAGCCCTGTTTTGTTGAAATAAAAAAAAAAAAAAGGGGGGGGGAATGGGAAACTGGGTAACTGTTCATGATTTGCCAACTGTGTCATCTTAAAGAAAGAACAATGGTTTAGATAGAACGAGTGCAGCACAAAGTTGTGAGCGCTTTTAAGAGCGCTCTGTAATAGTGTGAGAGCAACCTCTAATTGAAAATAATAACTGTATATTCAAGAATGGAACAGATAAAAGCTAAAGAAACTAATAATCTGGAACAATAGATTGCCTCTCTTTTAGTTCTGTGTAACTGATTTTTTTCAGTTTTCTGAAATATTCAGAAATATTCAGAAATATTATTTAAATATTTATTCAGAAATATTATTTAAATATTTCTCTGCAGACAAAACCTTAAAACTCCTTACATGAATATTGTTTTCTTATTTATTCATATGGACAAGGTCAAACACTACTAAATTATAATTACAGATTAGTTCTTGGCTATTTATTTGTGCAGTATCTATAGTTCTTTGAAGTAGCATGGCTTTTTAAGTTGAAATTAGTTTTTACTATGAACGATTTATTAGGCTAATTAGATTTTATTTGTGATGCTTAGAAATTCTGTCATTTTCTCGACAAAAATCCCATGACAGGGGGTGTAAAGTCCTTACTAAGGCAAATTTTCCACTGCCTGTAGTAAGAACTTGCTTCTTTTAGATAGGGATATCAGTTGCAGATAGCTTTTCCTTGAAGTACTGTATAATTAGATGCAGAAATATTGAGTAAAAGCTCAGATTCTTACAAGATGTAAGAAACAATGTATGTATTTTACTTACAGATATCAAATTTATAGTCTTAATGGTATACAGGTTGAAGTTCAGAAAACAAATGTTTATTTAATTATCTAATAATTATCCGATTACACTATTCCTTTTAGAACATAACTGCCTGTTGTGCACCCAAACGATGACGGTGAGAACTTTTCTTAAGTTGTCACTTATCACATGCATTCTTCATATATGGTGTGAAGTTTATCAACAGAAAAGTTCTGCTGTTTCTTCCCCTGTAGTGTCATACTGGGAAAACAGGAAAATAGGAAAAGCAAAAAGAATGGAATGTGGACTGTGGATAAATAATAATATATTTTATTTTTAATTGCTATAGTCTTCAGGACACTTTAAGATTAGAGTAGAAGATAATTTGAGTACAAGCTGGGATTGCTTATATGCACTATTGTTTTTAAGCAATGCTGAACTTTGGACAATTGTTGGATTTAATTATTACAGCTTTTTTTTTTTTTTTGAGATGGAACTTTTGGGGAGTTTTTTTGTTTGTTTGATAGTTTTTTTGTTTTGTTTTTCTGCAGAAAGCGTGGCTTTCATTTGCATCTGAAATCCATGTGAGCAGTGTCGTTGTGAATAGAAATAAGTTTTTTTTTTCCAGCTTTAGAACATGTCTCACAGAAGGAGCCACCACATCATAGTCCTTGGTGACTAAAGCGGCCTTTTTTAATTTAGTTGGATTCAGTATTTTAAAGTTAACAGCTGGTGGGAGTCTCTGAGCTCAGCTTTCTTAGCAATGAAATAGAGGTTTCTTTGTTTTCTTCCTTTGAGTGAAATGATTACCTCAGCCTTTACTTTCATGTTAGTGATTCAAATGAGAAACAAAGAAAATCTTCATGTACCCTCTTTGCAAAAGCTATTCATGGAAATATCTTTGATTTAAATGTAGTAATTAAATAAATATGTATGTTTGGAAAGGTTAAGGTCTGTCAGTGTTGTTAAACTGAAGACTCCTGTTTACCTACAGAGCAGGTATTGTGCAAGGAGCTGAAATAAGAGCTTCTCTGCCCTGACTCATTATTGACCTTAACCCAGATCACTCATGTTCAGTATTTGTAGAGCTGAGATGTTTTCTGTGATCTTTTCACAGAGTGGCTCTGCTTCAGGAATTATTAATCTGTTAAAGAACTGATAGGCCTCAGGAGCTGGATCGAGACTGTTCCAAAATGAAAAACATAATTAAAAAGATTCCAACCAATGGGACTGATATGGATAATTCATTCTTGGAAGTAGAAATTTCAGGATTCATATAAGAAGACTAGGAAGTATTTTTAAATGAAGTGCTTTACCCAGTAGATATAGTGTACACTCAGAGAAGGGAATTTTGGAGTCTGTGAAGATTCTATGAAAAGAATGGACAAAGGACAGAGTTTTCAACGGTTTGCTCTATGTGTGCCTGCTTTTTTGCCTGATTTGAATTCTTCTGACGTTTTCAGAAACTGACTTTGACTTCTGCAGGGCTTTTTTAAATAAAAATAATGCTCTGTAGATTTAAAAATATTGTGTTAGGCCGTTGAAAACGAACGCTGAATTTTGCAAAACATTTGGATATTTTTTACCATATACTGATTAATTGGATTTTTTTAATGTTGATTTAGAAGTAACTCTTAATGAGACACACAAGTCATAATTTGTTTGGTTGTTTTTTTTTAGTATTTCCTGACTAGACACAATTGTAAGAATTAGCCTTCTGAGGTAAAGCCTCATGTTCAAGTTAAGTCATGTCTCCAGTTAATTTTATATCAGGTATTCAGAACTTTTCCCCTTTACAATATTCAGAATACCTAAATAGCCCAAATGTTGTCAAATTTCTTCATCCCTTACATAGGTAGGGCTAGTTTCGTTCTCCCTGTGTTCATTGCAGCTCAGAGAGCTAAAAAAGCTCGATTTTTCAGCATAAAAAGGAGGATGTTTTGAGAAGTGATAGTTCAGTGTGCGCTGGGCTTTCTGTTCATGGACTAACAAATGATGTGGTCAGTCGTGATGTGCTGCCCAGGTTCTGCCATCAGTATGAGATGGGTAAGGATTCACGGTCTGTTCTGAGTTCTGCCGTTGTAGTAGAGCACTGTGTGTCTTCTCCTGCACTGGGTAAAAGCTAAATGCATCACTGTCCAGCTCGTGCAGGCAAGAAAGCAGCCCTCAAACTGTACCACAGTTTTCTTGCTTCTATTTAGCTTTTCTTTCATTATTTTAAATTCAGTACAATGGAAAAAATCACTGAAGTCCTGAAAGGGCTTGGTGTTAATAGCTTGATGTAGATCTGAGAAAGAGCCAAAAGTTAAAATTTAATCTTACCTGAATGTTATACATATAGAAACTGTTGGACTCAAATTAAATTCTCATGTGACTATTAAATGACAGTGTAGCCCTGAACTGACCTTTAAGCAGGAAACAATACATATAATAGTGATGCGAAGAGTACGCTACCTGTAGGCATGCAAGCATTTGAACTCATGAAGGAAAAGAAAGCATGAAAAATAAAAGGGGTGAAAAGGGCATCTAAGAAAACTGAAGAAGAAAGCTCCATATAAAATATGTTCTGAATTTTATCTAGCTGTGCTTTACTTTGAAAGTTCTCAGTGCAAATTATATAAAAAAAAAGCTAGGAGAAACTTTAATCCAAAATCTCAATTTGATTAAGAATCTATAACGATAAGGCTTTGCTAATTCTAGCTCTGGTCATCAAACATATGACACATTAAATGAATCTGAATAAACCAGATTCAAATAAAAATTAACTAAATTTTCCTACTACCTCTCTCATAAATCATTTCTTGAATTTAATCTTGATTAGCTGCACTTACTTTCTTAGCAAGTCCAATGGCTCTCAAAATGCTTATCTGAGACCACGGATTGTTGATACACAGTGTTTGGCAGCAGTACTTCAGCTACTATTTTTCTTGACTCAGTAGTGATATATAATCCCTGTCAGTAAAGGATTCGATCTGGCTTTAAAGCCTGCAAAAATGCTGGATTTAGGCTGAACTTACTCTTCACATGAAATCACTGCACAGTCCCCCAAGCAGTTGTGCCATAGCAAGGGATGGGATGGCAGAAATGCAAAAGCGAATAACTAGATGTGGAAAGGTGAGAATGGGAATAGTTGGGAATTACTGGAGCTTATTTCCTCACTGTGGAAAATACTACGCATCTGTAACAGCCTAAGAATTTCTTACTTACTCTACTGCATTTAGGAACATCCTGAATTATAAACATTTTGGGGGCGTTATGAAGTCTACAGATTTAATTAACTTAGGAAAGACCATTTAGCAAGTATAGGAATAAGCATTCGGTTGAGTATTCATAGACCTCTGTCCTGCTGTAGTCAGATGCGACACTTTGTTTCTGTATTCATAGAGATCAATTTTTTTTTAGGCAGTGAGCACATCTTAACTCTTTTCTTTTTTCCCCAAGATGGGCCAATATCCCAAATACCAGTGATGTGACAGCTGCAGTGAGGACCTGCCTCCTTTGACATAGGGATCTCACTCTTCCAGGACTGGAAAAGTACATATACATATATCACATACTCACTTCTACAGCATGGGAACATCCCACTGATGGAATTCAACTCACACTGCTTGTCTGGAGACAAAGAGTTTTTTTCCATGGAGCCCTGAGGGGAAAAAATTATCATACCCAGTGCTAACCTCTTGCTGAACTTATTGTTCACCAAAAAGCTGGGTTCTTCACGACAAAATAGGTAAAGTAGAACTGTAGCAACAAGAAAGGAAAAGGAAACTTATTTCAAGGTGCAAGACAAGGAAATTGTAAGAACAAACAGCCCATAAAATGTCCTAAAGTAAATGGGAGAACGGATACATAGAGAAAAAATCAATAAAAGCCATCAAGTACTAGGGATGTTTGCCAAACTCAGTGAGAACTTTTCTATTAACTATTGATTGAGGATTCTGAGTTAGAAGACGACTGGCACGAGGTATTGGCTTCAGTTAGTAGAGCACTTGCTACACTAAGAAAGAAAAGTGTAGGAGGAGGTTCTGGGCCTCAGCCACCAAAACCTGCAGCCTTTACCATCCGTGGTACTATGTGGTAACAGCAGCTACTTACACCACCTTGACTCTAGGATGTGTTCTGAAGACAATGAGCCAAGGAATTTTATAGAAAAGTATAGTAGGACAAAAGCTTTAGGATGATGGAGGATCAGGCTGGGGATTTTATACAAGAAAGCTTTTAAGTTTTTATACTAGTTGCATTCAGGTTGCATTGGAAAGCAAATAACCATTGCTGTCTGGTTGCTAGCTGGTAGCTGAGTTTTCTTTCTCTCAGGTGTGGAAAGAAATCTGGACAGGCAGCAAGCTTGCTTGGGCACGTGGGCCCATCTGGACAGCGCTGAGACTGTCGGTCATGTCCTTATGCAGGGGCAACAGCCTCATCCAAGCTAAGAGGCTTTGTCCTCTAAATCACACTTTCATGTCTTTGCTAAAACAATTCAACAAAAATATGGTAGATTTTTGTCTAAAAGTTGCCATTTTAAAGCTTTTTTTGCTAATATGTCAAGGTTGTTGAATGTAGATTTCATCCCCAAGATTACCTCCTTCAGTCAGGCCTCAGTGAGGATTTTGGTACTGCTTTAGGAGTGGTGGATTCCACCCTACAGCCTGAGACTTGCAGGCAGGCAGGCATGCAGAGACGTGAGTTCTGTTACCATCCCGTGCATCTCTTCAAGTTTAAAAAGAAGCAGAGCTATAACTTTAGAGATGACTTCAGAAAACTCCCAGGTCATTTCAGGAACTATAAAAGCACTTCTGGGGGAAGTCAGTTATATTATTTCTGCTGAAACTCAAAGGTATTATGGAGTTTGGTAATGAAAGCAGTTCTGTACAAAAGAGCTAATGAGAAGGTAAAAATATACAGTCTCTACCTGAATAGCAAACATTTCTAAGTCTGCTAGAATAAATTAGAAAAGATGAGATAAATAAAAAAAGGATATGACTGCGAAAGGATTCTGCTCTGTGGACCTGCAGTTTTGCAAAGAAGGAAAAAGCCAACCTAAGCAAAAAGACATTCCAGCACTTTGTGAGAATGTAGAAGCAGGAGGATACAGGTGCAAAAGCAATTGTATCCTAGAAAGTGCAAAGCAAAGTTACTACTACAATTTCCTCTAGTCCAAGTGAAATTCAATATAAAATAACACTTCCTGTCAAAAGTACGAAGGGGAAACCTAATATGCTTTTCTTGGCCGACAGAGCAGAAAAGAAACTTAGAGGACTTACTCCTGCTCTTTCTTGAAAGCTAGACTGTGAGAAGAAAGAGATGGTGGCTGAATATATTGATTGAGATATCTGGTAACCTGGGAATACGGCTCAATGTATAGAACAATATGCCTTTTCTGCTTATCTTACACTAAAAGTTTAATATTTGCTCTCTTATTTCCTTAATAAGGGTGAGAGTTACAACTTAAAACGTTTCCGAATGAAATAACGCACTGGGGCTCGCTATCTTTTGGTCATCGGCTCTGCTCGTGTTGGGGCCTGACTCCCCTGCACTGAAGCCACTGGGTTATAGCACCAGGTGGGAGGATCGGTTTTCACAGACAGAGAGAAGAATGAGCCCCTCTAATGCCCCGCGACAGCGAGAACACAAACGAGCAGCCATCCTTTGAAGCCTGTTTCTTCTCATGATTGCACTCCCTGGTTAAATGCATGCGCTATACCTATTATGAAAGCCACTGTTTTCAAACCATTTTCTAATTTACAATACTTACTTCTTCCCCTCATCACACAATTTCCAGTATACTGTTTTAGAAGGGGAAATTTTAGCAATAAGGAGTATTTTTAATGGAGATCTTATGCTCTGTGTAAAATCAGCCAAATGTTCTGGAGCATTCTGTAATGCTGTGTTAGCATCTGATGGTTCCTCATCAGTTTATTACTATACATAATACTCATTAAAATCTTATCATTTTTACTACAAAATGATGAAAGCTCAACATGTAATTTCTGGAAAAAAAAAAGAAGTAAAAATAACTAAATAATAAAAAAAATGATTTTGTCAGTTTGTCATAAATGCTAAGTGCAACTTTATACATTCTCATACATTTTTCAGGACCTTGACCCATGTTACAATGAAGAAATTTCCTATAGTTACTAAGTGAATGCTAACTACACTAACAAATGCTAACTGTTAAAGAAAATTACTAAATTAATTTTAATTGTTTTCAAGTTTCACTTTGATAGAGTGCAAGTTTCAATGGATGTTTAATAGTAAAACTTAAGGCATTAAACATTCTAATACTAAAGCACTTAAGTAAAAAATAGCCAGTTCTTGTCACTATAATAAATACATGCATTTTTACAAACTAAATTAAAATAATAGCTTTACTGTTATACATTCATGCATTTAAATTAGAAAATGCCCCAAACAGAAAAAAAACAGCACAAGTTTAGAGGGCTCTGTTCTCAGAATGTAAAATGGCAGCTACGCAATAGTAACCCGCCTTTCTGAATATTACTGTTGGTTTCTAAAGAGAAAATCACCACAAAAGATGAGTGTCTTTTCAGCCACACTCTGATTCTGCCACACTGCCATGGCAGTACCAAAAGCTTAAACACAGTACAGGAAAATAGAAACAAATCTTGGAAAAGATCAAGCTGCTCTAAAACTGTCTGTTCTAACTTAAGGAGATGCTGCAGGTCTTTGGCTTTATGGTTTGTTTGATGCTTAAACACTAACATTTAGGTTTTAATTTAACAACCACTAATATTATCTGAAGTGCACAGAAAGTCTGTGTACCAAAAAAAAAAAAAAGGTCTGTTAGATGTGGGAAGATACCAGAGTAGAAAGTGCAGTAATGTTAGAAAGTTCTGCCACTTTGTGTAAATAATCAAACATGGTAAGGTAAGATATCTTACACGGAAAACCCACCAGATAGCAATTTTCTGTGTTTAAAATTTGTTAAAACATTGTAATATCTGAGGTACAAGCTCTTACAATCACAGAACCAAGCAGACCTCCCCCCAAAATCCCATTATTGATTTAATAGAAGGATGAAGTCACATGCTCTTGTGCTACATTTTGCCGGTTCTCCTCAGGTCCCCAATTCAAGCACATCGTAACTCGGATGCAGTTTCAATGACTTTATGATGAAATGCCACAGGAAAGGAAGGTAGTTGCTCAGGCGCCAAAACCTTCTGATGGCTGCAGAAGCCCAGTACTGTTCTAAGAAGTGTAAGAAACTTTTCTGTACTAGCTCTTCTGTCAAATAAAGTGTTAAAATTGAGGCCCATCTTAGTTTTCAGTCATGAAAGTCCTTTTACATGTCGTGTTCTTGGCCTGTTTTGGAAGAGGAGCTCAGAAGTGCATGGGACTTGCATCTTTCCTGTCCCAACTGATGTCCCTGCCAAGAACCTGAATTGCAGGTGACAAACTTTCTGGTTCATCATGTACCCATTGCAAGATTTCTTTAAAAGGTCAAATATGGAAATTGTCAGTTAAATTTCCATGGGCATCAACCACAGAGCCTGCCATCATAGATGTAGCTGATGGAAAAAAGGAGGGATGGCTCCAGCATATGCAAACCTTGTTACTGTGAGAGGTAGATACTCCTTCTGCAACTGCAGCCATGTTTAGATGTCAGTCCTGTTATTTTGGAAGGTGATAGATCCAAATGTCACTTGAAGGAGAATTTAAGAGCTGCTCAGTCAAACTAATGATCTGAGCTTGAAGCTGGCATGAGATAATGTTTAATTAACCTACTGAGCAAAATTGAAGCAGCTGCTCCAAATTACTCCAAATCCAATAGACTGCACCCTGCTGTGCTTATATACTATATATTTGAATAATCATATTAAACATTATATGCTATTTTAATGCAATCAAAAATCCACTCATAAACAGATACTGCTGGCCTCTCACACTTGCTAAAACTTAAGGTTGTACTAAAAATGCTTAAAAGAGCCTTAGCTGCTAGAGAGCTGTGCATGCGCGTTGCTACTATGCTGGATATGCAGTGCTTTTAAGTAGTAGCATAGACTGCATACTTCCAGGATCAGTCAAAAGGAAAATTACACTGACTTACAACACACTGAAAAACACTGCTGCTTTCCCTAACAGTAATCTCTTTCTCCTGAACTCTGAACCTGCAACAAACTACAACTAGTAACGTTTTTTTTTTTTTAATATATAAACTGCTTTATATACTTTATTATATAAACTGCAGTTTGAAAAAGAAAAAAATGCAGCTGCATTCATAAGTAGGTCAAGACCAATGCAGGCCGATATAGCAAAACAAAAATGTGCAGGTAACTCAGTACAGGAGTTCCCAAACTGCAGTAGTGCCAAATCCCAGCACAGAGAGAGCTGCTGGGGGCCTGTTTATAGAGGTGGCTCGAGCGGCAGGACACGCACTCGCAGCCAGGCAGCTGTCCCCAGGTCCCAGCTCGCAGCTGGGGACAGCAGTGACACCCAGGCACCACGACAGGCCTGGCTGGCCGCTGGGCACTCACCCAAGGGCAGGACGAAGACTCCAGCTCTTAATCCAGCAATTTGGGGCAGGGGGAATAGGTTGGAGGCAGAGCATGGAATTAGCACCCACAGTTGTAGCAGCAGAAAGGGGGACAGGCAGCAGCTGCCGTTGCAGCGGATGCTATTCTAGGTTATTATAAAGCAGAGCAAATGGATAATGAAAAATACAGGGGACTGGCGTAACTTGGAATGAATAATAATGAAAAAAAAAAAATCCTATAGTCATTACTGTTAACCTATTTAAGACCTCAACGTAACATAGTTGTTCTGAAACAAGCACAATGGAAAAAAAACATCAGAATTGCATTCATTTTAATTTTACTAACAAAAATCATAGATTCCTATATTTCTTCCTACATTAAAAAAAAAACCTTGCAATTTGTTAAAACAACTTTCAGAAGTTTCTCTGTGAACATAAATACATTTTAATCACTTGATCTGACATCACAAGGTCTAATCATATAAAGTGACAACAACCATTTGGTGAGAATATTTTAATTAGACAGTTTTTACTGCAATTTTTATGATGAACAAGACAAATATATATTCAGAAAGAGTCTGGGCCTGGTGTATCTCTTAGTTAATGTTTTTGCATTTATACTTTTAATATATGCAATATTTCTCTATATTCAGATAGTTTTAACCAGAGAGATTTTATAGAAGAATACCAATGTAGTTTCTTAGAGCCACTATGCAGTTTTCCCCATCATCACAGAAACTACTCGCAAAAATTTTCACAAGGTTTCAAGGACTGGTGGGAGATCAATTCATGGTATAAAACCTCCCTTCCTTGGAAGCATTTTGCATTGGGTTAAAAAACGCTCAAATCAAGTAACTTTGTCCTCACAACTGTTTGTTACCTATTTGTAAGCTTCTGTGTTTTCTGTGTTTGTTTTGTTTTATTCTTTTTGTTTTATTCTTTTGCTTTTAATTAGTTTTGTGACTGCAATATAATGGTCTCCTCCACAGTGCTGTTTGTGGATTTAATGAATGGACGGTCTCTTATACAATCATGAAAACACCTGGCAAGATTTATTGTATTTAAAGATTATGTTTTAAAGCCATTTATTTAACCTGTCCATTTTTAGTCCATATGGCATTACTTACTGAATTTAACTGCATTACTAAATAAAACATTCAAGTAGCTTTACATATACCAGTTAGGTCCATTGCTAGGGAAATTTTCATTGAATGGGCAAAGTTACATACATGAACTTGAAAGACACTTTAACAATACATTCTACAGTATGAATTTAACAGATTATATAAGCCTGCATATACAACCTATAGTGTATAAACGGGATGTCGGTGATGCCATCTCTAACAGTAACATAAAATTTTATGGTGAGATTTTGACCATGAAAATGTTATCTGCTTTTACAACAGTTTCTGCAAAAACACCACACAACCCAGGCTTTAATAAACATTCTTACCTATAAATTATATCCATCAGAGAAAGAACTTTAATACAGTTGGCAGCAATTATTTTTGCTGACTCTTAAGAGTTGTATAAAAATACACATTTTCCATAAAATCAGAAAATAAAATATCTGAAAACAGATATGCAGCACTTCTCAAATATTCTGTGATACTTTTTTTTAAAGAGGAGGAATCCAGGAAAGTTAAATTCTGCTCTCACATACACAAACAATTTAAATTGAGACCAGTGAATACAGTGTTTGCATACCTGACAGGAGAATTTGACTCAGTCTGCAAGTCTAAAAGGCTACAAAAGGTAGAAAACTCTTATTTCAGAAGCTTAACTTTGTCCTTTAAAACTTTAAATTTGGGATTGTTACTGACTTTCTTATTAAATGTGACTAGAATATCCTCTTCCGATTTGTGATGTTCACCAGCTACTGCATAATACTGAGCTATAACCTGCAAATACAAACAAAAAGGAACGGTTTTGCATTAAGATGCTTCCATTTTAGGCAACAATACATTCATTTCACTGATTTAAAAGTACCAAGGAATCTACTATGCAATTAATTCACAAGGAATTTGTACTGAATTGCCTCTGTATCCCACTGAACACTAAACATGTCCAGTTGCCATACTATCAACCACTGTTCTGTTAAATAATGGTCATTTTTTGTTATATATGAAAGGATTTTAAAATGTATGTATTGGGGACAAAAAAGACGCACCAAAAAGACAAAACCAAAACCAGAGTAGATTAAAAAATACTTTACCTTTTTTCTTAATTTTTTGATTGAAATTTCATTGTCTGGAGCCTGTTTCAGAACAGCTTTGATGGTTCCCTTCCAGTTAAATTTGCCTATAACAGAATTAGGCACATAACAGCATTAATAATATTTGATATTTCCAGGCCTTCTTCCGTATCAGGAACTAACTTTCAGCCTCTTAATTTTAGGAGCAGTTCAGCTACCAGGACAGTTCATTGCTGTCTTTCTGACCTTACCACAGCAGAACGTTTTCAGCCTAGAGGCAGGTAGGCTGTTTCTGAAAATCACTAGTAGGGCAGCCATTAACCTCATTAACTTCCACAACCAGTCTCAGGCCTGCAAAAGCAGCCAGCAAAGCAAAAGCAACAACAAAGGGAAGTAATTCAGCAACAAGCATAGCCATAGCATAGAATGGAGCAGATATCTATACCTTATAGCTGTGGCAGAATTTATTGTACAGCCTGCTACAAAAACTGTGCATTTATATACTGCTTTAGGCTTTTTGTCAAATAATAATGAAATAATTTGATAGATTAATTAATTGTCCCAAATTCCTCTTTAAGAATACCTTTATCTGTTCCTGCACCTTCTTCACTGGCATTGTTTTCTTCTGTTCCAACATCTTCTGAGGCATTTTCATTTTTCATTTTCTTTGACGTGAGATGAGGTTCCTCTGTCAATGAAATAGTATAAAAATAAACACAGGAGAAAAAAAAATACCTCCAGATGTGACTTAAAAAGTTCCTGTTCTTGTAACAGATTATGTTTACTAAAAGGTTCAGATTTCATAAAAAGAGAGGACTGTGTAACCATAGCACTTAAAAAAAGGCATGTGCAACTTATGTACTACTTAAAAAAAATAATCTCTTATTGTACGTTACTGAGCTTTAAAGATATTGCAAAAAGACTTGTCTTGAAAACAAGCAATAATTTAAGCATAATGTTTAAGATAAATACCTTCTGCATGTTTACGTTTGCGTTTCTTTACATGTGTTTCTTCTTCCATTTCATTTTGATGGCCATTTCTATTTATTTCATTTTCATTCTCCATACTTTCCTTTCCTTTTTTTGTCTTTTTATTCTTCTTTGCTTCTGAGCTTGCTAGCTGGTTTTCTAATTTCAGTTCTTTTTTCTCCTTCTTTTTGTTCTTTTGTCTCTCTTCTTTCCTTTCTCTTTTATTCTTTTTCCTCTCAATTTTGTTGTCTGTAATTCCATTTTCTTCTCCATTTGTTTTTTTCTCACTTTCTGCAGACTGGCTTTCTTCCTTCTGTTGTGGCTTGTCTTGTTTTTTATCACTTGAATTCTTTTGTTAAAAAACAGGTTATTACGATTTTTACATTTTTTTTTAGACTACAACTTTTCTCTACTATATGATTCAGGAAGAATATAAATATCCCAAATTCAAGCAAGTAGGTTGCACAAAGTAACACCACTTATGTGGGAATTATTAAATCTGAATATTAATGTAATGGGGCTGTTTGGAAAGTGAGTATTTATGTAAGTAACTTAATACTGACATTTTCATTTCAATAGTCTCAAATCAATTTAAATTACAGTTTAAAATTGCTTTTCAGTACATGCAACACTTCAAGCCCCGTATTACAAAGCCTTTATATACTGCTAAGAGTGGATTGAAAGTTATCTGTGCAGGTTGATATATATTGAATATAGTATTCTATGGGAAATTTAAATAACATACTTGTGTACACTGTAACAATAAGAGGCAATGTTTTTGTTAACAATTTGAAAAGCAGACTGAAAGGTTCTTAAGCCTTTTTGACTGCATTCTTTTTGCATGATGTTGCACCTCTAACCTCACTTACATTTCTGGTTGCTTCAGAAAAAATATCCCACACTTGGTCTTGCAAGTTGCTGTCAATGATTCTCAAGCTGTTCTTCATCCAATTCTGTGCAGGAAAGAAAAAAAAAAAAGAAAAGAGCAGTCTGTACAGTATGTTAAGGAGTATGACACTTCTTAAGTCTATTTTTGAGTTCACTGCATGGATCACTACAAATCTCTCTTAAAACATACCTGAAATTTTACTTTTTTTCTTGGAATATTATCAAAAACACGCATTTGCTCTAAAATATTCCGCACTTTAGGGCTAACGTTTGGCTTCTTCATTATTTCATGGATTTTCTGAATGAAGAAAAACAAAATCAGTCAGGGAAGAAACAGATTAAAGGATATATGCAAGGTGTGCAAGTCAGAAGCATCTGGGACAGAAATCACCTAGTATCCAAAGACTGTATACCCTGCTGAAAGTGTACAATAGGCATAAGGAAAATACTCATCTTTAGCTTTATCATAAGAGCACATAAGTTTCAAAGTTATCTGTACAAATATTTACAAATATACTAAATGAAGGCAAGAGGACTGCTCACCAACGCTTTCCGATATACAACCTGTAACCTAGGTAGAAACATTTTTAAATACTTAAAAGTAATTTTAACAAATAGGGAAAAATGTGCACTGTGAAAAGGAACGTACTATTAACAAGAAAAGACACTGTCAATCGAGTGGCAGAGTTCCAAAGTTAATTGTGAAAAGCAGGCTTTCTGAGGTCACCATTTGAAATACACTTCTTTACACTTCTTTACACAGTCCTGCCAGCTTCAGTTGCCATTAATGTCCCTCCAGACAGTCAGACACATGCTGTTTGTGCCAGAACAACAGAGGAGGTAGGACAGGCCCCAGAACAAGAGAGGAGGTAGGACAGGCCTTGTGATGGAGTTACTCAAACCAGCACTGTTGCTGGGGAGCATGAAAACAGTTCATACTGTACTGAGTTTCCCCTGTCTTAAAAATGCAGCCCCTGGACACTGGAAAACCTTCCCGTAATTCTGATCATCTGCTACTGGAAGGGTTCATATAAATGCCGGGCTACCTGGACAAGAAGGCTTTGTAACAATCTCTCATCTACCTGTGCAGAAGGCTAAGAACTCATTCAAACGGCATCCGTATCAGAGACCATGCAGTCTCAGCAATGACACCGATCTCGTTGACTTCAGTGGCATTGTTCACACACTCTGGTTGTGCACATAACTCAGTAATTTGTTGGCCTGTGTTCTTAGTTTAGAGCAGATAATTCTGCTGGAGATACTAAATGCACTGAAATGTACCACTAAACAGGCAGAGAATGGCAGAGGACCACATAGTTCCAAAGTTACATCTACTTACTAGCAACACTGCACGTATACCTAATATATTGTCCTCTCTGTAGTTCACCCTGAGATCTGAAAAGATTACCAAAATCTTCCCTTGCATTTTCAAGAATTACTCTTTACAAAGTTAGGGGAGTTTGTTTTACCTCCTTTTTTATATCATGTGACAAACACTTCTTCCAGAAAAAGAATTGTCACCATCACCTCCAGCCTCCCAGAAAGTACAGCTGACACTGGCCTATGCCTCTCAAGTTCAGGGCCTGCTCTGTTTGCAGTATTGTCACTACAAAAGTGAGGCCAGGACAATAAAGCTTTATTGCTGGGATGCCAGGACTGCTCATTTTTATCTTCAGACATTATTTTTTACGACAAAGCATACTGGGTAAAACAAATGTGTTTAAAGGGGATAGCCCTAAGGTGCATCATGTGAGACCTCATCTGAACTGTAGAAGGTAGAAACTGTCATACTAATTTTTAAAACACGGTTCTGGGAGACTGAAATTTTGCTAGGCACAGCAGAAGAAACCACAGTGAATAACAAGTTCACTGGATAAACAGGCTCTCCTTCAGAAACATCAGTAGGGCTTCTGTAAAGGGGCACCCTGACAAACTAATTTCCTGAAAAGATAATAAATCTGTGATCTGTGTAAACCTGGGGGGGGGGCGCGGAGTGGGGAGGAATTTGAAAACTTATTTCATCTTTCCTTCCTTCCCACAATGACTTCTTGCAGTCTATACTTTTCAAAATATTTACAAATCATCACAAAAAAAGTCCAGTAGGAAACTTTTCATAATGATATTAAGCTATTCAACATGAAGACTGTGAGGAGTTTCCGAGAGACCTTATGAGAATGAATGTCTTGGGAATAAAAAGGTGAAATAAATTCTACAAAAATCAATGTAAGGTGACATGCATAGGAAAAACAATCCTAAATTCACATCCAAAATGACAAGTACTGCTTAGAAGCATGATCTTGGGCAAGTTCCACAAAAATGTCATCACAATTATCAGCAGTAAGAAAAAAAGGAGATGAAATGCCAAAGATCATTAGGAAAGGAACAGAGAAGGAAACGGAAAAGACCATTATGACAGAGTAAATCCATGCTTCATCCATATCTTGAAAATTAGGTTCTGGTAGATTTGTCTCAAATTTATGTTATACAGGATAACTGGTAAAAGTTCAGAAAGGGGAACAAATGACCAAAGACATAATTTCTATCTGAAGAGGAGGTGAGCAGGAGAGGACTTTTGAGCCTGGAACAGAGATGATGGGGTAGGGCAGGACAGATATGTGACAAAGGTTGACAAAAGCAGATATGCCAGGAAGAGGTTGGACAAGGATGATTATCTCTTTTTAATGCAAGACATTAAATGGAAATAGTAGGAGGCAGACTCAGAACAAACAAAAGGTTTATTTCTTACCAGGATGAATAAACAGTTAAAGAATTGCCAAAGGAATGTTAGGAACATTGGGAAAAATAGATCTTAGGTCTGATGTGGCATAGCCTCTCAAGCCTTTAATAATTAGCACTAATAGTTATTTGTTAAACCTGTATATGCTACAAATGTTACCTGAATCCACTCCTGTTGTTTAGCATCTCCTTTGTTAGCTTTGGCTTCAAAATCTTTACCGCCGTATTTCTGGTCCTCACTTATGCACTTCACGTGGTCCTTATAATCATCACCCCTGAACATAAGAGATTTTTTAACAATACTTCACCAAAATGTTTAATTCCCCTCAAGCTCTGCGCTATTTAGGTAATCAGTAAAGTGAAGTCACGGGTGGCATCATGTACGATTAAGCCTCAGTACTGTCAGCACGCTTACATGAGTAAAGTCAGCAGGTCTGAAACGGGTGCTTACAAGACTGCTGTATTTCTGCTGCATTTAAAGCCTTCAATGCAAACCTCTGATCTGCAATGAGATCAGAGTCTCCAGAAAACACATTATTTTACTTTTGAATCTTTAACTTTTGCACATTGGTACATGTAATATTTCCTCACGCCTAAATAATATAATAGCACATATTTGTGTTTTGTTGCTTGCATTAATAGACACATTTTAAAACTTGTGCTTGTAGAAGTCAAATTCTTAAATACAGATAAATACTTAGAACTGTAGTAGTACAATTAAAATATTTTCTGACCGATGCGTATTGGACTAGATGATCTCTAGAGGTCCCTTCCAACCTTAATATTCTGTAACTGCTTCCAAAAAATTTCATAGCACAGATCCTACTCTTTAACGAATTACTGAATTTACTAGTTCTTAGGAAAATCTCATTTTTTTTTACGTAAGTTAGTTTGTGCATGCAATTGGGAAAGGCAAACTACAGCACTGCTTTCCTCTGCGTTGGGAGAAGTCACCACCACGTTTAGGCCACTGGAAGCTAATTTTGTCTGAATTCCCCACTGGAAAAGTTTATCCCGTGACAAGCAGCGTTGGGTTATTTCCCCGTCTACCCACCAGAAGTCCTTGCCGCAGTCCATGCAGGAAAGGCCCTGGCAGCTCCTGCAGACGTTCACATGTTTCTCCACCTGCGCTTTCTTCACCGACTCCCCACACGCGTTGCACGT
>VZSG01000418.1:452797-487658 GCA_013398315.1 Nothoprocta pentlandii
CGGACGGCGGCGCCGGCGCCGGCAGCGACAGCGACAGCGGGCGGGGATGGAGCAGGGAGGCGGCCGGAGCCGGTAAGCGCCAAGCGGGAGCGCGCCGAAGCGCGGCGAGGCGCCATGGGACGGGGCCAGGCCGGCTCCCTGCCGCGCCTCCCTCCCGCCGCCTCTCTGTGCGGGTCCCGCTGCGTCCGGCCCGGCCCGCGCTGGGCTGCGGGCCCCGGCGTGCCGCTCGCCGCGGGCGGCGGCGCTTCACCCCGAGCTGGGGCCTCCCGGGGGCTCTGAGGCCTTCCAGAGGCCTCTGCAAGGAGAGACTCGGGCAAATAAAGGAGTTTTCCAGCAAGCACGTGTCACTTACGGATTTTAAAACTTGTCGGAAAGGTACATCAGGAATAAACGTGCACTAGGAAGAAGTACAGTGTGATGTGGTAGTAGTGGAATGGGAGAGAACAAATTGTAGTCGTGCAGACAGAATTAAAATGGGGAGCTTTTGGTGTTGGTCAGAATTGGGAATGGGGTGACACTTTCTTCCCGTTCTTTGCCTGTGTTAGCCCTCCTGTGTCATTGATTAACACAGGAAACATAACTGCTGGTTGCTCAAAAAAAATGGAGTCTTCCTTTCATCTTTCCAAGCGTCATCATCATCTGCTTTAAAATAGAGGTGTGCAGAATGTAAAGTGGGTTTCGTGGGAATAAGTTGTTAGTTGTTTCTTTTCCCACCTGTTTGATAAATGTCTTATAAATGAAATTTTGCCTTGTTAAATCAAAAAATAAAATATATTTTCTACTGAATAAAATCCATGTGAGAAATGTGTGTGGCTATGACAGCAAAGAGATTGATATAAATACTGATACTCATGAGATTGGTATGAAACTGATACTGCAAAGTTTATTGATTACTGTTCTGATGGAAGAACTGATGTTTCTCTCCACAAATATTTCTGTACTGTAGATCTGGTAGGACTGGTGCGTGCTTGCCTGAGAATGGAAACCTTGCCAGGGCTGTCTAAATTGCTTTGCTTGTGTGTGCGTGGTTACAGAGTTTGGTTTATTTGCAACTCCATTAACAAATATTTTTTTGCAGAAGCTCACTCTGTTAGGCCAAATTTCATTAAAAACAGTATTTTCTCTCTTTGTATACTTTTGCTCAGTGCCTAGTAGTCAGTAGTCAGCAGTCCTGTGATTCATCTTTAAAAGGATAAATATTTAGATTCAGCTCTAAACTGAAGTCTTTTTCCATTGGGAGCAAAAGAAAATCGTAAAAACATTCTTCATATTCTACATTTATTTTGTAATTCAGTATTAAAGATTTATCTGAGTGTTTTATTTCCTTGTAGGTGATTTGTGTGATTTCCTAGCATGGACACTGTCGCAGGCCATAGTTGTCATCTTCTCCAGCAGCTACACGAGCAGCGTATTCAGGGTCTTCTCTGTGACTGCATGTTGGTGGTAAAAGGTGTCTGCTTTAAAGCACACAAAAACGTATTAGCTGCTTTCAGTCAATATTTCAGGTATGTAGTAGAAATGTTTTCTACTAATGAACAGAGTGCCATCATTTGAGTTTGACTCCAAGAAGGTTATTTTTTATGCTATTTATGGACTATAGTAACTATTAGAGTTCAAAGGCAAACAATAAATTGCTTGGCCAGAGAAAATATCCGTATCTGGTATTTTGCCTAATTTAAAGACTGAGATCATCCTAATTTATCTTCTTGACATATCTAGTTAACTGCCGGGTGGTTAGGCTTTGGAATTGTCTTTTTTATTACTTGTTTGCAGTGCCTCGTGTAATGGATTCTGCAATGGACCTGCCGCCAATATTTCAGTCTAAAAACATGACAGTTTGAAGTAAGGAGATATGTTACTATGTGAACAGAGTCATGTGAGGTTTATAATGGGTGGAACAATTCAAATGATCCACTTCTGTTTAATAGCAGCTAAAACTAAAATTGAATGTAGGTGTAATTACCTAGTCTTTTGCTTAGAGCAAATTCTCACAGAGACTGTGTCTGTGTTAGGTGGCCCATTACACAGTGGCACTGGTTTCTTTCTCCTTAGTTGAGAGTAAACTGGTAGATCCTGAAGTTTTTTAGGCCTTGCTTTTATAGCATGCTCTAAAGCTTGACTGCCAATTCCAATGGAAGAAAAAGACTTATATTACTACAGGGGGGACAAGGAAACAAAAAATGGTTTAAAATTTTTCTCTTAGTGTGGTAATCTTGAAGATGAAAGGGATTTATACTTCAAGAACTTGACTGAATTTTCAGAATAGTAGAGGAAAATTATACATTCAGCTAGTATTATAGTTCTCTGGAGCATTGGTGACTAGTTCATGTAGACTCTCAACTTGCATATGCTTACTGTAATTCTGGCTTTAGTCTAGATAGTATAAGTAGGATTTATGGAAGAATTTGAATCTGTGCAGTGGCCTCAGATTTGCAGGATGGGGATAGGACAAGTTAAGTAGAGGTATACCTCTGAAACCCTGCCTTTTTGAAACTTAAGCATAGGCTCCTGTTTGCTTAATACTTGCAGCTCATTAAAATTGTGTTCACCATTATAGAAAATCTAATTGGAGAATTATTCAAGAGGAAGAAGAATCAAGTTAAGTGTTTTGGGTTTTTTTTTCCCTCTCTCTGTAGGAAGATAGCCACATAGGAGTAGCCTGACTCCATTTATATATCCTTTTTTTGTGGGAGTACCACGTTATAGACCGTTTGGGGACTTTGATGAAGGAGTTTCTGACAGAGGCAGGGTGCCAAGCCACTCAGTCTAGGACTGGTTATGCAAATGAAGAAGTACTATTTTATGTCAAATAACGTAAAATAATATAAAATACTCTGCTTTATTTCATTAGGACCCTTTTTCAGAATTCTTCAGGCCAGAAGAATGATGTCTTTCACTTGGACATTAAAAATGTAGGTGGGATAGGCCAAATCTTGGACTTCATGTACACGTCTCACCTGGATCTTAGCCAGGACAATGTACAAGCTATGTTAGATATTGCGCAGTGTCTCCAAGTGCAAAATGTGCTAAACATTTGCCACACCTTTCTAAAATCTTCTACAGCCGTGGAGCAGCCAGCCAGCATGCCTTGTAATAGTGTATTTTCTCTGCAAAGTACTTTGACTACAGATTCCAGCTGTGCCAGTGACAATTATGGAACAAACCTACTGCACGAGTGTTCATCAGACACACAAGCCAATAAGGCCTTGATTAATCACCAATCCCATGGATCCCAGGCTGTAAATCTTCCTGCACCCTCAGGTGATGCACAGAAACAGCCACACGACTCCTTAGATGGCAGTTGCACAGAACTTCCTTTTAAACAGCCAAATTATTATTACAAACTGCGCAACTTTTACAGTAAACAGTTCTACAAGCAAAATGCTTGCTCTCATCATGAGAGAATAGCAGAACAATCCTTTTCTTACAACACACCTACAGAAATAAGCACAGCAGAGAATAATTCTTGTACCGTCACTCACCCTGAATGTATTCTGGAAACCTCTGATCATTTACCTTCAAACTTTCTGGTTCAGTCCTTGAATGAAGCTGCTCCAGACCAAGGCTCGGAAAGCACGTTCTTAGAGCCCACCAAGCAGATGCGCCTGAAAAAAGCAATCCACCTCAAAAAACTAAATTTTCTACGATCTCAGAAGTCTGCAGAGCAGCCACCTGAGCCAAAAAGAGATAGCAGTGGAATAACAAGAGTAATTGAATCTGTAAATGAAAATACCATGAGCATGACAAATGCCACGGTTACTGAAGAAAAAGAAACTGAAGATCTAGGTAATTCTGAGACTTTTGAACAAACTGTTGAAATGGAAAGATCTCAAGGCCCTTTGGAACAAGAAGGACAATCTCAGACCCTCCAGGCGCAGAGGCAATATGCTTGTGAATTATGTGGGAAGGCTTTCAAGCACCCAAGCAATTTGGAGCTTCATAAACGGTCTCATACAGGTACAGTTATTTGTCTGCACACCAAATATTTGAATTAAAGAGGATATATTGGAGTGTCTCTTGATTTAGAGCTGCTGATTACAGAGCAACTTGCAGAAGTGTTTTTTCTTACCAAATGTGTTTCAACGCTAAAGTGTTTCTTAGGTTATTCTTCTGAATAACCTAATAGAAGACTGTAAGATTGACTGCAGGTTAGCTTAAAGGTTTCATTGTATTAAAGATTTCTCCTCTTTTTTTCAGGGTTCTTTTTCAAAGCATATTGTGTGGTATTTCAGTGAAAATTTAATATTTTTATGTTGAATTCAGAAGAAGCAGTGCTTCTGTATGTTTGCATATATATGTTTCTTAATTTTTCCTTCTGTGGAAGAGGCATATATGTTTGCACTTTTTGTGCGTACCTATGTCTTTCTTTCACCCCCTCCTCCCTATAATTTTTTTTCTGTGCCTGTTACCTGGTTTCATCCAACATCAACAGGTATATTTTCTTAAAAGTTTTAGGAAAATAAGTGGTCAGAGAGAGAGCATATAGAGGAGCCCCAACTGAAGAAGAATCTGAAATCAGGAAAACATGAGTTTGTGGTGGAGAACCTGCATGAGAGAGAGAGAGAGAGAGAGAGAGAGAGAGACCTTATCAATACCCTAGCTATGAGTAACTTGTCAGAATTTGCTCTTTTTAGATGTCTTTATTGTTGGAAGAGTCTGTATTTCGTGAGTTCTGGTGCCCATTAAGCTATTTGTTTTTAAAGTATGTTGTCTGAATGATAGACTTAATTGTTGTATGTTTCCGAGTCCCATAAATCATTTAGCGTCCTTTTAGAAGAGGTAAGCTACACCTTGAACATCATGTAATATATTAAAACTTAACAAGGGTGAGAGGAGAGGACTGGGTTTATAAATGTTGTAGAGAAAACAGACAAAGACACCCAAAGAGGATTACTTACCAGTGTAGGAAATAGAAAAAAAGAGGAAAAGGGTTACAAGAATTAGCATGGTTATTTAGATTTAGTTCAGTTTATTTATATCTTTATTTGAGAGGTGTTTGTATTTACACGTGGTTCCATTCAGCTCGAGCTCTGGTCAATGTTTTATGTTTCTCAGCACTGTGAACACATAATTAGCTTATTTGTACACAGTGTAGGAAAATTGATCCTGGAGTTGGATTTTTGTTGTTGCTGTCCTTCTCCCTCTTTATTTGAATTTAGGCTGGATCCAGGTGTTCCATGCCTGGATAAGTTTTGTTCTTCCAGTAGGTCTCAAAAAATTCTAGACTTGAATGCCAAATGTGCTAAATCGACAAAGATTAACATGGGTTTAACAAGTAAGAAGCACATCAACGAAAGATGAGAAAATTGGGACAAAAATATGACTGGGTATACTTTTAGTGGTTCAAAAATACCTGAAAAATCAAAGTGAGTTAGGCAGAAGTAAGAAAGAAGCCTTCTATACAGGCTATATATTGTGTCATTAATATCTGTGTCATTAATATTAGGTATTCTGCTAGTTAAGTAATAATTGAGTGTATCATCAGAACCATTTCCATCATTCCAACCATCACTTCAGAAAACATTGTGAAATATCACAAGTTTCTATCTAATCACTTAAAAAAAGAAGAAAATTCATTTTCTGCAGTTGAGTAAAGGAGTAAACAGGAATGTAAGTGTTATAGTGCCTATAGAAAGTCCTCCAGGTCTGGGTTTGGTGAACAGATGTTTTGAGGACCTGACTTTATCAGGAAGCCAGTTTTTGGCCATAAAGGATAATCCTTTCAACATTGATGCTTAAGTTGTCTGCTTGTAGGGAAAACGCATGAAATTCTCTTTCCAGGAACATGAGGATTACTAAATAATTTACAAGTTAATGTAGTTGCATTGAGTTGCCTGACATGCAGGCATTCTGGGTAGGTTGGCTAGTCTAATGAAGTTTCTAGTGGGTACTTAAAAGAACCTCAAAATAGAATCTATTTGATGGCTTGTAAGATGGGTTTGGAGGTTAGAATTTGTTTTCATTAGATTAACTAACTACTATGGTATAATCTGTATGAGAAAAGACAATCAAATATGTTGCACTTTCCCAGGAACATCTGGTTAGTGTCCTCCCCAATGGCATATTCTATTTTAGAAAATATTTTCAGCAACTGCGTAGTAAAGAAGCGGGAAAAACAATGTTGATAGGACAGAAAAAGCAAGGAGCCAAGCTCCACTTTGATGTAACATGCCAGGGATCCTCAGACTTTTCATCTTGAACTTTGCTTGAGCAAGTTGCAAGTACTCCATGTCTCGCACCCTAGAAATACCACAACTGCCTTCAGGTCTTTAGCCACTGCAAGTAGAACACCTCGGGTTAAATATGTTAGATTTGACCCCATTAATGTGCATTTTACCTTCATCTCTCTTCATCTCTTCCTGCAGACTGTATTGACCAAGAAGGGTGACACTGAAGTTAGAAGACATAAGGCAGAGCGAGGGTTCAAAAGTAAAGTTCCCTGGATCTTTCTTTACGCATGCGCTTCAATGTAGTTCTGCTACTTCTTTTTATTTATTTATTTATTTATTTTTTTTTTATTTCCTATATTTCTCAATTGATGTTAATCCAACAGTGCTGTTTGAGAAGATTTGTGAGACTGATGATCTTCAATAGGGTTTTGCTTAGGAATTTGATCTCAGAGTCATGGAATAACATAGGTGGGAAGCAGCCTCTGGAGCTTGTCTTGTCCAACCCTCTGCTCAAAGCAGGTCCAATTAGATCATGCCACTTAGGATCTTTTCCAGTCCGGTTCTGAATATCTCCAGTGACAGCGTATCCACAGCCTCCCCAGACAACCTGTAGCAGTGTTTGACCATACTCGTGATGAAAAATTTTTCCCTGTTTCTACTCAGAATTTCCCCGGTTTCAGCATGTGTGTTTTCTCTTGTCTTCTCCCTGTGCACCGCCAAGGAACAGCTCAGGAAAGGCTTAGCCTTGCTATACCTGAGGCTTTGGAATTTCTGCTAGAATTCATTCTGCTAGAATTCATTCCTGAAACAGGAGACTTGATGTGCCAGTTTTTTTTGAATTTTGGGCAGATGCAGAATTATTCTCCTGGAGCTAATTTGATGTTTCTTTTGCAAACAAAATTTTATCTTTATCGTGGAGAAAAAAGAGTCAGCTGCCTGAAATAAAGATGTGTGTATGTCAGTACTGTTATAAGGAGACTGTTTGTAGCCTGGTAGGTGATAGTTGGGAGAAACTGAGACTTCCAGTTCCCTCCCTCTCCCTGCCTTCAGCTATGTCGGAGTGGATTTTGTTCAGATGATAGTCTTTGTCAACAGGACGTATTTTTGGGGTGCATTTTTTTTTTTCCAGAAATTGCCAGAAACTTTCAGCCTCCATCCCAAATTAATGCTTTTATGGTTGTCAAAAGCCTTCCCAGTTCTCAGAGGACCTGGCTGCCTGTTTCTTCCATTTATGGTTGTGCTCTAAGTATCAGGATTTAGTGTTTTGTGCATTTAAAGCCATAATGAAGTCAGGCCTGTCGATTCTTTTTAAATGAGTGATTGTTTTACAAGATCTAAAAAATAAAAGAAACCCTTTGGGCAGATTTTATATTATCACTAACCTGAAACACAGTTCAAGATTTCACCTCCTTCTGGATATAACTGCGTTTAAATCGCAGTTCTTTAGCTACTGTCTGTCTGAGGGCTAGATAAGGTATGTATTGTTTTTAAGGAATAGACAGTGTCATGAGAATATCCACAGAAATCTGATTGTCAGTGAATTCGGTAGAAATTGAGTATTTTTTTGAATATTCTAGCAGATGTACACATACTTTATCATCAGTGTAAAAATCAGGAAACAAAAAACAATTTAGTAAAGAAATGATCTTTCTGAATTATTTTGCAGGGAAAAAAAGTGATTCAAAAGGTATTTCAAACTGGCAGAAAACTGACGTATTGTGCAGTCAAATTCTAGACTGAGAGTAAAGCAATTTTCAACAAATAAATTGGGTTGTCACTAGCTATTTTGTAAAGCTTTTTTTTTTGCTTTGTAAAACACACATTTTCAGGGATTCAAGAATAGTGCTTCTGCATAAATTCAGAGTTCCTGAAGCAGAATATTTAGGTTAATGATCAAGTACTGTTTTGTTGTATAAGATAACTGAGAATTTTAAAGCAAATATTTGTTGGAAGTGAATAGTTATGTGTTGATCAGACAGAGAAACAGAATCCTTTCAAATTAGCTTGACTTCCTCTCAGATTGAGTTTGAGAGGGCCTTTGTGTATGCAAGTGGAAAACTGATGCATTTCCCGTAGATTTTATTGTTGCTGCAGCATCACCCTGTCATCTACTCTTTTTTTCCTGGAGGTATGCCTCTTCCTTTTGGAAAAAAATATTTTAAAAATTATAGAATTTCCATTCATATTGGAACCTTCCTATGAACTTAAAAAAATCCCACTAATTCTGTTTCTAAGCAACTCTGACTTAAAAATTTAATGCTAAATGCAGAATCTTCCTCATAAATTTCCCCTTAAATACATGGGTAAGTGTACTTTTGAGCATATTTTTACTTTTACAGTGTATGTTTTAAAAGGAAGCGTACCAAATTGAAACATTTGTATTCTACTGCAACTATTAGAAGTTCTGTTTCTTCTCCTTTTAGGTGAGAAACCTTTTGAATGTAACATTTGTGGGAAACACTTCTCACAGGTGGGAATATTTTATTTTATGATAAAAATATTGAAAGTGAAATGCGTCTATATATTGATTCTAAAAATAAACTTGGATGGCTTCAGGTCTATAGATTTAATACCTTTGCTCAGACATACCTGACTTTACAGATAAAATATTTAGATTTGTCACTTGAAAATATCAGATTTAATGTTTTCTATTTCATTGACATGTTTTGTTCCTTTGATTTTATTGACCTTCAGATTTGTTGTGTATTTTTATCTTTCAGTGAATGTTTATCTGCATAAAGCCAATACTGTGTTTCAAATATAGAGAACAAGCTTCTCAGAATGTACTTTTACCCTATGCTTAGGGTTTTTAATAGCTTTTCGTATAAATGTTCAAAACAAATACACATTAGAATTTTATGTAATTTACTGTGTTCATAATACAGTTTTATCTTCCTAGATGGCAAAAACTAAGCATATTTTTTGAAGGTTATTTAAAAGATCATCTATGTAACTGGGCTCCATTTCCATCTGTAGAAGAAATTTTCAGCAAAGTCTGAAAATCAAAATCTTAAGTTAGAAAACTCAGCCATGTTTCAAAAAAAAAAAAAGAATAAAAATCTCTCTTAATTCCCTTTTCATATGCAGATCCTCAGCCTTAGTTGTCTTAATTTAGCTTGCAGTGCTTACTTGTAATTCTTGGTACCCAATTATCTCACGTAGGTTTCCAAAATTTATGCTTCCATTTCAGTTTTCTTGGTTGGAATATTTGTGCCTAAGTGTGGTGAGAAAGTTTGCAGATGCATATTTTAATACTTTTTAATACTAAAATGATCTAGTAACTGTAGTTGAATTAGTTTGGTCTTTTTTTTCCTTTGGTCTTGGCTTATGGAATATGTTCATGGGGTCTTTGTCCAACTCCCCCCCTCCTCCCCCTCCGGGTGTCTTTTCTTGCCTTTTCCCCAGCTGGGCAGCCCATCCATGGGACTTCCTTGTCCCATGGATTTGGGGCGGTTGCTCCCCACTCTGCTGCATGTTCACCCTCATCTTCACTGAGGGTGAATATGGCCCTACGTGACAGTGAGCAGTACTGCAGCATGATTATCAAGCCCATTCAAGCATAGCTGGGTCTACTGCTCGGCCCTTCATATAGCAGTTTGACTCATTTCAATTAATAACCTATTAGGGTATGGGAATGGATATTCCTCTTGGGCAAATTGCCTTAAAAGTACCTTGCAGAGTGGTATTTTGAAGACTTGATTGTTCCTGTAGGGGAGAGGAAATGTCTGTGACATTCTCCATAAAACACACATTCCTTTAACTACAAAAAAAAAAAAAAAAGGAAATTCATGCCTTTTATACACCCTTAAACAGCTTCCGTCCCTCAGTTGTCTAAAGGTATAAGTTAATAGTAGTGGAAAGTACTGACACTTCCAGATACGACCCATAAGTTTTTGCTTGCATGTTATGTTTTTTTTCTGCTCATAAAAGGCAGCTTGTACACCTCTGAGCTGCTCTTCTTTTCATCATGCAAAAAAACAAGGCCCCACCCACTAGAAAGACTTTTCTGCTTAAAAGACCATTTCTGATGATGTTCCATGTGTATCTTTTCAGCCTGCCCAGAAGTAGTGACACTTGTCTTACGTCAGCCCTCGTGTGCTGCGTGTTTGAGGCAGCCCCGCTGCTCTGCCTGGTCAGCCTCTGCTTTCAATTGATGCTCTGTGTGACGCAGTGTGCAACAGCACATGGAGAAAGCAGGGAAAATTGAAACAGGAGCTCGTTACCAAATAACTAGCAAAATACCAAACAACAAAGCAAATAACATAAATGACTTTATTTTTATTTATTTAGGTTTTTTTTTTTTAGAAAAAGGGGTCTTTTGCACATCCAGGCTTCATCTTCCCGTATTCCTAGCACATGGCCTGTCGCTCTGTGATGCTTTCCTGGCTGGCGCTCGAGCCTCCCTGCTCTGCAGGGCTGTCTTTGGGGGATGCGTTAGTGCCTTCCCTTTAACACATCCCCAGTGCAAATGGTAATAACTCAGGGGAGCAGCTCTCTTCCTGCTTCCTGAATTTAGGAGAGGTGCTGTGCGAGCAAGGCCAGTAAGAGGGTTCTTCTCAGCATGTTTGGTTCGCTGTGCACTGAAATGCCAGCAAAAATATCCTTCTACTTTTTCATTTAGACAGCATATTATGCCTTAGCCAAGTTTGCACTTCCACCTTACAAGCGTATAGGTTGCTGATATATATATATATATAAGTTATAGCAAACTTGTGTCCTCATGAGGAGGAAGCTGTGTTGATTTGCAGGCTTAGATCCCCTTGCAGTCAGAAAGGGGATCTTCTTCTTGCTCTGTGTAGAACACTTTATTTTAGCCAAAAATGCCGGGGTAGGAGCCACTTCAGCATAACTGCTGCACTTCAGATTTACAGCCGGTCTTAATCCAAATTAGTTTCAAATGTTGAGGTTACGATTGTTTTTCTGGCATGAGGGGAGTCAAAGGTTGTGTGGTTTGTGTGTCTCTCTCGGAGGGACCTCTGTAAAAATGCTCTCTTTTTGCAAAGTGTAAATTACTCCACGGAGAGGCTGGTTGAGTCCATCTCCATCTCAAAGATGGGGCTGCAGGTTCTGTGAATGCCCCGAGCCCCGTCCTGGTGCCTCTCACTGAGCAGATTTCAGCGTTGCAGACTTGGACCTGAGGGAACAGGAGCTCAGGAGCCTGCGAGGTTGGGTGGGCTGGTACAGAAAGCTCTTGCAGGCTGCAAACAGTGACTTGTTTCCTGGTGTCCTCTGTGTGTGTGTGAATGCAATGCTTTAATTTGGGGATTTCATAAAACACAATTAGAAGAAGTGCTCATTAAATGTAATTTTTATGTAAAGGAGTCAGAAGAAATTGCCGACGGTGGCATTTCTCTTGCCTTACTGTGGTTAGGGAGGTCACAGTCATCTTGGCATCCCCAGGTTCCTCTCCTCCTTGAGGAGACTTATTTCAAGTTGTACTCAGGACTAGGCAGCTCTTCAGCAAAAAGCCCCCCAGGGATCAAAACTGGCACCATTTGGGGGGAACATTTGCAATTCTTCAGACTGGAGTAGCCGTATCTTGTGCTTTGAGAACTGGGATGTCAGTGGATTAGTTGCTCAGAAGAGCTAGTGGTTGAAATAAAATACTGGTGTTACCGACGTGTGTTTGTATAGTTGTCATTCTGCTTTCCCTGCTCGACTAGCATGATCCTTGCAGGACTGGGAGATGGTCAAGGACAAGGAGCTGCCAGTAACTTCATTAGTTCCCTTTGGTACTTCCTATGCTGTTTGCTTTTGATGGAAACGGCTATGACTTTGAAACACTTAGAGCTAAGTTCTGCATGGCTGGAAGGAATGTTTAGCTTTTATTTTTTTCTTTTTAACCCCCTGACAGGTGAATTCAGACATCCTGATAGAACACTACTAGGCAGAGAAGACTAACATACTAATTTACTAGTAAGCTTTAGTAAACAATATAGATAGTGCCCATTTTTTTTCAGTTTTAATTGCATCTATCCTAAAACATAGGTCTATTTTCTTCCTCATTGTTTGGTTCCAGGCTTCTTTCTTGCTTTTTTTTTTTTCTCTTTTTATTGTCAGTGGGTAATTGCATATTTAGGAACCTACCCAGTGGCCTCTCATACAGTTACGAGTGCTTCAGTACCTACATATTTTGTATTCCTCACTGCTTTAAAACTAGGAATAAAGCAAAAAGTCGTCCTGGTAACTCCCAATGTTCCTTTTGTCTAAATACCCCTCCAGTCTGGGTGAATTTCAACGTTTCGATTGTTGTCCCTGCAGGCAGGTAACCTCCAGACACACTTGCGCAGACACTCCGGTGAAAAGCCGTACATTTGTGAGATCTGCGGGAAGAGGTAGGGGAAACTGCTCGTCATGGTAGGGCTAACCTCATCAAAATTAAAGGCTGTGTTCAGGTTTTCTGCCATCTTCATGAGAAGCTAAGGGTCATGAGCTAAGACTGCAGGGTTTTTGTTGTGTTTTGTTAAAAGCTGTAGGGTTACGTGTGTTACGGTGGGTTTAAAATATATAAAAGTGGATTGTTGTTTAGTCTTTAAAGGAGAGACGTATCAGTGCATTCATATAGGCTGTGGTCTTCACTTTTTGTATATTGGTATCTTCAGGTGAAGACAGACTGTGTGTGTATGTGGGCAGTCTGATTCATTATAGATGGATTTCTCTACCTTGCCATAACAGCTTTGGTTATTTTTCTTTTGTCATGCAATTTAAATTCATGTTAAATTTTATGAAAATTATGCTGTAAGAAAAGCTTGACAGATTTAAGCCAAGTGTTAAATATTGCTGCCTTCTGCTAACAGGCAGCACAGTAATTTAGCATTGACATTAATATTCAGACTGAGTGAAATGCAGAATGAAGTAGTAATATTAAAACAGTTTTTGCATATGTAGCATCAATTGAAATGGATATTGCCAGTGTCAGAATATTTTTCTTAAATATATCCATTTGGGTTTATTAGATTTTAATCTTTGCAGAGATCATCAGGTATTTATTATAGTAGATTTCCATCTGATATTAAGTTTAAGGAAAATCTCAACAAAGGGCTTATAAAGACAATTTGGTTTCCATATTCTGTTCTAGATTTGCTGCTTCTGGTGATGTTCAGCGTCATATTATTATTCATTCTGGAGAAAAACCTCATCTGTGTGATATCTGTGGCAGAGGTACGTAGAAGCCCAAGTTTATGCTTCCAAGACGTTTTTCCTTTTTTTTTTTTTTTTTTTTTTTTTTTTTTTTTTTTTTTTTTTTTTTTTTTTTTTTTTTAATTGAAATGTAAGGAATCATTAATCTCAATGTTTGACATATTTTTCTAGGCTTTAGTAACTTCAGTAATTTAAAGGAGCACAAAAAGACCCATACAGCAGATAAAGTGTTCACCTGTGATGAGTGTGGAAAGTCATTTAACATGCAAAGAAAATTAGTGAAGCACCGAATTAGGCACACGGGGGAGCGACCGTACAGCTGTTCAGCATGTGGTAAGATCTGTCGTGCATGGTTTTGGTGTGTGTCTTTGGTTTTTTAAATAGTAAATGGGCTACAGTGTAGCGGCAAATAACAAATAATCACAATAATTTTAAATTGGAATACCTTGTTGTCAATTTTTTTTCTATCTTGCATGATTCAGTTTATCATTTGGTTTACTAAGCTCTTAACTATTGCAGACAAATTCAAAAGTGAATTTCAGTTGAGAAATGCACAGAAGAAATAAGGGGAATCAACACTGCCTGTATACATACTCTTTTGCTATGGAAATACTGATTTATATTGCTGTTTCAAAATATCATTTATTTTCAATATTGCTGTTTTTGTTGGAAAATTAGGTATGTCTTCACTTTCAAGAGAAATCATCTCTTTTTCTAGAAGAAAATCCAAACTTCATACTAAGGAATACTGTTTTTCCAAATCTGCAGGATAGATCATATTTCCAGCTTGTCTCCAGATTGCTCTTTGGTCAATGATTCATCCTTGCAGAACATAGACCATAGTTCCCAGAAATTGCATTGCCTATCTCTCGTGTTACTTAGCATCCTGCACAGTACTTACTTTTCTCCTCCTAAGTGCTATTTCAGCATAAGTACATTCGTGTTCTGATAGTTTTTATATGATGATGTCAAAGTGCAGTATATGTCTTTTAATGTCTTTAGACAACAAGAAAAATTTAATTATCGGGAGCTCTTGCATCAGAGAAAAGAAATACAGTCACAAAGGCTATGAAAGAATAAACACGCAGTTGTTTTGCTGACATTGACGCAGGGTTATTTTTTACTTATCTTGTAATGGTCTCTTGATTACTTTTCCTGTTAGCCGGGTCATTGTCGAGAGGCCGAAACTATTGTGTGAAGAGACCAAAAGAACTAATTCATACTATGCAAAAGTTCCCCAAGTTCCATTCTGGAAATCTGTAATTTTGCTTTTCCTGTTCAGTGTTTCTTCCCAAGAATAATCTTGGCAATAACACAAGAAGAGTAATGCCAGTAATTAATCTGCTCAGGCACCTGTAGATCAAAATAAAATAATCCTTAGACTCAGTCCAGAGTTCTGCGGCACTTGGTTCAGCTTTAGTCTCTTACTATATTGCGGTGTGGTATTAAATTATTTGATCATGTGGCTCAGAGAAGAGACAGATTTGGGCATTTTATTATCTTTTAATATTTACAGCAATGACAATTACAGTGTTAACACTAGTTGTCTGGTTAGACTCTGTCAAAGTAAACTGCTGTGTTAAGTTAGCTCACAGTTAACCAGGAAGCTAACTCTGTCCATTGGCAGTTTGTGAGTAGTTCCTCTGTAAACCCAACAAATTGTTGGGTTTGATGATGCAGTTCTTGTTGGAGGAATCTGTTTGGAAACTTGGCACGAGACTGACAGAAGACTGACACAAAGTGAAAGCAGTCACAGCTTTCAAATCCTAGTGGATATTCCTGGAAACAAAGACAAAATGTCGAGAAATGCAACACGTCAAAACAAGTCAAGAAGAAACAAGTAATTGAATTATCAGGTAGCTTGCCTGAACCTGATTTCGATAAATAAAAGAGCACAATTAGGAAAAACCATTGCTTCTCACTTGATATAGTCCTCAATAAGAACTTAATTATGCACTTGTAATAAGAGCAAAATGTAAATATATCATTTCTATCTTGTAGGGAAATGTTTTGCAGGCTCTGGTGACCTGCGTAGACACGTGAGGACCCATACAGGAGAAAAGCCCTATACCTGTGAAATGTGCAACAAATGCTTCACCCGCTCCGCCGTTCTGCGGCGGCACAAGAAAATGCACTGCAGAGTCACTGAGGAAGGGCCAAACACGCTAGATGAATTTGCTCAAGGCGTCGAAGCTTCTGATCTTGACAAATCTCAGAGTTCTGACTCATTTCCCCCAGAAATGTCTGTTACTTTGTTACCAGTGTCAGTTAAATTTCCCATTCGCCAAAGTGGTAATTCAGCGGAATTGGATAATTCTGCAGATTCTTACTGTAAGTTGCGCTCAATGATTCACCACGACCCAGCAAACCAGCAGAAACTGAATATGGATCCTGCAAAGCTGCCAAAAGCTCCGACACAGCAAACCCCTCCGCCGTCATACACTTACACAGATGTAGACGTGTCTTCTGCAGAAGAGCCCCTGCAGCCCGAGGGCATCTCTATGATTCGCTCATCTCTGGGTAGCCTGGACGGTCCCTGTAACGATCCGCTCGGCAGCCGGACATCATCGGCTGTGTACAAGGGTAACGAAGGGCCCTTCTTCTCCAGCATGACCCTCTGGGGCTTAGCTATGAAGACCTTGCAGAATGAAAGTGAACTGGAACAGTGAGCACTTAAGTTACGAGTCAAAGCTTCTTTGAGACATTTCACATGAGCCTGTGCTGTGATTGCAGTGCTCTAGAGAGAGATCTGAGTTAGTTTTGTTTGCATACTGCTCTCAGTCAAGCTATATATGCTCTGATGCAGTGCAGGGCTGCCTTGACACTGCTTCTCAGCAAGGTTCCCATCCAGCTTGGGGAACCTCTGTTCTTCTGTGCCCGCACTGCGTAGCTCGTGTCTTGCCAGGATTTGTTACCTTCCATTCGACTCCGTGGTTTTGAAGGGAGAAGGTTTCATTATATCGGTGCAATTCACGTATGGAGCATCAGAGTTCTGTGAAGATGTAGATACAAAAAGGGGAAAAAAATGAAGAAATCACTAGTGAAGCTGAGTTTGAATAGTGGCTTTCTTACCAGTAGGACTGTTGGTTTACATGACTTGAGTATTGTGATATTAAAGTTAAATGTTAAATATCAGACAATATTTGTTATAGAGCAAAGTAACTGTATATCTAGAAACTTTATTTTTTTTACAATAAAAGCCTCTTTTTTGTTGTTGTTAGTATTTTATAAACTATTTTGCACAGAAGATTATTTGTACAATGAAGACCAAATCAGGAAGTGGTAACTTAATTTGAATAAAGGGAAATTGTTTTACATTCCGTCTCAATTGCTCCATGTGTTACATCTCTTTATAAAAGCTTTCCAATAATATAATTCCATCCATTCCAGTTATCTGTACAACTGCTGAGGGGCATCTTGTCAAGAGGAGATGCACTATAAAATAAATGCAAATCATACTCTGATGGATAGTTTGCATCCTGGAGTGTGAGAATAAAACATTGGCTAAGTAATGGTAGGAATAGACTGTTCCTGGAAAGCAGCTTTGCTACAGGCCTTTTTTTTTTCTTCTTTAGTCCTTGCAATGGTAACTTCCATTTCAGTAAATATCTGTTTCTGCCTTTCAGGCCAGTTTCAATCTTTTGAGTTTTCCCTAATGCTTTTACAACCAATCAAAAGTTCTAGCAAATGTGTTTTTAAGTTTTATGTAAAATATTCTATAAATACTGTAGTTTCTGAAATGAAAATGCTTTTGTACTAACCATGTTTTCTTTGGAGTTCATCCATAGGCAGGAAAGTCTGAATGTGATGCACTTCACGTTTGCTATAAGGAGTCTCAGTGTTCATCACTAGAAAGCAGTCTGTGAGTACTGATATCTGTAGTAACATCTGATAGCACTGCAAGACTGGAACCAGAATTGCATGGAAAATACTCTTGTATTTGTTTGGGTCTACAGAAATCACATAATCCCTCCAAGAAGTTGGTCATATGAAAATGTTGGTTGTAAAACGAAGCAATGTGTAGACTAAGAGCTAGTTTTCAGTGCTTTGTAACAGCCACAAGATCTGGTGTCATCAGTATGATAGCATTGTGATTCCTGTGCTTTAAGAAAGAGGGTGTATGTACAACTAATAGCTAATACTATCAGGTAATTAATACATAATGTCACATTTTTCCTGGTATTAGAAAAAATAGTTGTCTCTAAAAAACAGTTACCATTAAAGTACAAAGCTTCATGACTAGTTCATGGCAAAAAGAAAAGAGTTTTGTTAGCACAAGAGCTTGACACCTTGTATGGGCATGAATGACTTGCATTCCACTGCTTGCAGTCAGTGGCAGATCAGAGGCTGGGAAATACAGTATTTTCTAAACTTTGAAATGACTCCCCTGTTTTTATTCAGGAACACAAAGTTTGATTTCTTACTGTGTTTGCACAGTATATTACAATTTATGCCTTCCACTGCCTTTGCATGTGCTTTGTGCCTTGATTTTCATAAATGCTTTCAACCTGTAATGAACTGATAATATTGCTGGCCAGAGTTTTCACTCCTTAAAGCAATCTTCATTTTGAGTTATGAAAAACTTTTTCACTTCCTTAACAGACTGTTATTAAAAATCACCCAGAAGCATAGGAGGGAAAATACGGAATTTTGCTTGCCTTTCCCTTCTGGGAGTGCCTATATACATGCACTGGGAAACTCTATAACAGACACCTGTTCTTCAATGAGTGAAGTTGAGACAAATATCCTCAGTGCTACCTGATTTTAAAAATACGGCCTTGGTTAGCAGAGCCTAGTGCCACTTAAAAATTGAGCAGTGGTCTATGTTGTACATTTTGAACAGTTAGCTCTTCTCTCATTCATTTTCTTTTATATTATTATTTGCTAGTCAGCACTCCAGGTCTTCTATTGATATATTTGATTTGCCATTCAACAATCCTTTTATGATGTCTCAAGCCACATACATGCTTTTTCTTACTCGCACACATGGGATTCCCTTCTCACATGCGTTTTGTTGCTTGGAAAGGACAAATCTGGAATCCTCTCAACCAGCTCTCCAGTTCTGCAGTGATGTTGCTTTCTCTGTTTGATTTTGGTGCAGACAGAACAGAAGGCCTTTGTTGCAAAGTCTTTGTTGCAGCCTCTGTGCTCTGGTAAGGTGCAATGGTGTGGATGTACGCTTTTCTGAAGCGTCTTATTGCTGAATATCTGAGATTCTTGAAGTGGAAACATCTCCCACTGGATCCTTCCAAGTGGAAGCATCTTAAGTGCTGCTGTAGTTACTAGATTGGGTGGTTGGATGTCACTGGCTTCCTCCTGAGAGGACAGTCCTCTTGCTCTGCGAGGTTTACTCTATAAAGAGCATTTCAGGCTGCAAAAATGGGGGTTCTCAAACTTGCTAGCAGATTATAAACCCTGTTTGCAGTTTGGGAAGCCTGATAATCCACCATGTTGCAACGTGGGATCATTTGAGAAATAAGCAGAGAAAAGATTGGTAGAAAAAAACATGGGTAGGAGAAATAGGAGGAAACAAGTGGCGTGAATCTGCACAGGTGGGAGCCGCAGTAGCAAGAGCTGCAGCGGCAGGAAGGAGGGTTTGCAGGAGCTCTAAGAATTGGCATTTCTGGTTGACTTGAATAGAAAGCTGAGCAACACATAATGTTTAAATGAGATGGATTCAGATCGAAAATTTGTATACATGGAGTCAGAAGTTGTAGATCGAGAAATCTGTCCCTGCCACTTTTCAGTGAAAATATCACTGGCTGATTTGCACTAAGAGATGCACTGTGCTTGTGCATTTCAAAGACCAGAATAGGCCCTGCCAAATCAGTGTTGTCTGGTGCTTTTCCTCATCTTGAAACAGTTCTTTTCCTCCATCCTAACAATTTCCTATTCCAAACTCTAGGTCCATAATGAGGAGGGCATTTGAGCGGGAATAGCAACTGTGTTCTGCTGCTGAGGAGAACAAAGCAGGCGGAGCTGGAAAGCAGCAGCTACCCCGTGACTTTGAGGAACAGGTGGGAATCGTGGCCCGGTTATTGAGCCCATAGTATTTCACAAGCACCAGACTCCCAGCCCTATCTTGCTGATAAATATCATAAATATCTATAGCCAGCACGCTGAGGGGCATGAATAAGCATCACCCAACTGACTAGTAGCAGCCACTGCTGAAGTGCTATTATGATCAATGTAAATGCCATGCTATTGAAAAAAAAAAATTTTTTTTGGACAGAGGATGTTAACCAACAAGATGTGGTATAATGAAAGGGCTGCCAATTACTATTTGAAGATCTACCCTGCAGTTCAGAGCTGCCATTCAGTTCATCTCGTGACCTTTAATCACTTATTTCCAGAATATCCAGGTAATTGTTCAGCGCTTAGTTTGGGTTTATTTAGTATGAAGTTCTGTCATTTGGCACTTGCACAAAATAGAAAACGTAAATAATAGTAGTGCTTAGACTTTGAAAGGGGTTTCTGTGTTCTTTGGACAATTTAAGTACATCAAACTATATGAAATTCAACCTGTCATTTGTGTGTATGCTTTCTGCTTGTATACAGGAAATTTGTATATTACATATTTTAACTTCCCTGCACCAGATAACTTTGGCCTTTCTCAAAATTTATGATCCAGTTCAGTTAAAATTGATAGTAAAAAAATGTGCAAAGGAAGAACTTGCCAAGAAGGAGACATCAATGTTACCAATAAGCAAACACCCAGTGTTCACAATCTGAGACTTCATCTGCCTTCCCTTCTAAACCTAGCCTCAGTAGAGCTTATTTGGAGAGGCAAGACTCCATTTCTTCAGTTCAGAGACTGGAGCCTCTGAGCAGAGTTCTTGTCCTTTTTTTCCATGGCTTCTTCCCTAGGTCTGTGCGGACATAAACTCCTGTTGATAATTTTATAGGGGAGTAATTGCTACACACGAAGACTTCCCAAAACATCTAAGTGACATATAGAAGAGCAAGCCAAATTTAAGACAAAAATCAGTGTGAAGCAAGTGGCGCTGGCCCCGTAGGCCGTTTGCTTCTGGAATCCACTTTCTTCTTCCCTTTCATTGTCTTTGTCACCATGGGTAGCCCCATTCATAAGTGGGCAGCTGCATTCAGTCCTCGCTGCTCACTTCATGCCACTTACCCACTCCTCGTCAGCCAGAGCAGAGGTTAACGAATGCAAGCTCAGAGAGGGAAAATGTGGGGAAAATGTGTAGGTAAATGGCATCTCTTGGAGTTATAAAATACTAGGAAAATCTCCGTGTTTGGGAGCCTGTGCTTGGGTTCTGGATGTTTAGCTGTCTCCAAGCGGAAGGGCTTTCAAGGTTGGGTTTGAGAAGTGATGCCTGGCACAAGGGCCTGCCTGAGGAGAGATGTGGATGGCCTGCTTGTGCAGATTAGTAGTGGAAAGCACACAAAAGTGAGCTTTATGAGCAAAAATGAGGAGGAAAATGTGATAGCTTGGGAAATGTATTCTGATGATATCTGAAGGGCCTTCGATGTAGCGGGTTTGTAATTTGGGATGCTAATGACTTCAAAGTGACCCGTGTTCCCTGGTGCTGCAAATAGATCTCTTTGTATTGGTACACATGGACTTGTGCTTTCTGCTCCGTAGCCTTATTCATTAATCCTTGCTGACATCTTTTATTGCATTTGCCTTCCCTAAACAGTTGCTTTCCATCTCTGTTATTAAATCTCCATCTTAGCAAATAGATAAAAATTACCTTTAAAACACAGCCTAGCGAAAACATAGCCTTGTTGACTCGGTCTCCTAAAAACAGTCCCCCTACTATACAGGTTGTTGGGTTTTTTTTTTTTTTTTTTTTTTTTTTTTTTTTTTTTTTTTTTTTTTTTTTTTTTTTTTTTTTTTTTTTTTNATATTCACATGTGTGTTCAAATCTGACAACAGTTTTGTTCTCTTGGTGAGGGAATTTTTCCTGGAAGGCTACAAAAGCCCATTAATACAGGCACACAATGCAGTGCTGAGGAGCGTGCATGCATGAACTACAAGTCTGCCAGCTTTTTGTTGAGCTCTGCAGGAGGCAGTATAGTGAAATAATGCCTTTCAGGCCCTTTTAATGTAGTTCTGACCTTCCACTCTATATTAAACAGATGACTGGAACCAGAAAGATAGGTCATTGTGATTGCAGTTAATATTTGTAAGGACCAAAGCAGCTCACAGCCTTTGAGGTAGAAGGGAATCATCTTAAGTGTGAAAATGTATCATCACAAGAATGGAGAGGATCAAAGGAAGGCCAGCTGGTGCTCGGACATCTTTTCATAACCTTTATTACAACGCTAGAATACACTAACCTCAATGGGAAGTCCATTCAGTTTGTGTATTTCAAATAGATAATCTGTATTCTGGTGAAACAAAGAAAGCTTTTAAAAAAAGAAAAAAAAAGAACTTCTTAAAAAGGGGTGATCCACACAAATTTGCCTATGATTTAATCATATTGATTTTCTAAAATCAGCTTAGCTGTTTTAGTGCAAATGTATGAATGGATGACATGCTTATTTTGGAAGTGGCTGAGAATTTGTAAATTTAGTTACAGAGACTTTTAGCTGATTTTACTGAATTTTACTTCCACTTCAGAATAAAGGCCCTCTTCATTCTCTCTTGGAATGCTTAAAATCAATGTGCAGTATTTCAGTGAAAAACTGTATAGAGAACAACCATAAGGACTGAATCAACCAGAAGGTATGTGTATATGGAGTCATGAAAAAGCCAGGATTAAGGCTGACTGGTTTCAACAAAACCTGAAATTTAAGATAGGGCTTTTAGGCAGCATTTTACCACTCTAAGTGTATTTGAAATTAGCAGTAGCAAAGTGGAAAATCCATAAAGATTGCCGTTTAGGCTGTTACAGTAAATCCATAAAGATTGCTGCTAGGCAGTTACAGTAGAGTTCTGTACCCACAGTGAACACTGCACTGCCAGAGCCACGCTAAATGGATAGGAAAAAAAACAGTAGTATTACAGGTATAGATCAGAGACTGGCATTTCTGCTGCAATATATATATTTTGTAAGTAGAGAGTGACAGCAGTAGGGTAGACATCACTGGAGCCTCAAAATCCAAGCTAGTGAATGTTAATGGTTTGAGATTTAGATTGCCATCACTTTCTGAATTTGTTCTATTGATCTGGGATGGGGAAAGTATCCCTTTTGCTTTTTGAGCAGGCACTTATTGCCAGCCAACTTTATTAAATATCTTGACTGAAGTGAAGATTGACACCTCTGTAAGAGTTTCATTATTTGTGAAGTTAGACCATGGCAAGGAGCGGAGCACTCAATCTATTAATACTGCAAAGCAGCAAATGGACAAAAGAATATCCCCTTTTTCTACCCAAAAAGCGAGTGCAGACAGTCAGCACATCTGCTGAGTTACAAGAGAAGCCTGTGAAACAGGTCTGAGGGGTGTTGAAGTTCTGACAGCTTCACGAGATGCAACAACTTATTTTTCAATTCAAAAGTCATTAAAATCATTCCTAAATTCTAGTGCCAAGGAGAAAAGGCATTTTGTTGCTTTTTCTCCAAGCAATTTGCATTTCAAATCTTTCACTTTTTTCCCTCTCTTTCTCCCCCTTTCCCCTCTTTCCTCCCTCCCTCTCCCCTGTCAGTGATGTCTCTCTCAGCAGCTGTCTAGTCATGAATCACTCCTGTCATCTGAAGCATATTTTTAACACTTCTGAACGTGCTCTAAAAGCAAATGCTGTTAAGTAAACAATCTGCACTGTTTTTCATACGCTCTCTTTAGTTGCCAAATCCCTTTTTAATCATAATTTTAGAAGCTGAGGCACAGGGGAAGCAAGTGCTGGAAAATACAGCCTTTTGTATTTGTGAAAGTATCATAATGTTACATCGAGTTCACATGTAATGCAGATGATCTGTCCGACTTGCGAGAGGCTTGAAGTTGCCTGAAGCTTGAGAATTTCACTTCATTAAGATTCATATGAATGTTGCCTTTGGTTTCACTCATTGTAGTCGGCAGCCTCTCAAGCTCAACCTTCACTTTGAGTTTAGGAATTGAGCATACAAAGGGAAAATCACCGTCAAAGCTTAGTTCAGCTGTTGTTACGGTAAAATAGATTAAATTATGCTGTGTTTGCTTCAGAGAGGTTGTTTTACAGCCTCACATGGAGAACCTAATTATGGAGCCTGACAAAATATTTCTCTTGTAAACATTCATTTTTTTAGTTCTTGAAAAATGACATTGATGAAAACTCTCATCTTAAAAAGCTTCTTTTCTCTTTTTCTGCTTTCTTTTCTGGAAGTAAGGTTCTCACTAAGGCCTTAGGGCACCAAGGATATTCACTATGTCCCTGGTCTTAGGAATGATCCAGCAAGTCAAATGCAAAGAAATGTGTATTTTTTTCTTCCCCCATAGGCAAGTAAGTGATTATGTCAATAATTTTCATACTTCAGAGGAGTATAAGGTGCTAAACTCCGACTCCAAAGGATTACAGGGCACATATTTCTAGTTCTAACATAAGGAAAAGAGGAATCCTGACAGCTCCCACCTAAAAAGAACTTTCTTTTCCAAATAAGGCATGACTTAAAAGCCTAAGGCCAAGTTAATTTTGATTTTACTGAACACTGCAGTCAGTAACCATAAAAGATGCTTTTGACATGATTCCTAATGCAAGTCCTAATACAGGCTGTAATTACAAGCCTCACATTTCCACTTTGTGCTTCGTGTTTCATACGAAACATCTGTCTTTTCTTTCTTGTTGCCTTGATGTCACAACTTTTTTTTTTTTGTAAAAAAAACCTTACTATGACAAAATATTGTGTCCTAGTCTAGGATGTAAGATGATGTTCTTTAATGTATTTCTTGCAAGGAGTGCTCTCATGTGGACTGCAATACGGGTGAGTGTGTTCAGGGTATGACTGTCCTGCCTTTATACCTTATCTTTGCTAATAACCTGTTGTTGTGGCGACATCAAAGAGTTATCACTTCCAAAAGGTTTGTCTTAAACAGGAAGTCTTGCCAACCAATATTAATACTTGTTGAAAAATGATGTTAATATGCACTGTTGGGCAGCTTAATGGTGAGATGTGTCAGTCAGTTCACGTTTCCCCTCGCGTTCTGCTCTGTGGAGACGTGATTAGGTAAACTGGGCTGGGGGATTAGCCCTTGGTGTTGCCAGAAAAGCTTGGCATATTGTGAGAGTCTGGAGCTCAGAAGGCAGAAAGCATTTTGAAATGTTTGTAACTGGTTTTGTAAGTCAAATTTATGCCATGTTAGCATATACACAATGTTCCCCGATAGCCCTGTGTGTGGTGCAGGCCTGCGGCAGCCGCGGCCTCGCTGCCAGCGCGGGCGCCATCGTCCACGGGGTGGCAGAGGCGGCCTGCGCTAGGGCGGCCTGCGCTGGCGGCGCCCGGCCTGCTGCCGCCTGCATCCCCAGCCTCGCTGCCCTTTCCTGCGTGGCTCCAAGCGGATACCCCGCTCACCCTTTGCTCTCCGTGGCTATAGCGGCCTGTAAGGAAATGATTCCCAAGCCTGGCGAGTGTCTGAGCGTAGCCGCAGATGCCGCTTCCCGCAGGAGCCACGGTCTGCACTTCAGCCTTGTGATGGTGCAAAGCGTGGTAGGGATGTTTAGATTTATAACGTGCTCTATCACTTCTTTAATGAAAGTATTTTCCTAGCGTATCCCTGCAGCTTTACACTTCTCGCTGCAGATGGCGTCACAGAAAATGAGCCAATTTGCTGGCACCCGGGTAGCGATCCCATGGGGACTGCACTGACATGGCAGAGCTTCGTGCCCAAACACCTCTTACTACTTCCAGACACCATTTGTTGACAAAACCCATATTTTTTTTCTCTTAACCTGAAAGAAGGATGCTTAGCACAGCAAGTAGCTTTAGTGCTCTGCTCTCACGAGCTCGTTGGTCACTGCTGCTGCCCTCCTTCCCGTGGTGATGCCCACTTGCCAGCCTGCTAATTCCACACGTTATCTCCCCCGATTCTCCCTGCAGAACAAATCTCCTGCCTCCTAAGTCTGCAAGGATTTCAGGGTGCTGCACAGATGCACCTGCCCGAAATGTACCCGGACTTACAGGGCAGGAACCACAGGAGCAGCTCAAGGGAGAAGTTGCCTCTGTTCAAAATAATCAGAGCATGAGTGCTTGGACTTGGCAAAATCCAGATTGCCTGTACTGCCCCCAAAATGGAAGGGAGGAAAATAGGTCAAAAGCAACAAAAATAGGAACTGAAAGTGGTTCCTTTAAGAGTTAGAAAGTATTCTCTTGAAAAAAATGAGCAAAACCTAAAATTTGAAGATTAAAATCTAGTATTACAGTGCAAAGTAAGAGTTTTGGCCCTTACATGTAATTTTAAATGATGTCTTGATACAAGTTTTAAGTTTTTTCTGTATAGATTAGCAAGGCCTAGATCATACCACAGTGACTGGTTTTAAAGCTACTTAGAGCACCAGTAGCAATAAAGATATCCATAAAGTGTTATGAGTCAAATAGTACAACTTTGTGAGTACTTTAGCTTTACAAGCCATTGATTTACCATTAGTGCTAAGTGCTGTTGTCACTATAATTGGCATTACCTTGTTGTTACTACCTGTGTCACTGCCAGAAAAACAACAGTTTTCCTAAGCTGGAATAGGATGTATACTTCCCTCTTGCTTCAACAGGGATTTTACTGCTATAGCAGTATTTTCTACTCTAAAAATCAAGAGCATTTTTCCAAGTGAACCTTAAATAAATGTCAATGTATTTTTTAATGTAAATGTATTTTTTTTACATATGTTCCTCTTTGAGAGCGTATTGCTTTCTATATGTCCCCAGTGCATAATGGCTGATAACAAGTACTGCACTTGCTTATCCTAAGTATTGTAAGTGCTCAGCTCTACTGCAACTGGCTGTCAGTTGCTTTGCTACATGACGCTTGTATTTTAGAGGTTGGTTAACAATATTTTATAGCCTAAATAAAAATTGTGTTTAGGATAGGTCTAAATTCTCTCTGAAAATCCAGCAGTTAATGTGCAGATCCTTTGTCTAAGTAAAAAAGTGCAAAGCCTCTACAGATTAACATCATATTTTCCCCAAAGCAAAATATTAGAGATGTACTGAAGCTCAGTATGATCTAATTTGAGGAAAAAAATGTCTGTATAGATTTAAGAGTTATCCCTGAGCAACTGGAGAAGGTCACTAGTCCCTTCCATTCTATAGTGTTTTTATAGTGTTTATGATGGGAAACGTAGCAGGGAATTGTTCGTTCATCTCTGCCCAGTGCTTTGAAGATGTAGTTATAGTTTCGGAAGCTGCTTGCAACAGTTGCTCATGTTCTCCACAGGGAGAGGGGTCTCCGTTTGCTCTCCCCACTCTGCCTTTAGCCTGGGATTCAAGATGCTGCTGCTCCCTGTATGTTCCCGCAAGGCACTGGACGTCCTTCCTGCCACTTATGATGGAGGACACTGGTCCAAAGGCCCCGTATGGGAAGTCCTGAATGCGTTTGGAAGAGTTCCTCTACTGCTATACTTTAATTCTCTGTGTGAACTCTATCTTTCTGGAATGCTTCTTCCTTTGACATTTTCATTTTTTATTTCTCACTATCTTTTAGTTTTGAGTAGTTCCCTTCCAAATCTGCACCACAGCTAGAAATTTGATGGTTTTAAAAATCCTAATACTGGACCATGTTTCAGATTCCTTATCATCTACGGTGCTTGATGTCTTCAACTGCAGTTTTCTAAAGTAACATAAAATAAATAATTCAAATGCAGTGATAACAATGCGGGATATTTTATAGAATTCAAGTACATTTTTTTTTCTCAAGATCTTAGATCTCTTGCTGTGAGATATCAGTAATCCTGTGCTAACAGGCATCTGTGCTGTCTGGATATAGCTGGTCATGGCTTTTCTTTTTCTCAGAGAGCAGCAATAGAGCAGGAATTACCCCAGATCCTGTGGGGTTAATACTATTTTTTTCTGACATCACTGCTAATATTGCTTGCTACATCTTTTTGTCATGTTTTTCAAAGTATCTTCTCTTGCATGGACTGTCAGTTTCAAGGAGCTCCAAATGGGTTACCACGATAAGAAAAACTCTGCTGTCTTAAACCAGTGATAAAAGTCTCATCTTGCAAATACGAAAATAATATACCATGCACATAAGCTCTGATGAGATTTTGCTTTTACAGTTCTTACAGAGAACAAGATTTAGCCATTTAAAACCCTTTCCATGCATGATATAAAACTAATGATACTATATGTTATTAGTAATACATTTTACTGTACACCCTTCTGACATCTGTGCAATTAGAGAACTTACACAGGTGAACTTCATTCCTGGAGCTGTCTCATTTACTTCAATTTGTTCCCCTGCCGTTCAGTAACATTTCGGTTTGCAGTTGTCTGTTTTTCAGTATTAAATTGTTTTTAAAAGCTTTAATGATTTATTTTTAAACGTTTGCTTACAATGGATAGCTGCTGCAACCTATACATCTAATTATAATAATCCATTACTCCATACAAAGGAACAGTCTATCCTTTGTAGTAATGGCAACTGGCTTATTCGTGACTTGTTTTACAGGTTCCCTTTTATTTCTCTTCATAATTTCACATGTTATAAAGATGTTTAGTAAGTTGATGCTTTTGTACATCTCACTATCTTTAGACATTTAAATATCTTTGTAAATAATGAACCTATTTAGGATCCCAAAACAGACAGGAGGCACCCAAAGGTGCACAGAGCCTCACTTTTCCACCACTGATTTTCACAGCAGAACAACACAGACAAAAACTGCCATTGACCATAATCTTATAGGTGTAGGTTCTGTGTCACTTAAATACTTTACCCATTATCCAGTGCCACTTTCCATTCATTTCAGCATTTCTTCTCAGGAGATGTTTAAATATTGAAGTCAGTTCTTTTGTAAGTGCTGACCTAAATTATGAGAAGGGAACATTAATTCTCCATCCCTCAGGTTGCGGGTGCTCAAATCAAGGGTGGGTCTTGGCTAGGGGCATCTCTCCCCTTGATTTCTCAAAGTCTTTGGATTCCCCTTCTAAGCACAGAGATACTGTAAGATCTTCTTCCTTTGGAAATTCCAGTCAGTGGATATTGAATGAAAGTGAAATCCTCTTCCAACTCTGCCACGTGTGCAAAGTGAACTAAAAAGCATTTACAAAATGTCACTGACAAAATTATACTCTGGTTTCTCCTCAGAGCGTATAAAATGTGGAGGTTTGAGTTTTCATGTACGGATCAGAAAACGCCAGATTGCTTCATTTGCTTGGGCAAGTTCTGTTTGCCTGCTGCAACGCACTGAGATCAAAACCATGTGCAAAAACTTAAACGTCAGCTTTTGAAAAATTGCTCCATTAACCCGATGAGTTTCTAATTACAGTAAGATGTAAAAGCCCTTTTTTTTTTTTTTTTGTCCAGTGCTATGTAGGATTTTGTCCTGGCAGTTTTTTTAAAGATATCCTGCTGTTAAAATGATTTAGCTGCAGTGTTTGAGTATAATTTGCCCTATATTTCTTTTGCTTTCTCTGAGGAGTTACATAACTTTTTCATTTCTAATGACTTTTCCTAAATATAAACTGTGATGTTATATTATGCACCTCCTCTGGCTTCAGACCAATTAATTTCAAGTGGTTCAAGGCCAAAGAGAAGTCCAGGCTCACCTCCTGGTATCCCCTGTGACAGGTATGTTTGTGCACCTCTTGTTTTGTCCTAACTAAAGGGTTCAGTGACTATGTTTGTTGAAACTGGTCTATCTGTAAACTATGTGTAATACCCAAATTAATAGAAGGATCATTTGGTATCTGCATGACCTTGTGCACCTTAGATGCCGCTTAAAATCCATTTGTATAATAGCTAGAACATTACTGTGCCTTTCTAAATCTGATAACTTTGGCTATTTAATTGAAGGTTTAAATCATAAGCAGGATTAACCTGGGAGGAGATCCGGGATGCCGAAGCCACCGTCCCCTGCCGCTAGGCAGGGCCCCTCGCTGCCCGTGCTGGGGCCGTCACCCTCGCCGTGGTCAGACTGTCACCTTCCTCCCATCCAGCTTCCCAAGGCAGCAGCTCTGGCAGGTGGGAGCAGCGGGAGGCTCTGAGCACAGTCTGGTTCTCAGGGCTGCCCCTTCCCCTCTCCTTCACAGGCAGAGCGCCCGGCTCTGCTGCTGCATTTCTGCACCTTCCCCTCGAGGAGACGGGGCTGCAGCTCTGCAGCGGGTGGGTGTGAGGGGGCCTGGTGCATAATCTGCCTTGCAGCATTTATTCCTGCCAGCACAGAGGGCCCTGAAGCCTCAGCTTTTGCTGCTTTACGTTTTATGTCAATACATCTCTGTTGTTTGCTCCCTGATAGGAGAAATGCTGCTGCTGAGAATGGCAGTGCTTACACCTGCCTCCATTTCAGTACGGTTCCAGTGTGGGGGCAATTTGCCTTCTGAAAAAAAGCTCATTTAGGTATCTTACTGGGAATAACATTTTTTTTGCATATTACTCTTTTCTGTTATCCTCAAAATATCCTCATCTGAAACTGTTTCTCATCCAGTTTCAAATCATTTCTGTTCATGCACAGGTTCATAGATACTGTTTTTACAGGCATGTCTGCTTATCCATTTCAGCGTGGATTTAGCAGCTCTACAATGGTCTGCATATAATCCTACCACATACAGAAAAGAGAGAATAAGATACTAAAGAGGAAGGATGGATTAAATCGTGTAAGGAGTTAAGTTTTAGCTTGAGCTCTGTCCAGGCATGGATTTACTGGATAGGCAGAAAGGCTCTAGGCAGAAAGGGGCTATTTACACGTTAGCACTTGCAGCCATGGAGCTCTCTGTATCTGTACAAGCCTGCCATGCATTTCTTGAATCTCCTGATATCACTTAATCACTGTGTTATTTTTTCTCCTATTGCTGGGTAATGGAGTTAATATTGAGCTACAGGGATGGAGTTGAAGTTTAACTTTTTTTTTTTTCCACATGTCTTCAGACCTGCAGATGGAACAAGGATATAAAACATGTTTTCTTGAAGATTATTGAGTTATTAAAATATAGCTTTTATTTGGGAACACTAATCTTCCTTTGGTGTTTGCAAGTAACCTCGAGACTGCCAGGATGCACCAGGGGATATTTAGGATATTTAGGGGTAAATAAGCTGCTGGAACACCTGACAAATGCTGATAGGTGGGCACTTCTTCACTTCAGCAGAGATTGTCCCTTTTCATGAATGCTTATGTTGCACAAGCAATTGCTGCATTGCACTGCATCAGCACTGTTCCTAATCCTGATTTGGAAACGTCAACTGGTGACTTGACAAAGCGTGACACATGGTAAGTTAAAGTGTTTTCAGCTGCACTAACACAACAAATTGTAATGGCTCCAAAAGAGCCATTTCACTTGATTGTGTCCATAAACTACAAACCGCAAAGAAAAAAAAATACGCGGCCAAATGAATAAAGCATCATCAAATGCTGGTGTGTTAATGGTCACATTTTTTCTCCTTTTAGAAGAAATACTATTTGTCAGAGGAAAAACAAATAAGCATTCACTAGAGTTTTTGCTGCTGTTTAATCAGAAGTCCAGCCCCAGGGCCCTTTCTGTCTATATTACTTTCTTCATTTCCATGTGTTGAGAATGCATAATGCCCATCCTCGTAGTTCTGCTCCAGAATGAAAGCCTGGCCTATGCTCTCTGTTTGGGCCAAAACGTAGGCTGCCTTGGGCACTTGTTCTCCTGTTTTGGGGTGACACAAGCCTACTGTTGCTCAAGGAGGGCTTTGGTCTCATTCCTGGAGGAATGTCCCCCTGGCACAAGCGTGACATTGCAGCCTGTTTTTCCCTACAAGGCAGTTCATTAAGAAGAACAACACCTGCTTGGTGCTGGTCCAGGTTTTCTCCTTCCTTAGCAAGGCTGATGTTACACACAGAGTAACTGAGACCATTAAGGTTTCCGGGTAAGGAAATCAGGATGCAATTTGGCTTAATGAGACCTGCCACCGGGTCATCAACTGAGCAGCAAGGGCTGCTGCTTCTGCTGCCTGCGCACGGGCCAAAGCCCACGAGGAGCTCCCAGGCGCCGCAGAGATCTCACTCTTGTTGTGTACAGGCCGCAGGCCGCAGCCAGGCTGGGCTTTACTGGGGCCTCCTGGCTTTATGGGTATAAGCTGAAACACAGGAGGTTCCATCTCCAGGTGAGGAGGAACTTCTTTACTGTGAGGGTGACAGAGCCCTGGAACAGGCTGCCCAGGGAGGCTGTGGAGTCTCCTTCTCTGGAGGTCTTCCAAACCCACCTGGATGCCGCCCTGTGCCCCGTGCTCTGGGTGTCCCTGCTGGAACAGGAAGGTTGGACTAGATGATCTCTAGAGGTCCCTTCCAACCTTGAACATTCTGTGATTCTGTAATACCAGTACTTGTGCACGTGTATGTACAAACATGAATATAGACACTTGCCTCTTTCCCTCTGTGGTACCAGGGAGTCTGGGGTGAGCTGCTCTTAAAATGAAACATGGAAGTTGGCTGGAATAGCCAAACCAAACGGCCCCAGCGCAGCACCCAGCTGCCCAGCAAGGACATTATGTGGGGGTGTTCTCTGTAGCTGCAGGACTGAATAAGACTGCATCGAGTTAGCAGTTCATAAAAGGCTGATTTACCATTAGAAACTCATCCTTCTAAAGAGAAGAATAACCTACATCACAAGCAAGCTATCCAAAATTGTCCTTTTCCCTGAAAAGGGTATTAAAGCAGATTTTCCTGTGAATATATTTAAATAACTGAAATAAAGTGCCTCGCCAGTAAAATGGGGGATTTATCTCCGTACTGCTTAATCTGGTACTGAAACATGAACTTCCTCAGATACACAGTTAATGCACAATTGCCTGCTGCTTTTGACTATCTTCAGCCAACAGAAGGGCCCAAATACAAAATTACAGAAATTGGAGATGAAAGGTCTTAGTGAGTCAATTTGCTAAACCACTTGCCATGTTATCTGTGCTCCCTCTAATATACTGTCAAATGTTCTTGCAATCATCACTTGGACTTTTGATGTCATTTGCATTCTGAACAACTTTGGCTTCGCGCACAAATGAATGGATTACACTCATCCACCCGCAGGTTATTCATCTGTTCAAGAACATTTCTATGTAAGACAAGGGTATTGCCAAATTAAATAATCAATTAGAGAGCTTCTTGTTTTTGAGAAACCCCTTCATTTCCACTTACAGGTGCAAATTTCTGTATAAAATGGGTAACATTTTCTTCAACCTAACACAGCCATGTATGATTTATGAAATGTTACTCCAATAAGACAAGCTTATTTTACACTTTATTTACTCAGAACAGAACACTGATGGGAGAAATAAATGAGACAGACAAGATGATCCATAGTCAGGAGCACGGGTTGCTTTATTGCACAGCTAGGGACAGAATCTGGGCCTCCTGCATCACAGACCATTGACCTCGAAAGAAAAGAGATGGAAGGCAGTTTGGATTGGACAACTGGAACAAACCACACAGAAGAAAGAATCAATATGTATTGAGAGCTAATGATCAAGCGCTGGATCAAGATGCTCTGAATATGCAAGGCTGCAAAAACGCAGCGCTGGGGGGTACGTGGAGGCCGCTGCCCTTACGGCGCTCGGAGGGAAATTCATTACTTCAGAGGCCTCCTCCATTTGGTCTCTTCTACAAAATCATCAGAACTGCCTGCTCAGTAATTGAGGGAGGCACAACAATCAATTTCTACCTTGGAAATGTTTTGTGTGTGTTTGGGAGTACTCTGTTCTGTATTTCAAGTAGGCTACTCCTTTGAGAAAGCTTTAAAAATAAGCAGTAGCTCCCCGCTCATTCCCATCTTCCAGCACGCTTGTTCTGCTGCTGCTCCGGCCAGCAGGTTAACTAATTAAGCTGCACTTCCCAGGACTGTGCTGACAACACCTACATTATCAATGGGGCTTGTGACTAAAAGAAAAAAAAAAAAAGAAAAAAAAAAAAGGAAAATCCATTTGCTTTGTGTCCTCTACAAAACAGAGGAGAAAAAAATCAATTATTTGCAAAGCAGAAAGCGGGAAAAAAGGGAAAAGAGGTGATTAATATCATCCTTTTTTAAAAGATTTTTTGGGAGAAAGTTATCATTTTAATCTGAGAGATTTCTCTTGACAGCAATGGAATGTTATACAGTCCTGAGGATGGTTCTTCATTAATTCTACACCTGATTCACTGTGATCTTCCTATCTTGAGTGAAATCACGGCTCGAGAGATGTTGACAGGACTTCTCCAGTGACTGCAACGAAACTCAAGTTACACTTGTACTTTCAACACCCATTGAAGAGCGTGTTTGAATGCCAGAAGGATATAGGTGTCTAATGTGATTTTAAGTTCTGAAGCTGAAAGCAATGGTCATAAAAATTATGGTTTTGATTTGTTTTTTAATTTGGAGAGAAAACAAAACCCCTTAGCTCAGTTTGCTCTGTCTAGAAAGGCCTGAACTCCCATTAAAGACAAGGCAGTCTTTTATAGCAAAAGAGACTGCCATAGCTATTAGGATGGTGACAGTCTCTTCCACATCTCGTTTCTCAAAACCCTGCAGACACCTCATGAACAAGAGCTCCAGGGGCAGAGGCGCTGCCTCCCTGCCGGGCTCGGAGCCGCTGCTCCTGCTCCCTGCTCCTGCAGGGAACGCGCTGGGCTGCAAGGCCTGGAGCAGCGTTGGGAGCACAGCGCAAAATGAGGGGGTGCTATGAGAGTTTGGGTCCTCAGCACCCACCAGCCCCCATGGGACAACTTGTTGATGAGAAGGCTCTGCCCATGCTGGCCCTTGAGAAAACCCTCGTGACAAGGAGGTTGGTGGGTCGTCCTTGAGAAAACCCTCGTGACAAGGAGGTTGGTGGGTCATCTTTGAGAAAACCCTCGTGACAAGAAGCTTGGTGAGTCGTGCAGGTTGCAGCTGCTCCGATGTCTTTAACCAGGCCCAGCCCCAACTCCTGTCACCTGGCCCTGGCTGTGGACCAGGAAATTAAAGGGAAATCCCCAAAGTGCAGGTGTGTAGGGTAGCACTGCTGTTACTGACCTACCCCTGGTTCACTCATGGATTCCCACTTCTCATGCACACTTTTAAGCGTGGATTGGGAAAGCCAATGCTAGCCATGGACCCTCTTGGCTGCTCCGCAGGGCGCACGGGGGCCCACGGTGGTGTCTCCGACTGGGGAGACCTCGGAACAAAGACACAGGCAGCACCGCTCTGGGCAGGAGCGCGTTCAAACGCTCCCTACGCCTGTTGGAGAGGGGCCGCTCCGGGCAGGAGCGCGTTCAAACGCTCCCTACGCCTGTGCGAGGAGAGGGGCCGCTCCGGCCAGGAGCGCGTTCAAACGCTCCCTACACCTGTGCGAGGAGAGGGGCCGCTCCGGGCAGGAGCGCGTTCAAACGCTCCCTACACCTGTGTGGGAGGAGAGGGGCCGCTCCGGGCAGGAGCGCGCAAACACTCCCTCCACACGTTTGAGAGGGGCCGCTCCGGGCAGGAGCGCGTTCAAACGCTCCCTACGCCTGTGCGAGGAGAGGGGCCGCTCGGCGCGGCCGGCGGCTCCCCGCGTGC
>VZSG01000418.1:499309-523996 GCA_013398315.1 Nothoprocta pentlandii
GGTGAAGCTGGGCAACAATTTCAGCGAGAAGAGCAGCAAGCAGCCGCTGCTGGAGGATGGCTTCGACACCATCCCCCTCATCACGCCGCTCGACGTCAACCAGCTGCAGTTCCCGCCGCCGGACAAGGTAGGGCGGCCGGGCCGGGCTCCGCAGCGCACAAAGGGGCCGCCCCGCCGAGCAGCCCCCCTCGCGCCGCTCCGCAGCGAAGTCACCCCGGTGAGGGTGGGGAAAAGTAGGGAAAACGGTAGCTGTAAGTGTGCTTGGATCCCCGCGCCGCCCGCAGGAATACGGGCACGTAGGGCTCCGTGCTGCCTGGCGTATCCCGTCTCCTTCCGTGCCTTCCAGGATCTGGAAGGTACTGGATGTGCCCAGTGGATTGCATGGATTTGCTCCGCCGTGAGACACCCCCGTAGCGGGAAGGAGCTGCTCCCTCGGGAAGGTGCCGCTCCGTCCCTAAGGCGCCCATCCAGCATCCAGCCTAAGGCTCCATCCAGCCTGGCCAGGGCTCCCGCTCCCTGCCCGCCGCGGTGGGACCCGGCACCCCTGAAAGAGCGAGATGGGGACACCCCGCCCCGCTTCTCCCTGCAGGTTGTTCATCCCCAACACCCCACATAGGGGATTCGGATGGTCCATGGCCGCGGGGAACAGTCCGAGGTGCTGCTTGCAGCATGGGCGCCGCTTTCTTCATCCTATGCTAGGGATTGAGCGTAGGAAAAGGATGCGGTAGCTGGTAAATACGCTGCTTCCCCTCGCAGTAATTTATTAAATGCTGCTGTAAGTAACATGCTGCTGCATCCAGTAGCAGGATGCCCTTTCAGGTACTGATTTTTCAGATATGCAGCTGGCAAAGAGCTGTATGATCATTGGAAAATGAACAGCTAAACTGGGGAATGGTCAGTATTAGCTTTTAAATGATTTTCAGGATGATTTTTTGGTTTTGGCTTCATGTCTTCCAAGAGCTCAATTTTATTTTGAGATGAAATGATAGGTAGCCTTTAGCTAGCTTTTATTTTTTTTAGATAGATTGATTTTAAGCCTTGTAGCTTAAAACAATCACATATTCTTTTGTTAAGGGTGAGGAATTTGGATTTCTTTGGTTCTGTGTACCATGTTGCTTGCAGGCAGTACAACTACATTTGTGATCTCCATTTTAATGCCTCTCAACATCATTCTGTTCTGAGCGTGATGGCCACTTGGCAGGCATAAATACAGTAAAGCCATAGCAGCTGCTTTGGAGCCTTGGGGCCTGTTTTTCACCCGGAGTTACACGGATGTAAATCCCACAGCTGAGGACCAAAATCCACCCTGAGGCTTTACAACAACTTAAGTCCCATGTGCTCAGTATCCTGCCAACTGGTGACTAGACATGGCTGGTTACCGACAACCAGAGGTATTAGTTAGGTTACTCTGCTGTCACGCAGGTCTCAGCGTGGCCCGGGATTTAGCTCAAGTGCCGTCCATCCTGTTGAAGGATCTGTGCCGTTCCCGTTGCTCCTGTGCTGACAAAGACGTGCCAGGCAGGACCCCTCCCACTTTCACCAGGTTTTCCTTGAACAAAGCCACGCAGCTGGACCCAAAACCTAAGGAACGGGAGCCCTGCCTGGCTTTCCTGCTTTCCCCACTGTCCTTTTGGGCAGCAGCTTTCCCTTCCTTCTGCAGATATGGAGGGGAAAATAAGGAGCTCTCCTGGCTTTGTTCTGTGGCTGCCTCCTAAGCCACGTTAGTGTTTCTTTGTTGGTTGCTGTGGTCGAAAAGGCAGTAGGGCAGTGGATGTGAAAAACAGGCAACGTAGTAAGGCAGGATTGACACACAAAGCAAATTCTCAAGTACAAAGACGCTCATGTATAATAAATAGGAGTACATGCTTCTCATATCTGTGCTTATTATTCACTGACAAGGCTCCAGGATGGCGGAGGAGCCCAGCTTCAAGGATAGTAGTGACTGTAGCACAAAGGTGATTTTGATGGTTTTGACAGCTTCTAAATTAAGTGGATGAATTGATTTGAATTCATTTTTAGGTATGTTAAACAAAAGAAGACGTTACATAACCAAGCAGATAGAACTGTATGTTCAGCTCAGTAGCAACTGAATGTGATGCGAGTTGCCTGATATTATGCAACATAAGGGGGAGGAAGGGAAGTAAAATGTTAAAAACACTCCAAAAATCTTCAGTTTGCTCCTGTGTTACTGTTGGGCATGCAGAAAGTTACATAATTAAAATTATTATAACTATAGCTGAAAATAGATTTAGAAACTTCTTTCTCTGTGTCCTGTACATATCTTTGTAACATTTTTAATGTTTTTAAGGTTAAAATTTTTAATCAAGCTTTATGGTACTGAGCCTAGGCACAACTACATTCTCAAGATACCGTTTCTGGGGAATGAGGAGTGGGCAGGCAAACCAAAAGCTTCAGTTTCAGTATCTGGCTACCTCTAAGTGTCACAGTCCTAATTTTACAATAACATTATTGCCAGGGGCAACAGTGACACAATAATATCTGATAGCATAAGGTAACAACCGATTCTAACAGTTTAAAAGGAATTGCATATTTATTATTTGGAACCTCAGGAAAAAAGAAAAGTAAATCTAAACAGCACAATTGGTACAATAAACAGCTCACTATTTTGAGAGTGATACTTTGAAAAGGTGGTAAAATATGTATAAGACTTATCTGTGTAAGTGAGGCAAATAGGCTATGTAGGTGGAGATTTTGTACAGCTAGAATGCCTAGGAGAGCACTAGAGATGTGATGGAGGTAATGAATATTTTAGGAATACAGGTAAGATGCTGCATTTTATGGCTTGGGGCAATAGCTCATAGCAGGAGGTAAACTGAACTAAACTCGTGAAGGTTTCTGTGCATCTTGTTGCTTATAGCAAATAATCCCCAAGTCATCTGAGAATTTACTGGTGCAGTGCAAAGAGCTACATTCTCTCGCATATGGAACTAGGTGGGTCGTTTCTCTTCTTTCAAACTCAAAATGGTGCCATTGAAGAATATTGCTACTGATGGTACATTTCTAAGGGCCCTCTTAAATAACCCTCTGATCCCATTGGTCTGTGGTTTGAATCACATTATTATGAATCTCCTGAAGCAGATGGAAGTGGCTGCTCTCAACCTATACACACAGCACGAGGAAGTGATGTTTCATGGTGCGTTTGTATTTGAAGTAAGTAAGTGTCTGTGTGCTATAGCAGCACAGAGGCAGATGAACTAGAAAAACATCTTGAACCTTTGAGAAATACTTTGAGATAAAATTTACTGGCGATTGCTTTGAAAACAATAGATAGGAAAAAAAATAACTAGCAACTTACAGCTTCCATAGAGCAATTAGTAATGGTGGGAAAAATGCCTAGTATTGTGCTGGAAGCTCTTGTGGGCAGATAAGAGAAAAAAAAGCACTGTTAAGCTTTGGGGAAATTGTTTCCTGGTAAGTTAGTTAATTCTTGAGTAAATAAGATGGTTAGTTTTGAGGCTGGCAAATTCACCTGAGGATGTTTTAATAAGGTATTGACAGCTTGCTTTTTGATTTTCTTTTTTCTTTCAATTTTTTTCTTTAAGGTTGTGGTCAAAACGAAAACAGAATATGAACCTGACCGCAAGAAGGGCAAATTCCGTACTCCGAAAATAGCTGAATTCACAATCAGCATCACTGAAGGGGTCTCAGAAAGATTTAAGGTAAGCAGTGTTATCTGTAGATGATAATGACTCAGTTGTGCTCATAGAAGTGCTTAAAATCTATTACTGATCGTAGTCAAAACTGACTTTTGCTAACACAGTGGCTGTTGCAGGTCCAGCTGAAAAATAAATGGAAAAAAATCAATGTTAAAATAGTTCAGTCCTTAGCAATAAAAAGCAGAATCCAGTGGCATTATTGCTTTTAATTCCTCCCTGGCAGGTCAATTCAGAAGGCAGCTCTGGCAGTGGGTGGATTTGGGCACTTTGCTGCCAGGTGTCTGTGTGGGCTGTGCACAATTACTGTACATGGATAAAGCTCCTGTTTGTGTTGAAGGGCAAGAACCACAAGAGTATCTGTTTTCTTTTTGGCTTGTTATCTTTCTTCTGTAGCCAAACCCTTCTCATATAAGCACTGTCATATTCCATTATGTATTTCTTTGCAGTTTAATGTATGACTTGGCAGCTCAAGGGATATGCACCAGAGCTCCTTGCTATCAATTTTCCTGGTCCCCTTGTCCCTTTCAGCTTGGTGACGACTGTTGCTGGAGGCTGGTGGCTCAGCTTAAATCAGTGACTCGGGTCTGCTCCTGGGTGCCCACACTCTCATTCCCTTGAGCAGTCACAGGGGAAAGCTGGGAGCTTAACTGATGCAAGGATTGAGCCACCTTTCCTGTTTCTCACTGGAGAACAGGTTTTCTTGCTCGATATGAGCAAAGCAGAAAAGGTTGCACTTCTGATCATGTTCTTGTACCTTTTGTCTTAATAAATGAAGACCATCATTTTCTGGGGCTGTTAATGAGGCATCCTACCCAAGGATGCCAAGGCATCTTTAAAACAGCGGGCAACCATGCTGTTCAGTGCACAGGTACAAACATGGGTGTAAATCCTCATATTTAGCCTGAGCAGAAACACCAGGTTGCAAGAAAAATATGTATTCTTGTTACATAGCACCTCTGCATGTGACCTCTGTTTGCGTGATGGGAATTTTAAAATGCACCCAATGATTCTAACTCTGTAATGTGGAGAGTGAAACACAGGAATTGTACCTGGCCCATGCTTTTAAAAGCTCTCTAAACCCAAACTTTCATTCAGAAATGTATACGTTATATATATATATGTGTGTGTGTGTGTGTGTGTGTGTGTAGCTGTACCTGGAATTACTGCCTGGTAGAGTCTTCATCCATATAACAAAATCTGTAGGTTCTCTGTGTGTAGTGAACTCGCTCAGACTGACTAACAGAAGATGTCATGGAGTGTGACAGGGATTTACTGAGGAAATGAGGCCTAGTTCCATTTTTTTCTTCATCTGATTTGGAGCAAGGACATCCCATCCCTCAGAACATTCCTCTGGGAATTCTGACTCTTGCTTTCTCTTTATCATCCTGAATCCACAGTTGTAGTCCTTGAGATGAACCCCCACCTGCTCTTCTCTCAGGCGAGGTTTATATGTCATTGGGTAAGATGCAGACAGATATCTCAGGATTTGGGGCTCTTTTTCCCCTTTGTGCAAGTCCTGAGCTTGAAAGGACTCTAAAAGGGGCTCTGAAAATGCATGTAACACTGCAAGTGAGAGAGTGTTTAGTCCCAATATCCTGCTAAGGATTTAAGTTCAAGACTATTGAGAAGCCTCTATTCTTGGGTATTTTGCACTTAACAATAGCAGAAATATAGGGAGTCAGGTACTTTATCACTATAAGATTAAATTGTAGATGAGGAAGGATTTTCGAGCGTCTCAGCTGATCTGAACGTTTTACCTAAGAACATACATCTCTTTGTAGATCTGTCTTTGGGAAAGTTGAGCAAAGAATAACAAATAAATACCTTGTCATGCTGCTGCGTAGTCATTTCCAGCTTGTGTGGCTGAACGTTAGATGCCAGAGCATTTTGCTGTTGCATTTTTATGTCTCTTTGGATGGCATGCTTAAAATGTCTCTTAGATATTACTTTGTGATGATCGCTCTGGGATTAATCTCCTGCTACAGGGTTGCTAGGTTCTGCTGCTAGGTAACTGCTGCATCAGAGGGAGGTTGCAGGGAGATCTGGCTTCTCTTGGGACTTGCATGGTGATTCACACCGTGGCTCTAAGTCTAGGCTTGGAAAGCAGGGCATGGGGGCTGATCAATTAGGAAAACTGTGGTTCAGTTAATTGAAAACAATCGTTTTATGCAGCGCAATCGGGTCCTAAAAATGTTCCTTAATTTCTATGCAACAGCTTTTGAATTAAATTAATGCTGCTTGTAACATTTTAAAAAGCAGGCATGATTGTCATATTCACCACTCCCAGTAGTAAATATTTCATGAATAATTGATGCTTTTTCATAAATATGTAGATGAAAAGTACTGATTGTGTGACGTTTTCTCCTGGGTCCTTATTAATTGTGAACTATCATGTTAATGGCTGCTGTAGATTCTGAGAGAGCAAAATGATATTTGTTTGAAAATTAAATATTTGCTATAATTATAAAATGCATTATTTAACTAGTGGAATATTGACTTTGGCTTGGAGAAAAAAATCAGAAGCTGTTTTAGTGGGTTTAATATGCTGCATCACCAGTGCATAAGCTTGCCACAAGATGCAAAATCAAATGTTACACTAAGAATAAAAACAGGCGCTCATATTTGCTAATAATTCAGATGTGTATTCTAAGATGTAGGCCTTAAATAAGGACAAAGCTGATGGCATTTGGGGGACTCAGTAGTGCAGATCACCTGAAGCTCAATTTTCTTGAGAAATTAGGCATTATGGTAATAAATGCAGCCCCTCCAGCACGTGCCCATGGCATGTAGATCGTTTGGTGTTTTAGCAGCCGAGTGAGTAAGAGAGTTCTCTGCATTCAGTCCACGTGGTGAGCAGATCTAACAGCAGGGCTGAGAATGTTGACACAGGGAAACGCGGTGGATTTGGGTGCTAAGTTCTGAATTCAAATCAGAATCTGTTCCAAATATCCCTGCAGGTCAAAATGCAAAGATTTAATGATTCTGTTAAACCTTTAGCTTTACAGCAGTAATCACACCAAAGATGATGTGTTTTGGGTTTTTTTTTGGTTTTTTTTTCACTGAAGATCATATTTTTCATTGATAACTAGTAGCCGCCTTCTTTGGGCCGTGTAGGTAACGTGGGGGGCTGATTCCCCACATCTGGCAGGCAGTTTTCCCTGAGGCAGGTTTTCTTCTTGTGTAAATCATCCGCTATAAAGAACAGTACAGCATGGCTGGAACTGCCATTTCAAAAGAGATTTATGAATCGGGTGCTAGAAGGAAATTATTGCGGGAGAAAATTGATGGTATCAGTTAGCCAGGGCCAAACTCCTGGCTCCATTGCTGGACAGCATTTTTTACAAACTGCAGTTGGATTTCGTGGTCGGATGTCTGCTCTGGCTCCCGCTGAACTGGGCCACAACAGTCTGCTGCACACAAGCACAGCCATTCCAGAAACAATCTGTTGTACCAAAGCAGGAAATTTTTATCTTTGGGAAAACCTGAATAAAGAACACTGGCTATTTTGAAAGCAAATACTTCAGTTTCCCAGGAAATTTCGGCCAAGCAGCAAGGTTTGAATAAAATGCAACTGTGCTGTGCCTCGAACCCTGTGGTTCTGCACAAAGGCACAGCAGTTCTGCAGAGCTTGTCCTTGCCACGGCGTCATGGACAGAGCTGCAGAGCCAGAGCCTGAAGCTTCCGTGTGCCAGGGCCTTGTGGCACAGCCATGAAAAGGAAGTTCTGCAAGGGAACTAACGAGAGACCTTCTAAAATTGTACTTGGTTATCTTAAAAGGTGGGAAAATGCATATTTTTGCATATATTTAAATATGCTATTATTGCTCAGTCTTATAGGGCCTTCCTCTAAAACATGTTTACCTGTTTTTCTTAGTTTAACTATATTGCTCAGTACTAAATATATATATTTTTACTTATTAATTACCTAGTATTACTGACTGCCATGTAGTGCTGGGAATGGCAGGTGCTTCTGCTGTCAGTAGTTCTGTTTAAAGTTGCTCACGAGTGTAAGTGTTTGGCAGGATTTAGGTTTTGAATCTTTCCTATCTTGCTTAAGCAAGAAAAATAAAAACTAGGTAGCAGTTCTTTTATTATAGTTGCTGTTTTTGAAAGTAAAGGCACTTCAGGACAACCATCTTTACTGGTTTTTTTAATTCTTTTTCTTTATTCCTTTTTAAAAAAATAAAATATATATTTCTTTTTCCTAGCTACAGCGGATAATTTCCAATTAAGCTCCTGACTGAATTCCCGATGAAAAGGAGTTTTTTTACAGTCAGAGCTGGGAGATTTAAGTAAAACGTGTGCCTAACACGAACCCCTCCCCGGTCTGGATTGTATCCTATGCCTTTGCACTGCTTAGAAATCCTTTTCTTGGACTAGGACGACTGACTGCAGTGACCCAGAAGGTGCTTGGGGTGTCTCCTGGTGTAAGCAGCCTTACACAGCCCATCCTCATGGAGTAGGGATGTAGTAATCTCATCTAGCCTCGCTGCTGCCCTGGCTGATCCTTTCTGGAGTTTGAATGGGAAGGTAGCGAGGTCCTCCCTTCAGGCTGTGAGGGCTCCTGGGCTGCTTCCTCTGCAGGGGACACTGTGGTGACCAGCTGAGTCAAACCACTGCCCCGGACCTGCCTCCTGGCAGTGCCTGCCCCAGGGTTCATTAGCAGCTCCCTTGCAGGCAGGGGGCTCTTGTGGCCTTGCACTGTCTGTTCTAGGAAGAACTTGGGTCTGTAGCTTCTCCTCATTTTCGGTTACTGGCCTTCGCTTGTCATTTGACCTTTTTGCTACTACTGAGTCATCTCCAGGTAAGTTCTCAAATGGGTGCTTTCTTCCTCTTTGTCATGTTAAGAGAAGGGCAGCACTTTGATTGCTTTGCTTTCTTTTTGTTACAGCCTACCCCAAGGTCCATCTCTTCTTTGAGCACAAAGGTTTGGTGGGGATGTTCTGGCAGAGAAGTTGGGCTTAATGGTTAGGTGCCAGTCACATAGCCAGGTGTGAGATGTGATGTTGGAAATGCCCTCCCGAAAGGAGGCACCTTGTTGTCTTTTGAGCCATCAGAAATGCCGTGTGTTTTCCCACGGTGGTTTAACCAACCTGTTCTGCACAGCTAGGACTGCAGCGTAAGCGCATCGGGATCAAATCCTGCATGTGGACAAGGGAACAGTCCTTCCGTTCTTTCATGTTGCCATCATTTTCAAGCTGAATCTTCCTTATTACCTCTTACCTGTATTGTCTCGGGCTCGTCTCGCGTGAGACTCTTACAGACAGGCTAGGAGCAAACAGGAAAAACATGATGGAAAAACATGAACATTACGGGAGGCAGAGAGTCGATTTCCCTGCTCTGGGGCTCCGTGCAGTTGGAGCTGCAGGATGCAGGGAGGTCGAATCAAGGCCGTGGCCATTTGCAGGGAAGGCAACGTGATGTTTCACAAATTCCAGTCTGTGGGATGTAGCCAGACTCAATCTATTGTAATTACAGTCTGCCTGCCCAAAATTCTGTAGTTTAAATTAGATAGCAATAATCTTAATTTCCTGTCGTAAATGGTTGTGCAGAGTTACTGTATTTCATCTGAGAGCTTTGCCTTTCACTGGTGAGCAAAGCATAAATTGGTTGTAAATCATTGCAGATGAAAAGTGCTCTATAAATGCACGTCTTCACTCTTTTTATTTAGCCCCAAATGGGGGCTGGGAGGTTACAGGCAAATCAGAAACAAAAGTCGTGTTCCTAAGAGGCTGTGATTGACATAGGTTATGCATGGGTGTAGAATAGAGGTGAGATGACACCAAGTGCCAGTGACGGAGCAGTGAAGATGTCCTGTTAGTTCCCCTTCTCGTAGCCGTGGGAGCGCTCCTGAGTAGATGTTTATGCTTCCCGAGAGCTGTGTGATGGGGAGAAAAGGGGACAGAAGCAGGAAGGGATGTGAAGAGAAGCAGGCATAGCTGGTGCGGTTGATGAATATTGCTGTGCATTCTTGCTTGATTAAAATGGGAGCAAGATAAATGCTCAGAAAGTGAGGAAGGAGGAGCACGGCCTGCAGCCGCAGGACCCTGCGCTGGGCTGGGCACGGGATCTCCTAGCAAACCTCCACGGCCGGGCCTCGTCACCAGCCGCTCACGTGTCAGCGTCGTCGTCAGCTCCAGCGGGTTTAATTTGCTTGGCTAAATGCTTACAGAGTCTGAAGAGCTTTTATTTTTTATTTTTTTGCCATGAGTACGCTTAGTTCATTCATTAGTCATCTCTCATTTCGATTACTGTAATGGCTTCTGGCTAGACACTGTCCTTCTTCTGCTCTTCACTTGCAATCTATTCAGAAACCTGCCACTTGCATAATATCTTGTCATCTCTCCTGTTCACCGAGCTCTGCTGCCAGATCTCCTTAAAACCAATTTTAAAGGATACCCTGCAGATAGAAACAAAACCACGCTGCAGGTCCTGGGTTTAAGCAAAGGGTTCATGGTGCTTTCTTGTTGTTAGCTTTCCCGTAGCCTGCACAGGGAGCGTTTAGCTTGCGACCTTGCTGTGGCAGAAGGCAATAACATGTGCTGGCCAGCTCAGGCTTAGGAGTGAACTGGGGATCAGACAGTTGTGCATCGTTACTGGTGGGTATTTGTGAAAGAGAAGGAAAAAAAAATGCTAGAAGGAAGAGGAGGATTTTCAGCTTATAGGAGAGAAGTGAATTGGATTAATGATGGGATCATCTTGAAACCCACTGCTGGGTTTCTTTCCATCTGTGTCATTTGTACGTGCAGCTCCTCTCCTTGCGTGCAGGTTGCTGGTATCCTGAAGGATGGTCGGAGAACGGAGCTCCTGGCCTGTTAGGAAGGCGACAAGGGCTTACTTGGCTAGGGATTTGCAAACGGAATGTGATTACAAATTACTGGAGATAACGAGAGTAAAATCTACATGCTAATACCAACATTAATGAGATTAGGTGATTCAGTAAGTGCGAGAGAAGGATTGCCTGGGAACGAGGAGCCGGGAGCCCTGGGAGCTCCGCGCGGCGCTGGGAGCACCGGGAGCAGGGAGGACTCGCCGGCCTCCCGTGACCACTTCCCAAAGTGCTTCCAGAGCCTGGGAGAGACCGAGGGCCTAGAGACTGCGGGGTTATGTGTATCAGTAACACCAGTGCCGCCTTCAGCTAGGGAATAGCTGGTCGGCTTTCCAGCCTCTCCCGGAGGACGCGTCCGCATCCTGGAGTGTTCGCAGCTGGGAAACAGTTTCATACTTCTACTATTCCCTGCCAGCAGGATGGGCCCCGAGTATGTTTAAAATCCTTGGAAACTTGTGGGTGGTTTTCAAAGCGTTTTGAAGCATTTACCCCTTTCCGTGGAGGAGAAGGACGAGACCAGGACCAGCCTGTTGCTCCTCTTGCTGGCAGCGTCCCCCTTGGAAGGACGGTTCTCCGAGGGAAGGCGCTTTCTCCAGGCCCTGCGGAATAGGCCTCGCAGGCCTGGGAAGCCGGGCAATGGCACCACCTCCCCCTTTCTTGCCTCTCTTTTCCTTCCTCCTTCCCTATCCCTGTTCAGAAGGGACACAGGAGGGTTGTGCAGGCTTGGAGCCAGCGGGACGGGATCCCCCCGTGTTAACCCTTGGCTGCCCAAACGAGTCATAAAGTTGGGGGAAGGCCACTTGGATTGGAGAGCGGGTGTCAGTGCGAGGTTTTAGAGGTTGGTGAGAGATGGGATTTTTTTTTCTTTTAATCCAATTATTGTTCTGGGAAACTGAATATGTTACTATGAAGCAGAAAGGCCCTTTGCTTCCTGTCTCCTTTAGATGGGCACAGTTGCCTTAATATTAATATTTCTTCTGCTAAATTACTTTCTGATCTGTGGTTCTCCTTGCCCTCTTTCCTGTCCCTCTGAGTTTTTTTTTGCTTATTTTCTGGTGATATCCTTGTAAAATCCATATTTTGTGCAGCAAAAGCTGCTGCTCGGCCACGGTGACGCGGCCTTCCCGCTATGGGTGTCCGTGAGGCTCATCCTGCTTTTTCCCTATCAGCCCTAGTCCCGCTGCCAGTGCTGCAAATCCTGGCAGTTCCAGGTTTATCATACTGGTGGTGTGAGGCTCTGGGCTTTTCTGTTTTTCCTTGCTTACTAAAATACCAGGTTGTCTTTCTTGGCATAACTGACCATAATATGTTGGAAATTTTCTTTTTAGGAGGTGTATATACTTGCTTCACCCATATTTATTTAAAATATAGATCATATTGTACTTGAATTTATTAATTTGTTATATTTTAACTTCATTTTTTTTTAATGCTGTAACAGATGCATTTTTCGAATTTGCCCCCAAAAAGCTCAACCACTCCTGCTCTGTAGTCTTCTAATCTCTAGGAGCTTCTCATTTGCGTTTGAGTAGAAATTTTTGAAAATTAGCAGCTCCCGTCTAGGACATTCCTCCCGGTAACGAGGGCTGTTTGCTCAGCACACAGCTCCCGCAGAAGGACAGAGACCTGATCGGGGAGCTTGGCAGGGAAATGGGCACGCCAGAAGCCGGTGCTTTTCCCGGCCAGAGGGAGAGGAACCTTGGAGGGAATTTTATTTCCTTTATTATTAAAAGGCTGCCCAGGCTCCAGCTGCTTGGGGTTTAATCCTGGGAGGGCTGGCCTGCTCCCGAGGCTAATCCCGGTGTGAAGCTCAGCCCCCCGGCGAGCCCGGACGGACGCGGGCAAGGTCGGGCTGCGTGGCACAGGCCTTGCTCCCGCTGCGGCAGGGACGGTTGTGCCTACAGTTTTCAACTCCCTGCACAGGCCTGGCAGGGAATGAACCTGGCAGGGAATGACTCCTGTGCAGTCACCACAGGGTAGGGAAGCCCCGGGTTAACCTGTAAATTCGGGAGCCCTGTGCTGCCAGGCTTGCAGGCTGCCGGCTTAACCATCCGTATGCGACGGGTGACACGAACATGTGCCCTAGCAAGAGGGGACACTCTCCTTCTCCTTGCTTTCCTAGTCACCTTCACTATCTGATGACACCTGTGTTAATTTATCATCATTTCGCTCCATTCTTGGCCAGGCAAGGGGTAAGCAAACGTGTTTATCCAGTGGCAGCTGACATAAACTCACATCTACATCACTCACGTACTGGAAGAGCAGCAGACCAAACCTCAAGCACCTCCGTGTGTCCTTGAGGCCTCGTGTGTGTGCGGAGCAGAGAAGCAACCCAAGAAGCCTCCCCGTGCACTGCTGCCCTGCTGTGTCCTGTGAGCTGCCCTGCTGTGTCCTGTGAGCAGGGGGCAGGCCGAGGCGCTCGGGTGCCTCTTTCTCACCTCCCTCAATAGCTGAATAACCAATTTCATTCTTTGCTTGATTTTACTGCAGAGCGAGTTCCTAAGTGACCTCTGCCTCCTTCAGCAGCAAACAGCCCTGCAATAAGCCGGGCTTTGCTCACCTGAGTGTTCTGTTTTCTTTACAGGTAACCGTGCTGGTCCTCTTTGCCCTTGCATTCCTAACATGTGTCGTGTTCCTGGTAGTCTACAAGGTTTACAAGTATGATCACACCTGTCCAGAAGGATTTGTTTTCAAGGTAAATTGCATGCGCATTCTGGAAAAAAGGAGTCTTTAGTTTTCTGCATAACCTTGATGCTACTTCACATACAGAGTTGTGCTTGTTTCATAGGTCACTGTGCTTCCTGTTGTGTTTTTCTGCTTAATTTGTCAGGGGGATTGTGGCTATCACACTAGTTTAATAATGTTTACCATTATTTCTGTTAAAGTATAGTGAGAGTCCCACACCAGTGTTCTTCAGACCAACTTCATCTGCACCCATTTAAAAGCCCTTATTTATCGTGCTGTACCCTTGGATGGTTCTTCCAAAATCACACATTGTAAGAGAAAACATAAGGATAAATCTTGCACATTCCAGAGCCAATTACCTTTCTCCAGGTATGCCACAGAAATAGGGAAGTCATCTTTCCATTAAGAGTAGCAGAGTTAAATAAGGGTAGTAGAAATAATGTCTTGTTCTAGAACAGTGACCTCCAAGCTCTATCGTTGCAGGCCAAACATGATGCCAAAAAGGGAAAATATCCATTTATTTGGGGAAAAAAAGATACTTTGGCTAACTGAAAGGGGCTGGGGCTCACATAATTCTTACAAGATGATGGTGCTGGCTCTCCAGCTATGACCTGGGCTGAAAGTCAGGAGGGAAACATTGATTTCTCAGTTGTAAATTCCGCAAGGTTGGACTTTGCTGCAGTTAGGTGAGAAAATCAGCATTGATGATGACTCTCTATGTTCTTTTGAGAATATCTATTCAGGCAGGTACCTTGTGTAACTTCAGAATGATTCCTGTAGAAACGGGTGCCTCAGCACTCCTGAGAAACCTCTGCAGAACCTTCTGTGCCTGTCACGTCAGGCACTTGGGCACTTCAAAAGAATCCTGACAACACTGTAGTCAGGGATGCTGTACGGGATTGATGTCGCTCCAAGCATTTTTAGGCTGCTGCCTTTTCTTGGTTCGAGAGGGGGAAAAACCACTGTGGTCAAAACTCTCAGCTGCAACTCAGGCGATTCAGCTTTTGCTTCTGTTGGTATTTTTTGTGTCATCTCAGGCAAGCTGGGAAACCTCTCTGGGCCCGTGTCCCATGGGATGCCGGTTTTTTTCCAAGCTTTCTGTTGGCTTCAAGCGCTCTGGAACACGGGCTGCGTGATCTGCAGCGGCGCATCCTAAGCTGAGAGCTGCCGTCTGCCGCTTCCGTGTCCTTTTCCATCACATCCTCCTTCCCTGAGCCGCAGCCTGCTGTTTGCTGCTGCCTTCTCCTTCTGGCCTCAGCAACACTTGAGAGCAGGACAGTTTCTTAGTTGTGTTCCAGTCCTTTGTTGACAGAACCGTTTATCCCTTGGCCATTTATCCCTTCTTAGGATCTGGTGCTTCACACCGAGGTCGGGCAGGACGTCCCGTGGCTGATGCTCCGTTCATAAGGCGCAGCCCATCCCGAGTGCTGCGTTACAGAGCGTTACTCTCCAGGTGCAGGGTTTGTGGAGGTGGTTTCCTAGATGCTCAGAGGCAAAATGCTGGGATTCAGTGTCTTTGGTCCTTTAAATCTGCGAGTTCTCCAGGATAAGCAGGCTAAAGAGCCTGAAACCACCCGTGCTGACACAAACTGGTGTTTGCTGCGCTTGCCTGTTCCTGAGAGCCTGTGCGTGTCGTGACGCAGCTGGGCACAGAGCTCCAAGAGGGCCTGAGAAGCTGGTGCCGTCGCATCCTCGCGGGGAGGGCTCTGCGGACGGTCCGTGCCCCACGGCCTCCAGCAGCGCAGCCTGGCCCGGTGGCCCTGGCCTTGGGATGCGTGGGGCAGCTGGGATTTTATCAGGCCCTAAAGGCCTTAACTTGTAAGTAATGTTTGGAGCAGAAGGGCTGGGAAGGAACCAGGGCTGCGGGGTCGCTCCCTAGCACCCCATTTCTGCTCCTGCCATCCCTTAATAGCTCTCCAGGAGCTCTGAGCTCCAAGGAAACAAACTGTACAAGGTTAGAAACACACTGCAGAAGCCGGGGGAGCCACCAGGGAGGTTTTGTGCATCCTCCCTGGGAACACGGGCTCGGGGGAGCACAAATGCAGTCAGGACAACAACGCTGGTGCCCGTTTCCTAGGCCCTTCTGTGGCTGCAAGGAAGGAGCGCTGCAGTCGTGTTTGCCTGGGGCAGAGCACAGGGCTGCTGTTGCAACTGCAGGGCCTGCGGGGATGGGCGCTCGCAGGAAACTTGGCTTGTCTCCAGCACTGATGATTATATCCCATCGATTTGAATTTCCCTGCTGGGACTAATGAGATCCATGGATTGTGTCCCTTCCCCCACTTTAAACATTGGGAATTGTGACTGCATCCCGGGGCTGGGAGAGGTAACACCCGTGTCCAAGTCTGTTCATCCTGTCGGGGGTGGTGGCAGCGACGTGGCCGCCGCGGCCTCAGGGCACGAGCGGGGCCGGTCCATGGAGGGGACCTGGGGAGGCTCCAGTCCTGGGACAGGAGCGCTGCCTCTCACAGCCACCTCTGCCCCAACATTGGAGTCATGGGGCAGGCTCATGAAACTACCCACAGGCTCATATGTATATACATATATATATATATATGTATAGTCAATTCTTGCCTTTTTCTTTCATACTATGTGATGCTTTCTTCACCCTAAAATGTTTAGGATGCAGGAGGTCACCTGGTGGCCTCCTTCCCAAACAGTATGTTTTGGCTTTTCTCATTTATACTGTTTGAAACAGTTGTAACTGAAAGAGCTGTTAATGCTGGTGGTTTTTTTTTGGTTTTTTTTTTTTTTTTTTTGACTAAGGCAAGGTTTGATCCTAAGCTAAATGGGGACACGTCTGAAATCTGATTAGTATCTGGTCCTTCAGCACATTCTTGAATGTACTTCTGTGCCCACAAGTTTCCCATGGAAAGTCGTGCTTGCTGAACTCAAGAGCAGTAACTGAAGGCTGCTTTGAGCAGCAGTGCTGCACGTGGCAGGGGTGCCCTGACAGTGCTGCAGGCAGGAAGCCCCACCAGGCTCTTTCCCGCTAAAGCAGCTGCAGGAAGGGGAGCTGGGAGTGCACAAAACTGGGGCAGGGGCAGGATGCTCCCCTGGGGCTCTCGCTGCATCATCACTGGCCTCGCTAAAAGCTGCCCGCAGACTGATGCAGCCCTCACATCCACCTGGGTTTTTTTAAAGGACAATAAAGTCACAATCTTGGTATTTCACCATCTCAATCAGGTAGGTGGTTCTCAGGAACTTGGAGCACTCAGCAGTTCCTATGGAGTACTCTTAAACTTGAGAGAAATTAAATCACGTAGTCGCATTTCAGGATGGTTTTAAATGCCCATCATTGTCTTTCTGAAAACCGAAGGGCCAGGTATTTTGTGTGTTCACAAGCTGGGTCCCCCATGGTGTTTTCGCCTTGCTATAAACCTGTCCCTGCTCTAGTACCAAGATACTGGTATTAATTTCCACCACATCGCCCCAAACCAACGCAGGTGCCTGAAGTGCTAATCTAAGGCTAGAAATGGGGCGCCTGCAAGTGCAGCTCAAACAGCTGGAGCTATTTAGCTGAGGAGGAGACAGCAGCAACATAGGGCTGTAAATAGAGATTTGGCACTTGTAAAAATAAGTCTGGGTGCTGCATGTTGTATATCCTGGCTCTGGAATAGAAACCTGGGTCGGTCTTCCTGGCACAGGCACGCGTGTGCCGGGAAGACGGACCCGGGTCTCTATTCCAGAGGTTTGAGGAGTGCAGTGGGCAGGAGGTTGTGACAGCAGCAGAACTGCTGGGTGTCTCGTCTAATCTCACACCAAATAGAGGGAAACAGGGAAACAGGGAAAGAAAATCCAACCTCCATCCAGCGTGTCTGGAACCCCGTGGATAACCCAAGCGCTGTTTTTTCCTTTCCAGAATAATCAGTGCATTCCAGCTGGATTGGAAAACTACTACTCGGAACAAGACTCCAGTGCCCGAGGGAAATTTTACACGGTCATAAACCACTACAACCTGGCCAAGCAAACGATCACGCGCTCCGTGTCGCCCTGGATGACGGTGCTGTCCGAAGAGAAGCTCTCCGAGCAGGAGACTGAGGCTGCAGAGAAATCAGCTTAGCTCAGATAAGCTCGTTAGGACCCCAATGTCATTTGAAGGTAACTAAGGGACTTTAAGGACCTTTTCATTGATGCTAATTACGGATAATTTAGAGGTTACTCATGTTTATGGTGCAGTTGCTTCTGTTTGCTGATACTGCTTTGCAAAAAAATAACAAAAAACAAAAGCAACCAAACGAAAACTTGCTGCAGACCATTTCTGGGCATAAAACAAGGTGCATCTCAGCATCGCTTTAGAGCTTTGACACCATTTTCAATGTTTAAGAAATCCAATGTTATATATGGTCTTGTAACTTCTTGGATGCTGACAGATTTCTTCATGGGATTTTGCAGGGCTTGAAATTTAGATAAATCATGTGTTCTGTTGTCGGAACTGGCACTTTATTTATTCTTTCTCTTATTGTTGGTCATTTTGCAAACCGAAACATCACAGCCATAACTAGAGTGATCTCTTGTTTCGCTAAGAGCTGTATCTTTATATTTGATTTCTGCTCAAGCAAGAATGATAACAGCAAGAGCGTAATATAATGATTGGTATGGAGGAAGGACAGATAGGTGAGGTAGCATTTTTTTTCTTACATTTCTTTACTGTTGTTGATTTGTAAGTGATAATGAAGTTCTCTGCAACACGGCATGCTCAATGTTTTATTATTGCTGTCAACAGGATTTAACTGCATTTTCCACTGTGGCTTTAGCATCTTGATAAGGATGTGCACAGAAACATGAACTAGATAAGACACTATGGAAAAACACAGGCATTTTTAGTAATGGATGTTGAGGCTAGTGTAAAAAAAAAAAAAACTCATTAAGTTAAGGATGTTCTAATGAGAAATGACATGTTTTAATCATATTAAGAGGCAGAAAGCCTATTCACAGTAGATGTAGTCCACTATGTAATTTGTTGGATATGACAGATGGAGTAATGTCTAAATTTGCTCTTATTACATTAACATTTTCCCTTTTATCTATGATGATTATCTTTGAGTTAAATGTATGGTTTGCAGTTTGCTACTCTTTAAAACACAGAGCATCACAAGTGGAACAGTAGCATCTAGGTACCCAGCTGGCTGTTTTGAAGCTACATGTGAAACGTGAGTGAAGAAGTTTGTGTCATGTAGGGCTCGGGAGGGGAAAGAGGTAGATGGGCATCGTCTTGTGGATCCACGGTCAAGCTCCATTGTAATTACAGATTTCTCATCTCTTCTTCGTAGGAAACCATGTTTTCATTTTTATTATAAATCTCAAATACAAATATTACAACAGAAATCATGCCATGACTGTTTAAGTTGAAAGAGGGGTGGGACCCAGGTAACCAGCTCCTTTTTCTCTTTCTGTTCTTATTACTGGGATGTGCTGGTTGTGGTGGACATGTCAAAAGTTCCATTGTTTTTGTAGAAACTATTCAAAATGGAAGGGGAGAAACCATCAATCTGGGTTCTTTCTCAGCACAGAGAGTTCAACAAACATGGTCACCTTTCCCCTTTAATTCTTCTCCCATACAGTTGTGCTGTTAACAAATTTTCTTACCAATACAAGTAAAAAAGCATTATTCCTTAATTCTCCAGGTTTGATATGAAACGTGCATTAAACAGTAATATTGGTAAAAGGCTTTTTATTATGTCATTTTGTTAAATGGAATGCATAAAAAGCAATAAATTATGTGCCAAATTGTTCTTTGCATTTAAAATTTCAAGCTTATGTTAAAAAATGTTCAAAACATACCATGTTTGCATTTTCTTGGAGGCAAATACATTACTGAATGTAATTAATTCACATGTAACTTTTGACATTTTCACTCTGTACAGAATAAAGAATAAGGATGATACTGCTTGTGGCCTATCTCTATAGATACATTTCTGAAGAGAGCCAAACAAACGGTTCATATCAACATATTTACAGAGGCCATTCAGATATTACAAGGTAGGAAGATTATCCGACATCGAAGCAATTCATTACATATCTCCTCTCGAACTTAAGGCAATAAAAACAGCTTTATGTAACAAAGCAATTCAAGTTAAAACAGATGAGAGACAATCAGCCAACTTGTTTCTCTCATTATAGCAGTAAACATCAAAAATAGTGATGCTTTCCTGTCCCGTGAGGCGTCTCGCTGCTGCCCAGGCCTGCAGGCAGCAGCAGGGTTCCCTCTGCCTCCCACAGGCACCAGTTTCTTCCTTCTCATCTAGAGGTGGCTCGAGTGTTTCTGCACTGAACACGTCACTCACCAGTTTAGTACTTGGAAGAGTGTGGCTTTAATATTGTCTATTCTTTGGCTTTGTTCCAGCATCTCAGAACATGTTTCATTTACACATTTGTTTTCTTGTATTATCTTCTTTGCACCTCAAAGTAAAGTGTTTCAGGGGGTGCTTTGGTTTGCTTTTGAAATCAACCACCTTTTTGATCTCTGACTAAAGCAGTTCTCCAAGATCAGAAGTGGAGGTCACACATGCAGCCTGCTCCCGCTGAACAGGGCAGTGGATTAAGTGCTTGCACCAACCTAGTGGCTTTTGCACCATATTTTTCACATGATCTGCTCTGTACACAGAGAGGGGGACTTTAAATATCAACAAATGGGGTAAAACAACAACTTCTTTTTCTGTTACTGTCTATGCTGCTGCTCACGGCTTTCTTACCAACTGATTCAAAGATTTCTGGTTCTTTGCAGTTTGGATTAGCATTTGTTTTAAGTCCCTTTATCAAATGTAATCAGCTCCCTCTGCACTAATACATATGTATTGATTCATTGGCAAATACTTCCATTATAGCAGTATGAAAAAAAAAAAAAAGCATAAACTATGCAGGTCAGACTATCCCACTCCACAGAAAACATGTCAAGCGTTCTTAAACCAAAGCTTGCAGATAATGGTTTAATCAGTTATCGTACCAGTCCAGGAAAAGCAAGGAAAAGGAGCACATCACAAGGAAGAAGAGGATCCAGACTCTGAAGCCAGCGTTGTTTTTGATTGCCTGGGAGGAGAAAGGGAATGTCCATTAGCATTGCCAGGAAAGGTTCAACAAGTATTTCAACAGTGACAACCCTTGAGGCCTGCTAGTGGCTTCAGCCTTCCTTACCAGAGGGACAGAGACAAAACCCACCATCACTTTAGATAAACAGAGGGCAGCTGGCTACACCTCGCCAGATCCACCCCACTAAAGGTTCTTTGAAAACCCGTCATTAAAAAAAGCTATATATCTTTGTCGAAGACAAGGTCGCTGCATCTAAAACATGGAGAACTATGACAAAAATCTACGCATTTATTTAAAAAACTAGCTTTAAGTAAGTTCCAAAATTGAATTTGTGTCATCAGAAGTCAATTCTCCATCATTCTAATAAACATCTTCCACCTAAGAAAACCCAGCAGTGCTTTCTGGCCACCGGGGTAGCACTGCCCATGAGGTGTTTAGACCTCAAAGCAAGTAGCAAATCTAGCAAAAAAATTTCTAGGGGTATTCTAGACACTAGGGGTCTCCCAGAACTGACACTTGCAGCTACCAGGGGACCTATTTAACGCTTTCTTCAGATTTATTCATGTAATGCATCTTTTCATGTAATGCAAACATTAGTATGAATGAATGGTTTTGTATTTGGCACCTCTAGCACCTCCTCTACTGTTTCCTCAACAAACTGAAGGAAACTGAACAAAACTGAAGGAAAAAATGAAATTAGTGCCACAGGGTGAACACAAGTCTCTGCATCTCTGACCATGAAGTGGTGGAGTTTGGGGTCCTGCAGGGAGGAAGCAGGTCCATGAGCAGCCTCAAGCCCACTGGGAGGGATTCCATGGGACGGGGCCCTACAAGGAAGGAGGGTCCAAGGGAGCATCATTGCTCCAAGGCCAGGAGTGACACAAGGAGCCCCGTGGGGATGGGCAAGGAGCTCCTGGCAGAAGAAGGGGGGAAAAAGAATGTGGAAAGGAGGACAGGCCCTGCGGGAGGAAGAAGAGGAGCAGTGCCAGGGCATGCGGAGGTGGATAAGGAAGGCTGTGGCCTATTTGGAATCAGATCTGGCAAGGGATGTCAAGGACAAGAAGGGCTTCTTCAAATGCAAAAGTAGCCAAAGGAAGAGCAGGGGCAATGTGGGTTCACTGCAGACTGGGGAGGGTGATGAGAAACACAGAGAAGGGGGAGACACACAGCCCAGAAATGTTACCTCTCGTATGTCCTCGTTGCCTTCTTTGATGTTCTCTGTTGCACCCACAACTAACTGGTGGATATTGTCAATCTCCGTTTCCTGTTATGGAAAAAAAAATGCATTTTTCATTCCCACTAGGCTCATTAGGAACACATATTAATAAGAATATAAGTGAAAACAGTAAATACCAGCATGACTTTGCTTTTATAAACAAAAACAACCCCTTGTTCCCTTCATGCTTGCTTTAGCGATTCATTAACCTTATATCTTGCCTGCAAGCAAGACCAAAACACCCCGAAGAAGAATCTACAAGGTAGATTTGCTACTGTAATATTAAGGTATACTAACCTGTTGCAAGACCTTTTCAGTGAATATCTCTTGTAATCTGGAGATTTCTACCACTTTTCCTTCAATTTGTCTTGATAAAGAACAGAAACGGTATTTCAGAAATTAGTGCAAACACTTCCTGCTGCTCCTCATTCCCATTCTCCAACCCGCTAACAGGAGCCTATCCAAAAGGCACAGTTAGTCTGGTAGCAGTTTATGGCACGGCTCTAACATGTGACTGTGGCTTTAATCATTCACTGCTAGAAGAAGACACAGTAGTGTCTAGTAGAAGACATATTAACTAAGTAGTTAATTTTTACCTATCCTTTTTATATGTTACTATGAAGTATGAAATTCATCTTACCAAGCAGGAAAAACGTGAGCAGGTTCTACTCTGAGCCATGTGAGCAGCTCTCCTGCTGTTTTCCAGGCATGGGATAGACAAACTTGCCCTGCCTGGAAAACTTCAGCTTTTAAAATTCAGGTGGGACCGTGAGCCTGTCTTTGAAATGTAACCAGTAGTGCTCTGTACAGGGCACATACTGCTCGGAAGCTGTTTTTAAGCGTATAGATCCCTATAGTCCCCTTGGCCCATGCCCAGGTGACCGGCACGGATCCCGGCGCTGCCATTTCACAGCACATCCCTTCATGCTCCTGCAGCAAACGCTGGTTACAAGCAGAGCCACGTGCCAAATGAGAGCCAGTTGTACCTGACTTCATCGAAGAGATTGTTCATTTCGCCCACGAGTCTCTGGTTCTCCTGTTCAAACTGGAAGAGAAAACAGAAAGGACCCACATGAGGTCACAGCTCTGGGGCCCCACAGACTTCCTTCAACACCCCCTTCCCTGCTCCCCCTAGGCCACCACCTCCCTCACCTTTCATTATGAAATATTTACAGGATGTCACAACCAAAGGGATCTCCGGGAGTTCCTCATAGTAGCCTAAAGGAATCTGCTTATTTGTAACCAATCATTACAACAGTTGACGTTCTCCCATTGGGGAACCAAGTGCCAAAATAGTAATTTTTATTCTAGTTCCTCTGCACTAAAGAAAAAATATATTGGAGGAAATTAGGACCTCTCTGCTGCCCTTTTATGTACAGTATTTTTAGTGGGGACCGCTCAAACTCTCCTCATGTCATCTCTGCCCTGGCACTGCATGTGAGAGCAGTTCAAGATTTGACTACAACATGAAATATTTTAAACATCTAGTACTTCATACTTTATAGATGCACAGGTTTTTTCTCTATCTCACCTATTTCATTTAAAAATGGTGGGTAACAATGAAGTACTTAAATACCATATTCTTCAACATTTCAAGTGCTTAAATTCAACATTCACACACTACATTCTTCCAATAAGTAAGCTTAGGAAGGCAGCAAACAGCAGCACCCCTGTAAATGAACATGAGCTTTGATACTGTGGATGCCTGTCAGTGCCGGAGCGCTTGGAGCTTGTTAGGGAACAAGGGAGCGCGGGACAAGTAGTGACACAATTGGCCAAAGCAGAATCTGCACAGCCAAAACAGCCCAGAGAGGCATCACAAGCGAGTTCCAGAAAAGAAGTTATGGGAGTTATGAAACACTCGGCCGGGATTTCGGAGTGAGTAGTCGGCGATGACTGCGTTTCGCAGTCCTGAGCAAGAGATGCAGCAAGGAGGACCGAGGAGGGGCAGAACCCCCCCCTTCTGCTGACCGCTGTCACCGCTGTCCCCGTCCGTGATGGGGGGAGCTCCTCCCAGGCTGCCCAAAGCCTGAGGCTGGCAGCAAGGGAGGTGCTTCCCAGAGGGGAGGGCAGGTCCGCATGGGGAAACAGCCTCATCTGGTGCACAAGACAAGGAAAGGAGGGAGCAGGCAGGAACTCCTGAATCTCAGAGGATTTGCCGGGTCACAGAGAGGGTCGCGCTGCGTCGCTCGGAGGCAGAGGGACAATCTCCCCAGCAGCAGTGTTACTGAAAACAGACAGTCTGGCATTTCAAGGTGGTTTAAACAAGGCAGCTCTTCATTAAGATGCAACATGATAATCAGTGGCTGTATGAGCTGTACTCAGACTCTCAGAGCTTATTCCAGTGCCCGTGCAGAGGAGCTGGCAAAGGCCGGGCTGCAGCGTTGCCTCGCGCTGCCTCGCAACCTTTCGGATACGGACCGGAGCGTAGGGGGATGCGTACTGCTCCTGCTGCTCCGCTCCCCTAAGCGAGGGCTGCTGCTCATCCCATTGCACAGGATGGCAGCTGGGCCCCGAGCTGGGCACCCGCCTTTGTGTCCTCCCCAATTTTCTGCTGGATTAGGAGGCTGAACCTCCCCCCAGCCGCAGCCACGGCAGGCTCAGGGACAGGTTTAGCACGTTAACAAGGCACAAATTTGTGCATTTAATCTGGCAGATGTGAGCGGGAAGTGCCTTGTTTTTATTAAAAGAGGTAACAGTTAATCTCTTAGGGAAAGGCTTAGTTTTCTGGCGTACACATTTTATTATAATAATAAAAAATGATTTTAATTTCTTTTAAAATATAAGCGCCTTTTTGCAAAAGAAGTTCCCCGGCCCCAGACCAGGGCAGGGGACAAGGCCGGCTCTGAACTGAAGGCTCCCGGCAAGGAGATGTCCTGCACGGCTGCCCTGCCCCTGGCTCTGCCTCAAGAGCTGAAGCTTCTGCTCCAACAGCAGCCGCTCCGTCTGCGGCGCCTCCTTCAGAGAGCGGAGCAGAGCGCTCCCTAAAGCTGCGTCACTGAACACACCGACATTCGCTTCACAAAGCAGGGACGTAAATGGGTTTCATCATCACAGAATGGTTGAGGTTGGAGGGACCTCTAGAGATCACCTAGTCCAACCTCCCTGCTCCAGCAGGGACACCCAGAGCACGGGGCACAGGGTGGATCCAGGCGGGTTTGGAAGATCTCCAGAGAAGGAGACTCCACAGCCTCCCTGGGCAGCCTGTGCCAGGGCTCTGGCACCCCCACAGCGAAGAAGCTCTTCCTCACACACAGA
>VZSG01000418.1:524491-535626 GCA_013398315.1 Nothoprocta pentlandii
GGAGCTGCTCTCCAGCAGGTCAACCCCTATTCTGTACTGGTACCTGGGGTTATTCTTGCCCAGGTGCAGGACCCTGCACTTGTCCTTGTTGTGTGTGAAGCCCTTGAGCTTCACACTGGAAGTCTCTGGTTTCAGGGGAATGGCAGCAGGGAGAGTCAAGGAAGAGGGCCCTGAAACGCCCACGCGGCTCCAGCGCCCACGCAATGGGATGGAGCAGGACATGAGTGGAGCAGCACACCCGAGCTGGCACCATCTCCCTCTGCACTGTAGGAATAACTATAACTATTTGTGCACTAATATCCAGCACTAACAATTCCATACTTCAAGCAGTCATAGCAAAACCTAAGATGACAACCAATTCAGAAGGCACATTTTCAGTAAGGAAACAGTGGATGCTTTTAACCCCTTACAAAGTGCACACATCCACTTGAGAAGTGTTATTATAAAAGTCCCTTTGATATTCAGACCCCTCCATTGGCACGGGATTCTTTTAGAACACTGCTAGATACCCTCTGCAATCTGAAATCCTGGCTGATGAATGACTGGTCTCAGGCAGCAGCAAGGTATGATAAAAGAGTCAGCAACGGGGTAAAATGCAGAACACATCATAAATCAATGTGTCCCACAGGAATTCACCCAACAGCAATGTAAAGCAGACTACAGCAAGCAATACAGCTCAACAGTTTGACTTATTAAAGTAGCTGCTTTTTTATGAAAGTAAAATATTCTGTTACCACAGTATGGCACAGAGTGACAATTTGCATAGACTTTTCTCAGAATCTAATGACTAGATGAAATAATTAGAGTTTTTTTTGTTATCTCATGAGGTGAATCATTAAATGTACTTGCTTTTGGTTAAGATAAAAAGTAAGATGAAAAGAGATAGGAAGAAATGAGACATTTTCACAACTCAAACAGCACAAGCTATTCTTTTTCCCCATTCAATCTGACCGTAACACATCTGCTCACAATAACTATAAAAACATTAATATACCTGTATGAGGGGTTATAAACTGAAATTTATTGTGCAAATCATACAATAGCCTGCAACCATTTTGAATCATGTAACGATCTCTCCTGTGGGTGAAATAACGAGTTAAATTGCCCTTGCAGCCATACGATAGGGCTTTAATTCATTATTTTACCCACAGCAAGGACCATGAAGCCATCGCTGAGAACTGTAAGCACAATTTGCCACAACACATTCCAATTTAAAACCGATACAGCTGTTTCTGGGCTGTAACCTGTCTTCTTCCTTCTGAGTGTTCCTGGATTTTATTGAGTAACTTAAATGCAGCTAAATCCACTCTTCACAAATCAAACATTTAAAAAGTCAAAATTCAGTTGTCTGTAACAGCAAACATAATGCAGAAGGGAAATAATTAGGGAATCAGTTATCTAAAACTGGGCTGGTTCCTAAAGGTTTGTAAAGAACCCTTTGGATTCTGCCCTAAAGGCACAATAAAGCATTTAAGTGCTGCACAGTTGGCATGATTTCATTTGAGAGTGACAGTGACAAAAAAAGCAAGGCACATACTTGGATTTTTCCCATTTACACCAATATTTCTATCTACTTACATCTTGGACCCAGGTTTACATAAAAGTTAGGTGACTGGTCATTCTTTTCAGAGTCTGATAGGAAGGGGCATTACACAGTATCCATCCTTACCCAGAAAGGCCAAAGCACTGATGGGGAGCAGTTTCACCAGGGAAGAGACATCCCAGAATCACAGAATGGTTGAGGTTAGAAGGAACCTCTAGAGATCATCTAGTCCAACCCCCTGCTCCAGCAAGATATACCTATCTTCAAGACTCTGCAAAAGACTCTGGAAAGACTCTTTATTTTATCACATCTTTAAGACTCTCTAAATTACCTAATAGTGATATTACTAAAATGAGAAAGAACTCACATTAGCTCCACAGAAGGGAATGGTTTGCTAGTCTGTAAACATCAATACGTTAGTGGCAAAGACCTCAAAGACCTGCAGCAGCCAACCTGTTGCTGCACACACACGTACCACAGAAACCTGCACCTCTCTGTCTACAGTTTGGCACCTCCAATATTGGCTCTGCAGTTCAATTCCAAGAAAGTTACCCCCTCAAAACTGCCTCCGTCAGGGAATATTAACTCAGAACAATCAGCTCATTTTCTACTTGACAACCACACAGGGAAGAGAGTAGAACATCACCCATACTATTACTGCCCTGAACGCCGACTCACTTAAGCCACTAGGTTACCTGAGTAGCCTCCTCTCAAGGTGCAGTGTGGAGGTAAGTGATGCTGGTTAATAGCAGAAGGAGCCTGGATTTGCTCCCGACAGAGCCAGCTCAGGCTCGTGCTCCGGGTGAGAAGCAGAGATGCAGAGAGCCCTGGTGACTGGTGGGCACAAACATGGGGTCAATCTGCAGGGGGTCAAGCAGGAGAGAGGAGCCCTGGGTCGGATCAGGGCCATGGGAAGGTTCAAGGGGACGTTCAGCTCCCAGGATTACAGGGAAATCAGCCGCCAGGTTGGGGCCAACCTCCTGCGAGGAGACACTTCAAGCAGCAGCTCTTCCAGTTCTGCCTTCCCAGGTTTACCCTCCAAACCCAAGTTCTAAGGAGTATATAACCAGAAAACATACTACGTATCAATTTAAGGAGCAAAATACTCCACAAGACCAGTAATAGTCTTTCAACATATTTTTATATATATAAATATATATAACTGCCAAGTTGTACATCATCTGTTGCTTTTCTTTTCCATCTGTGGTTTTTCCACTGAACAGACAGGTAAATTCAAAGCTGAGATTAAAAGTTTCAAGGACAGGTCATTCCTCCAGGTTTAGGCAGAGCAGTGACATCAGGACCATGTCACATACAATATATTTTCTTGCAAACTGCAGGCAGAACCATGTAAACAAGGAGTAAAGACACTACAGTCTTATACCTGTTATTGTCACCTGGAGTAGTGATGGTTTTTTATCACTTTTTTGCAGGAAGTGTAAAGCACAACAGAAGCAACTCAGTGCAAAGCTACCAGTACAAAAACCCAACCAAAGCACCATATTTTAGATGGTAACTTTGAAAGGGTAAAGAATAATAAAATGGTCTAATGGTTCCCCCTTAGGAGGAACTGGCAGAATGCCAGACAATAATTAATTTAGGATCGGATATTTAGAAATCTAGAACTCTTTAAAAGTATTAGACTATGAATCAATTTTTTCCTCTATTTGTTAGGACAGAATCACCCCCTCTCACAAGTCAATAGAGAGGAACTTAATCCAGAACTTAATCTTCAAATCTTATTGAGTAAAATCACCATCTGCAGATGCTTATCTTCCTTCACTGTTGCTAACAGAAGATTAAAGTAAAACCTCACAGACTAAGACAATTCAGTTAAGCTGTGAGATATCTGGAGACTTACTCTAGAAAATATAAAACGATTCCAGGAAAAAGCAATATATGCAGTCCCAACACACTATATAACAAGTTTAAAACTCACTAGAGCACGAGGGAGGCCTACAAAAAGCAGCCTATCTTGTTCAGCAGTGAATTATTTTAAAGCCTTGCCGAGCAATCACCTTGGATGCTTCTCTCCTCCTGATTCCCTGGATGCTTGTGATAAAGGGGTTAGTAACACTGTGCCCAAACAACGCAGAGAGAAGGAAATAATGACAAGGCAGGAATGAGAAAGCCTTTTGATGCAGGCTGACATTGCAAAATTAAGTGCTTGCAGCCAGAGCAGCATCTGAAGCATCTTTTCTCCTTGACAAGCCATGCCATAATTGCACCCAACTTACTCATCCCTGCCTGGAAGGGTGACACCCGCCCTGCTTGGGAACAGCACTTGCCACTGCCAAGGAAGCTTCAAACACGCACATGGAGGCAGCTCTTTGCCTTTGTAGATCTCACCAATTGAAGACTTTCCATGTAATAAAGTCTGCTTACAAGTTATTTCTTTATTCTGGTCAGTTATTTCTTTATATAAAATAATGCAGTAAGTGTTAACACAGGTAAGTTTCCTAAGAATTCTGGAGCACGTGCAGAATAGATATTTTAGGAATATCAAAATGTAACAGATCAGATGGCAACAACCATTTCTATTTCAGAAATCTAATATAACAGTTAAGTTGCCGGCAGAACTATATCAGGGAATACTCAAGAGAGGGGATATACAGAAGGCAGCATCCATGAGATACTGGTATGAAGAAAAGTCTGCAGCTATTCCTTCTAATAGCTAAAAGAAATAACAGAGAAATGCAACAATTTTAAATACTAAATACCAGAAGAACAAGGAAGCCACGCACAAAAGGCAAACGCCTTGTTCTTGAGTCACTCAGTACAGAAAGAAAGCTGAAAAAGAATGTGGGTGAACTTACCTTTCCTTAACACATACGGATGGAGAAGATAGAATAAAATGGGCAACAGATTAAAAAAAGTACACTTACCATTTGTATCTCTTCAGGTGAAAGCTCGTCTTCACCTTTGCCATCGCCCCATAATCCAAGGTTACTGTTGGCATCAGGCAAATTTCTGTCTGTAAAAGAACCACCAGAAACTTCAGACAATGCAGCACAGTGACAAAGCATTTTCTATTCATTTCATAACCCTGATGAAATTATTAATTTCTCATTAGCTGAGATTCATCCTGTATCTACAGCATTCCATTACACCAATAAGCCTAAACGTCTGGCTAGGACAGAGGTCTACACGGGTCTTTAATTCTGTGAACTCTTGATGAGCTGCGCTGCAATAGTTCTAGTGCAGCATATAAAGCAACTCATGATGCTCTAACACTTGTTTGGGTGCAAAACACTGAAATACTTGAATTTTAATAGAGAACAACACACAATTTTCAACATGATAGCCTATACACCAACTCCTCCTTCCCTTGAGATTTGACAGATTCACCAGCTCCTCATTCCTCAACATGGAAAACACAATTTCAGAGAAATTTTGAGCAGTTTCCAGGACAAATTCTACTTCCTCACACTGCCCAAACTGCCTGGCACAGGGCAAATCCCACACCAGCACCTGCACATCCTGGCTGCTGCACTGATTGCAGCAGCTCTTCTCCTTTGATTAAAGCTAATCATCTGCATAATCTTGCAGGAGTGGGACACAAAACATCTTGAAAGGCTATTTCTAGGATATTCCCTCTGGAAGCTTATTTTTAGGATTAATTATATACTTCTGATTATAGAAAAATGTTAAAATGGGAAAGAAAAGAAACTATAAGAACCTCCTATTACAAAAGCTATTTTGGCATCAGCCTTTAAAGTCCTAAAGATGTGACTCATCCTGGGATGGCCTCTTCTCTTCCCCCACTGGCTGCAGCATTTTACAAAACCCAGGACGCAGATTTGCACTGTCCAGAATGGAATTATCAGACAAGTTAGAAATTACATATAAAAAGATACAGTTTTTACTTTAAGAGTTTTCAAGCTTGCTAGTTATTATAGTTATTTTTTCAGACATGTATTTCATGTATTTCCATTTGCTTTGTTGCAACCTTTCATACCTAAATTCTTCCAATTACATAAGCAGCACTATAATTTAGATACCGACTTCTTGGAAAACCCCTAAAAGTACTCCTGTTAATATGAAAAGCAATATAGTGGAAAATTTTCCCCTCAATAATCATTATACTATTAGTGAAAATGTCCGTAAAATAAATAATCACAAAAGAATATTGTTATTTTGCTCTAAAATTGCATATTTTGCATCCCAACAACCAAACCAGGATATAGAAACAAGGATATTATTACAAAGGGAATACAGAATCTAAATAATAAGGAATATATGCTTTACTTAAAAATATAAAAGATATATTCTTTTATAAGAACAGATCTTTTATTTCTTACAAATAATCAGGCATAAATAAAAGCTTTGTTTTTTAAAAAAGATTGTTTAGAAGGGTTTCAACTTCTTGTTTTCTACGGGGCATCATCAGTATTTCAAAACTACTTCACAGAGACACAAAACTGCTTTTGCTCAGGTAATCAATGAATTTATGCGGCACAAAAATTATAATGACTTCCCTGCTCGACTGAGAGAAAAGATGATAATTAGTTTACAGCGCAAAGCAGCACGGTATATTCCTTCCTTATCCCAAAGGATCCAATTACTTTCCGGCAGCGCCATTAGGAGAGAGCACCTGTGTCCAGTGTGGTGGCTAATGAGGCCGTGCTCGGGTCCGAGGTGGTGCGGGAGGGACGCACGGATCTCCCGGAGCTGCTCCCGTCTCTGTGGAACATTAACCCACTGGGAAGCTTCTCCACAGCCTTCCTGGAGCTCATATTAAGGCTCCTCTTATTAAGTCTTCCTGGAGCTCATATTAAGGCAAAAGGCAGACCAAGGAAAAGCGCTTAATTCCATTTCCTTTGCAGGAATAAGAGTGGTTAATGCATGGGGGAGGTGTGAAGCAACACTCCATCTGCCCCATTTTTGGGGCTGCAAGGAGACAACTGCTCAGCCAGTGAGCAGCTGAAACGCTACTCATTACTTACACTCTGGAGATTATTTTTATAGGTTGCCAGTATTTATTTGCATATTAAAAACTGGCCACTTAGTTTCTTGGAAAGGAATGTATTTTCCTGCAATGAGGCATGTTCAGTGTAATTCTGATGTAAACAAGAGGTTGGTTTTACCTCAAAGCAAAAGCAATCACTTTTCCACTTTGGTTTCTGTCCTCCCTGCAACAAACAAGCAAACTGAAGCACGGGTTGTGCTTCAGCACCCCCAGTAAAGCCTTGGCCTATTCTCATGATGCTCAAACCAAAGAGAGGAGCCCAAGAGAACTCTCTTTGCAGCTGAGATCTACGCAAGGGACCTGCTCTCTGGAGACAGACACTTCATAAATACAAACAATCTCTACCACCGATAGCCTAAGGATGAAACAATCTATTCCTAAACAAAATCATTTTTACTATTCCTTAAAAATTTGAAAGTTACTTGTGAAAAAGAAAAAAATACAAAAAAACAACCCAAAGACTACAGCATTTAACCTGAGCTTTTTGTCACAAATACCTATTAGCGAAGACACGAGGCTGATTTCTATGAACAGCAGCAACCAGTACTTACATGTAGCAAAGGAATTGCATATATTGTATGGATTTACAGACTATTCATGTTGATATACAGGTTTCCATTTTCTCACAGAGCAGTCAGCCTCCCCTCCTGAGCACTGCATCAGCACTGCTCGTGGCCCCAGACGTGCCATGAACATCTCATCTCTCTTCATCTCTGTGGTGACTCTGTGTGTCCAAGGCAACCCAGCACCTTCTCCCATGGCCTGGCCCTCATTTCCGAGCTGCAATCTGCTGGTGGCAGGTTCTGCTCTCACAGATGGGACACATTCAGTTACAAGGAGGCAGCACAGGCCCAAAGGATGCTCCTGCACTGCTGAGCACCAGCTCACAGCTGTGAAATACTGTAACATGAAACTTATCTCTGTGTCTGTGTGCTGCATCCCTGAGACATTCCCCCTGTAGAAGTGCCAGTGTGCACTAGAAATGACACATAATCAAAACCTTCATCTCTTTCAGTAAAGTCTAAGGAGAAAAAAAAATGTACTGATGGTCTGCAGAAGTACAAGCTGGTTAAGCAAAACCATATCAGAAGTTCAAACGGTTTGCACACTGTAAAGCAATTTTCCTCCAGAAACAGAGGACCCACTTCATATAAATCCATCCTCTGTGAAACCCTAAGGGAAAGGTTTTTTCCTACGAAAAGGAAACCTTCAATAAAAATAAGGCAAGAAATAAGTGATGATCAAAATAATATGGCAAGTCAATGCATTTCTTCTACCTCGGCAAAACATTATCCTCATGTAATATCACATTTAATACAGTTTCTGTTTCTATTCAAAAATCATTTTCATGCTGTAATCACACCACATTTCAGATGGCAGAATTCAAGACAGCAAAAGCAACATGGGAATCCCAGAAACAAGAGTCCTCTTCATTTAGGAAACCTGGGATTATCGGCACGTTGGTATTTCTGAGGAAGGCAGTGACAAGGGAATTGCCTCAGTTCACACATGCCGCATAGACCAGGGGGCCATTCCATGCAATAGGTGCAGATACTGTGGATATCTAAGAATATCCAAGAATAGGGGCGATTCCAAGCAATAGGTGGCAGAAGGGACTCGCATCCCCCGGCCTCAGAAGCAGGTCCTTAGGGAATCACAACGGATACTCACAGGTTCTGTCAAGAGCAGCACTAGCCAAAATGAACCGTGAGCAGAGCCACTGCTCTGGACTTCCGAGTGCCTCCTGCCTCGTGCAGCACCAGATGCAGTCTTCTCAGCAAGCACATTTAATGCTCCAGAGAAAAACAATCCCAAAATTACTGAACCTGACCCCCCCAGCAATCTCTCCTCTACAAGGACAGACTACCTTTGTATTCCAAATCTTATTGTAGAGGATCCAAGCTTAAAAGCTAGAAAGTGCTCCTCGAGAGCAGCTGAGCCACTTGCCGTTTTCTTTCAGGAAGAGGCTATCCCGGAGGACATCAGAAGCCTCTTTTAGATGGTTGGAAAGCACCCCTGAAACATGATGAAGTTCAAGGCTTGCTTTCTCGGTCCCCCAGCTGCTTCACAAAAACCTGATCCAATCCAGGGAAAAATAAAATAAAAGACTGCAAGGCACAGGAAGAAGTCCTATAGTAGCCCTTGCAGTATGAGGAGAGTACTAATGAATGGAGAGTGCTTGCCACAGGTAAGATCTGCCTAGGTTTTATTCCTACCTTTGCTTTCGTCAGCAGACAGCTTTTCTTCAGATTCATCTAAAGATGAGGAATTCTGTGAAAGCCTCTCGGGGGAGAGAGGCGATCTGGACTTGCTGCTCTGCTCTGGTTCAAGTCTCGACCTGCAAGTACAGGAATCTAAAATTAACATAACTTAATAAATTGAGAACCACCACAGATTACTTAAAAATGTAACAAACTTTAACCGGGCCTTGCCAAATTCTCATTAAGCATTTCCCCAATCAAGATATAAAAGGTACATAACAACCTTCACCAAATTGTATTATTACAAAAGCAGGGAAAGCCCAAACAACAGCTCTGAGTAAAACACATTACTTGCTCAGAGTTGAGAATTTTGATGGCTATAGCACAAAGACACGGACACCTTATTTAACTTCCTTTCAAAAACTTAGTATAGACTAATCTGTAAATCTTACTTTTTTTTCCTAAAACAGTTCAGTCCTATCGAAAAGTTTTTAGCAGCATTAAATCCACCACCTTTTTTTCCAAGCAACATTTACAATCTTACTTTATATGGTCAACTAATATTGAAAAGTAAGAAAATACAACAGTTAACTATTTTTTAAACAAGTATTTTTAGTTAAATATCTAAAAAGAATAGTTTAACCAGGATGAAAGTGATCCTTATCTTGCCTGCCAAAAGACAAAACAGACTATTTAGAAGAAAAATTGTACAGAAATATACATACTGTATCTAAATCCCTGCCACATAATTTTAATAAGAACCCAATACAAAATATCAGGAGCATATTCAGTGATTATATAGTAGATATGTTGAGTCTGTTTCACCAGACCACTAAAAGAGTTTAAATCCAGTAGCAATATATATTTCTTAGGAGACTATAATGAATTCTGGAGTAGCTATCCAGTACATATTTAGATATCTAACAATTATGCTATTAGAGCATCTAAGGATCATAGTAAGACATTTGAAGGTTGGTGAAAATTTGCAGCTCAAGCACAGAAATGACTGAAAAAAAATGTAACAAGCTGAATCACCCGCTGTGCCATCTTCATCACTTCCTCCCCTCCCAAATACACTCAACAGTTAATCTCATTATGATCTGCAATCTTCCCCCGCTGCTCAACAGAAGGTGTTGTTGCATTTTGTGTTCCTTTCCTTATTTTATTGTGTCTAAATTCTAACCCTTAATTAGAAAACGTTGAGGGGAAAACAGAATATAATTCATTAGTCATCACTGAGTGACTACTGTATTCAAAGAGGACAAAAGACAAAAGGTAACAGGGAACTTGCTTCTAAGTTATAAAAACCATCTGAAAGTGCTACGGTTCGAGAAAATTATCAAAAAAAAGGCAAAACAAAAATAAATTAAGAAAAAAGCAAGCAAATAAACAAACACCCCTCACCCCTTATCTCCTTCCCTCTCAAGTCCCAGATTTGACTAGTAGTGAGGAAAAAATATCTAGATGCCTGTGTAGTTCAAACAATACTTCTGAAGCTAGAAAAATGCCAACTCCTCAGAAAATAAAAATCACTTTTCAGGAATTGCATACATCTTTCACCAGAAATTCTAGTGGGGATTCTAATGAGAAGATAGTTTAAAATTTGAAATGAAATGTAACTTTAAATTTCTCATAATTAATATTGTAAGAAGGTGCCATTACCAAAAACGAAACAAAACAAAACAAAAAAAAACAAAACAAAACAAAAAAAAACAGACAAAAATCACCCTTGCTATGTCTGTATTCTCAAGATTTCATTCTTGGGAACCAATCCAACGCAACTGGCAGAACTTTCTGCCAAAAAAAATTGAGTTAATACATAACGGCAGATTAATTACTTAACAAAATTATAACGCTCATGCAATTAATGGAAGAACTTTGAATGCTTACCCATATAAAAAGAAGCACAGTGAAGCAAATTTTTGTCACAATCCTTGAGCATTATCTAACAAGTACATATTTTACATTGCTTAAATTGCAGGAAAGAAGACCTGCAGTAGGTTTAGTTTCATTTTAAATATATTTACCTTAACTCTTTGTTGTCCTGACTTTCAACAATATGCTAATGTAAAGTTTGCAAGGCATTTTATTATTTTTCAATTGAAATGAACTACTTAAAGAAACCTGTGATCATTTACGTGATGGAACATATACTTATTAGCATATAAGTGTCTACTGAAATCCTTAGAGAAACTGAAAATCAACTAAAGACATATGAAAGACGACAGCATTTCTACAAGTCATTAGAAAGATGAATTCACACTCCATGATTAATTTAAAATATCTTTCAAGTAAATTGCAATTTGGCCATTACATCACATCACAGAATGGTTGAGGTTGGAGGGACCTATAGAGATCATCTAGTCCAACCCCCTGCTCCAGCAGGGACACACAGAGCACAGGGCACAGGGCGGCATCCAGG
>VZSG01000418.1:536141-649521 GCA_013398315.1 Nothoprocta pentlandii
CTGATGCCTGGGGTTATTCCTCCCCAGGTGCAGGACCCTGCACTTGTCCTTGTTGAACCTCATGAGGTTCCTCTCCGCCCAACTCTCCAACCTGAAGAGGCTCGAGACGTCTGCATTGCATTCAGGCTGCACCTGGCTAACATATATTTTAGTTCTTAAATCTATGCAAAAGAGGCATACAAGTATCTTCCAATGTTCCATAAAAGATCGGCATCTTCGGGGTTATTTTTTCATCCCTTATTGCTGTTAAATGATATTTTAAATTCTGACATAGCTCTTTTTCATTGCTTTCTGCTTAGCGTACATCAGATCGAGGTTTAGCCCTCTGAGAAAACTGAAACTGGAATATTATATGGAAACAACAGCACAGTCCAGCAAACAGAATGGCTGATATCTGTTAGCCAATTATGGGAGCACAGGAACCATTCTATCTTTGAAGTTCTTTACCGTGAAGAATACTCATAAGGTTATGTATTCTTGCACACTAAAAACACCAGAGTCTATTTTGTTTCTATATTATTATTTTCTGAAAAGATACAGGAGTTTTAAGGTTACCAAGGGTGTATCTTACTTTTCCCTCATAATTACTTCCTACCAAATTTCAGAACTGGTTGAGTGCATTTTGTTCATTTGTTTTTGGGTTGTCCTATTATTCATGTCCTAGGAGGATAAATTGGACTGCATCCAATTATATTTAACCATGCTGAATCACTCCAAATAAACCGTACTTCCTTTCTGGATTTCTGAATACATCTCTCTAGTTTTAATGTACATAGCTGATCTAGTCAAACACCAAACTGATAAAGCGGTATGAATTCCTGGAAAAAAAACCTAAAGAATTTAGAGAATATAAGAGAATGCCCACAAGGGAACTTAAGGCTAGAATTCAAGTACTGCACACTGACAAGAGAGGACTTCTGAGTTAATAAAAAAAATTACGAATTTGCCAACTTCTGCATTCTCACTGTCAACCTCACACCTGACAGTGTGCAGTCAGAGAAGACTGTGAAATGTTCTAGTTCTGATACTTGGCTAGGGAAAAAAGAAAAAAAAAAAGATAAAAAAATCAAAGCAGCTAGCACATATCTTCAATTTCTCCTAGGCCTTTTTACAGATTGAATGTGTGTAAGCCATCATGGTAGGAAGAAGCTGCTTTCTTTAAATTAAAAAGAAAAAAGGTTTGATTTTTATTAGGTTTCTACAGGCAAGAAATCTCACTATTTCAAGTAGCATTTATTTGCAATCTAATTGCTTGTTTTTTCAGAAAGATGGTGGCTTTAAAGAAAGAGATGAGAGAAAAGTGAACATCCCTCATACCTACACAGATGGTATCTTGATATGCTGAACAGCATCGTTGACACATATTATAAATGAGCAGGATTCCACACTAGAATATTTTACACCGGTTACTATTAACAGGACATATGAAAATATTATGATGTTTTTGCAGAACTCCAGTTCTACATTAACCCACATTTTACCAATTTGATGGTTTAACTATTTTTATATATATTAAAAACACCACAATATCTTTTGTTGTTCTGACATTTACAGACTTAACTGCTCACATTCATGAAAGAAATACAAAGAACATGAGCAAAAATAAAAGGAACAAAGCACAAAAAGAAACACCTTAGAGCTTTGGAATGCAGCTGCTCACAGTGCAGGTAGCACGTCCAACTATGGCTTTCCATCTGAGAGAACCTCATTGGATTCTAAACATGAATTTTGCTCTCTTCAATATTCTACAAACTAAAGCTACAGTCAAACATTTCATTTTCTGTTTTGCTTAAAACACAAGGGTACACTACTCACAGTCTCTTCTTGTCTATTACTCGCTTAACTCGGATGGCTCTTTGTTCAGAGTACAGCTTGCACACCCCTGTTCAGAACACCATAAATGAAAAACTGAGGTCAGATCAGCATTTCTTTCTTGCAAACAGAAATAAAACATTCATTTTTAACCATTCAGTATTTCAGGAAAAATAAAATACTTAGTACTTTTTAAATAATCCTCAACAAAGTCCAAGACAGCTGTTCTGTGCTCCTTCACCTGTGCAGACTGGACACCCTTGTGTGCTGAAATGCAAAAGAAAGATATAAACCTTTAGCTTTACACTGAACTACACAAAAGTCGTGTTCTCAGTCTATATGCGAGTTGTATTCAGGAGCCTATTTAACACTCTATAATTGAAGATAGCTAAACTTTATATACAGATCTGCAAAACAGCAAGTTATTACAACATACTAAAACCACAAGCCACTTGCTGTCATGTGATCCTTATATCCTCCTATATCTTGAAGGCCTGTTTATTGTCATACTATGTCTATTAAATTTCTAAACAAGAACACACATCATCAAGGTAAACATAGCAAAACGGAACTAGAGACTTGGCTTGCCTAAGGCGTTGAAGCTCTACCACCTTCAGTTCTCCACTATTTAGACTATGTGCTATGCTTTGGTTCTTACTTTGTCAAGCAACCTTTTAATTCATACACATTAAAGTTTCTTATTTTATTACCATGAAGCTCCTAGGTATGAACTGCTTTCACTGATTCTGAATCATGCTGCAAGTGTGTTTAGAGGGCATTTCCAAGCTGGCAAAATCTTTAGTATACTTTGCCCACCCTCACAGGCTTACTTTCTAGCAAATGTATCCTGTCGTTCCAGACAACATCAGAGTAAATTGAACTTCTAGAAAAGGAGGGACGTGCTGTAAGTCCTAGTTTCACCTCCTAATAAGTGTCTTCATTTTCATGAAAATGAACTACCAGTTCAAGCATTTTTCTTCTTTTCTTGTAATCTGGAATTCATCTTCAGATATCGATGAAACACAGACATAAAGCAACTGAGTTTGAAAAGGCAAAAGACAAGTTTGCTCTTGCACTCTCCTAAGGCAGTTCTGTAAAATATTCATCTTATCCTCAAGTTGTCAGAAATACCTGTTACTTTACTGAGACTGTGGTCAGCAGTGACCACATCAAGAGCAGCAGTGTCATCAGCACTCTTTATACCAATATAGCAAAAGGCATCAGTTTTGTTAAGTTTTCTATTAAAAGGAACAGGGAAGAAGGGAGGGAGAAAAACAAAAACACACAGTGTTTCCTGCCAGAAAACTCTAAATGACCATTGGGTCTTTTTTTTTTTTTTTTTTTTTTTTTTTTTTTTTTTTTTTTTTTTTTTTTTTTTTTTGTACACTACAGTTCAAATTTCTAAGGGCTATACCCATCAACTCAAGAAAATGTTTATATTTGATTAAACTATTTAAAGAGTTATGATATAGAATTTATAGAATTTAGTCCACTGCATTCAACAATTGGATTATCTCATATATGGAAGAGATTCTGTACTTTTAATGCCTTGCAGGTGACAAGCTAGCTACAGGTGACTCTTGATATTTGTGAGTTTTGGTTCAGGTCTCTGTGCCAATGTTCAATTTCTATTTAAACACAAAATTGGAGACTTGCTTAATTTTCACACACTAAGTAGCATATTTGAACAAATAAATAAAATTCTACATGCTGGCTTCTCCTTTCATTAACACTGAAACAACTCACTTATTGCATTAACCATTCAATGGAATTGCACAAATGCAAATGAAAGAAATAAGATTTTACTGTTTTTTTCAAAAGCAGTTCATATTCTATAGCACTATCCAATATTCAGCATTACGTTAGCTTTTATCTATAATGAACAAAAAATATGTAGAAGTTTCTCATTTACCTTCTGTTCTCAGCTGATGGATGGCATCCGCACACGTCCTCATAAATATCTGAGCATCTTGATCAATCTGATCACGCTCTGTATCCGTCATCCTCACATATTCAGACATAATATGGCTGAAAAAAAAAAAAAAAAAACAGGAAAAACTGTCATTTCAACAATCTCCCAAATTTAGGCCTCCCTCCCACTAACCATCTCCATAGAGGCTTTTTGTCAACCTTGATTTTCACACAAAAAGCTAAGATAATTTATTCTTAAAAGCATAATACCCACAATTCTGACAAAAATGCCACTTTTATAAAGCTGTGAGGTTTTAAAGACTGCGACTGGGAAATGATTTGGGAAGAACTCGGTACTTATACCAGTTAGGCATATTTCACTGTTAAAAACAAGAAAGCAAGTAGGTTAGAGGAACAGCCCAAGCACCAAAAGGAAGAACATAGTATTGGAACTAAATTCCACTTAAATGCATGTTTTTATTATTCAAAATGCTTAAGTTCATTTTTAAAGTAGGTATGCTATGCCACCTGTGAATTCAAACAGTAGGGGAGGATTATAAGAAAATAATGTATTTTTAATATGAAGTAGACTAAATTCTTTCCTGGCTGCTTACTTCTAGTTTTAGAGAATATATTCAATAGTTTCTAGTAAGACTAATGTATATTTTTGTTAACAAGTTAACAAAAATGGACTCCAGCTACAAAAGGGCAAATAATACCAGTGAATAGCAAGCAAAACTTTCCATTCAATGCGTCCGATGAATCAGTGGGTTTGCTCCAGAAGACTTGAGGATTTTTTTTTTTTCTTTCTCCTTGTAAAATATTAATATATTGTAGATATCCATTAGAAAATGGAATTCTATATGAAGGTATATAGTAGTGATTACACTGTTTTAGAACACAGGTCAATAAAACTTTGCTAAAGTGCCTTATTCAATGTTCATCATGGGTTTCTTGATCATATAGTAGTTATACAACATTATATCTCTCATTTAAAAATCAGTAAGGACAACCTTAATTTATATAATCATTTTAAGGCGGATTTTGTTTATATAAGAAAGCTTTCCCACCTGTTCAAAGTATGTATTATATAATATTATGTATACATGCACACACACACGAATAAAAAGAGCTCATCTTCAGTTTGCAAGGGCACAACAGCCTGATGCCCTAGATGTCCCTTACATACTTCACCCTGATGCAGCCAAACCCTCTCTACATCCACTGCCATTGCAGCCATGGGAATACCTGCAACCACTCATAGTCTCTCCACTGCCATCTCACATGTTATAGAATAAAGCAAATTCCTTCCCACATCTTCAGTGTACAGTCACTGTGATACTCCCAGATTTCCGTCTCCTGCTTTCAGGCTAACTCCAGTGTTCCTGAGCATTAGGTCAAGATACCAGGTGGCTGACAGCCTTTCCACTGGTCAATGAACATGACCTATTGATAGCGGAATATATGTGGAATACAAACTACCCAGGTTTAAACATGGGTTAAACATATTAGGACAGACCTCTTGCCCCACTCGTACTCTTTTATTTACTATTCTGAGGCATAAAGCAAGTTCTCAGCATCTGTAAAGCCAGGACAACCCTTTTGTGTGCTCACCTCCACGCAGGCCCAGCCCAAAGGGGACTGCAAGATCATTTGGTATGAGATAACGTGAAGTATTTTTCAGCAAGCCCCAATTACAGAGTTATGGGAGTAGGCAGGGCCCTCAAATTCAGCTAGAGGAGCAGGTCAGAATAGCAGATTCATGATGGCTCCTTCATGAGGCAAAAGTCTCCACTATTCTTTTTCATGCCACAATAATCAGTTTTGGCTACTCTGATCCTGAACGTAATAAAAAGCTCTTTTATTTATATGTCTAGGTTTCTGTGCCCTATCCAACCTTGTGGCATTTGAATAGTTCTATATTTCCATGCATTTTAAACATGACAGGGTAAAAAAAGAGAAAAAAAGAACAGAAAAAAGACTACAAAATCCAGACCATAATATTCCTTTAAATTAGATTTTAAAATAGTGCCTCAGGCATGTTTTATTTTTAATAACAGGGTAATTATTAGTAATCTAATTATACACTGAGGATAGCTAACAGCCCTGACACTGACAAGTTGTTCGGCTGCTTTTTCCAGGTGCTAATATAAAAATACGTAGACTAAATTTTTAAGTAGGAGCAGTACCGCTTGAAAGGCGACAAAATGCAGTTTAATCCAGCAGGAAATAAATAAATAAGTTTATAATCACTTTCTAGGTGTCACAGTATCTGGTGCTAGCACTTTTAAGCAAGCTTTGGTCAAACCACTCAGTCAAGGATACCTGAAGCCCCGATCTCTTTAGGAAGGCAAGGATGGAAGGAAACCAAAACAAGCACCTCCTGTTAGGTCAATAAAACTCGTTATTGAGCTTTCCATGAGAAACAACAAGTGTCAGATGGTACTGTAATAACTTGGTGCTACTATGTGAGTGAGCAAATGAGTACGCGAGAGAAAAATCATCCTGTATGATCCAAGTCTGAAGGTTCAAGGCCTGCTGGGATAATATTGAAGGCAAACTTGATGAACAGTATGTCCCTCCTAGCTGCCCTTGACAACAAAAAATGTCCATGGTGAACCCACACATAAAAACAAACTGCAGAAGACAACAATTCTGATGCCTTAACAATCTCAGACACCAAGTTCTTCTCCCAAGTTAAAGGTTCCTCCTTCCAATACTAGGTGGTCAAAAAATCTAGAAGTCTCTCAAGTAAATGCAAATGTCTGATTAAAGCATTAGGAATAACTAGAGGTCTTGAAAGACCTTGGAAGATCCTTTCTAGAAGCCACGGAGGAATCCAAGAGGACCATTCCAAATTTATAGGTTCTGACTGATGTACCTCACTGATCTACCCAGAAAGGTAGAGAGCACCAACAAACACAGAACTGTCTTGGAAGCTCAGAGGTCAAAACCATGCAGGAATCAGTGCTCAAAGACAATTTCTTATAAAAATATCCATCTTAATGAATGTATTCATTTATTATGAATGTTACCCAAATACTGTGAGAAATTTTAACTTGGCTTTGAAATGTGTAAGTATTAAGATGATTAACTGAGCCAAAAAGAAAATATTCACAAATATCTCCTATAAATTATGATCTTTTAAAAAGACATTAGTTTTCTTTTTAAGACAAGTCTCTAATGTTAAATATAATGTTGCATTTAACATTATGGGTGCTTCCCTTAGTAAATACAACTGATAATAATATGGATCATTCATACCCTTTGCTACTTACTCAGTGCTTTCATTGTATGTGACTTTTCTTTAAAATGCTCATTGCATGAAAACCCGACATTGCCATTATTATTGCTACAACTTTAGAAAATAAGACAACCCACAGCTTTAAAGCAAGATTTTAGAAAATAATCATACATTTGAAGGAGGATCATGTCCTCTTCTGTAAATCAGAGCCTTCTAACAGGCCAATCTCCAGAGTAGGCCTTCCATCATAGCTGGTATTGTCAGTAAAGGTCGATTCATCATTTGTGTGACTAAAGCTCCTAGCAGCTCTAGCTGCAGATCAGAACCACAACAGAAAGAAGAAAAAACAGCAGGACACAGAAGGCCAAAAAATTTAACTGCAAGAGGCAGCAAATAAGTCTGGTTAAACAGGAGAAGGAGAAAGGACAAAGGCATAAGATTATTTTAGCAAGTTTAGATACTGAAGCACTAGCTTAAGATGCAGAAGTAAAAGACATTATTAGTAAATAATTCAGAGTCTGCAAAAGTAAAATCCAAGAAGAAATCAAATACCTAGATTATGCTGAAGTTTTATGAAGTTCAATAATTCAACTAAGCGACTTGAAAGACAAATTTCACTAACACATTTTTCTGCAGCTGAAAAACAAATAGCAGAATTGGCAAAATAAGGAATAGTCCAATGTCATTTGCAAAATTAAACCACCTACAAAATTTCCAGGTTATCCCCTTAGGAATAAATTGTTTTAAATGTTTTCCCATAGTTTAGGTTGTGAAAAGTTATTAAAATTGCTCTTTAGAACGACTAAGGTATTTGTTAAAACTAGGAGACAGGCTGGAGGCTATGGCTCTTTTATCCACCAAGTTGAATTGCCTAAGTAATCTACAATAGAGTTTGACAATCCTGGCTATTTAAGTTTGACCTTTAAGGACAGGATCAATTGGAATCAGAGATGAGATTTGGAGGGCTTTTTATGGTTTAAGAATGAAAAGCTTTCCTCTTTCTTTTCTCCTCTTTAGCTAATGCCTAAGGAAAATAAGAAAATCACTGAGAATTATCATGATAACTGGTTGAAAGAGAATTTATAAAACAAAATTATCAACTTTTAGAAGCCAAAATAGCCCGGACAATCACTTTTACACCTGTTATTGCTAATAAACCACAAAGAGAACTCAAAAGTTAACTGCTACTCATGGTATGTCCTTACTGTAGTTATTTGCAGCATCTCAATCCAAGCATTCCTATTAAGCTTTCACACAATAAAGAGTTATTTCAGTATTAAATTGCTGGCTCCACCTAGTGTTATTTGTTAGCTATCCCAAACGAGAATTCAAAACCAGAAGGCTGCTCACATCACACAGCTGGAGGACGCCTTGCTTGCTGCTTGGAAAAGCAGCTCCTCATACACCTGCCACAGAGAACTGAGATACATCTATACACACATGGAAAGTGAGAGAGCACTGAGCATCATTTGCCTGGTACTGATAAGGAACATTTCTCACCGTCCTACAATATGCTTAAAATACGCTGAAATCTTCTTTGTTGTTTGTTTGTTTCACTCCTACAGCATCAAAATACCATTTTTAAAGTTTCAGAGTGGATGTGAGGAAAGGTGCCAGCAACTTATTTAGGGACACATTTTGATACCATCAATCATAGAGTATTGCTACAACTACGACCCTTTAGACTTGGAAACTTTTATTCTACGAGTGTTCCTCCAATATAGACAGTGCCTAAGTTAATCTGTTCCCTTCATGTTCTCATGCAGGATTTAAATAGCTCTGTGTGGATAATTTTTCTGTTTTGTACCTGTGAAGCCCTCCAGAGAAAGGCATTAAACTAATTAGGGACTCAACATCTGCAACATTTGGATTTAAGCTGCATTTTCTCTACCTCAGTTGCAGCTTAGTTTACTCAGAGTTGCGGTAAAATCAGAACATTGACAGGGATGTCTGGATTTGTGCAATACTGCAGTTACACAGATGGACTGGACAAACACATCACAGAAGATTGTGGAGTTCACAGCCATTCCTTCAAAGTGAAAAACCTGCTCTATTTCACTTGAACTCCATAGATCTGTTCTGAAACGACTGTGGAAAAAAAAGATCTTTTTTTAATTGATTTTTCGAGAAGGGCAACATAACAAGAAGCCACTTCAGTCATAGAATCATTATGGTTGGAAAAGACCTTCAAGACCGTAAACAAGCCTTTAAATTGCAAGGTTGCAATGCACTGCACAGGTAGGAGGGCTGTCTGTCACTCCTAAACCAGTATCTTGGAAAGAAGGATACATAGGGTGTTTATTGTGCTCTTGGGCATTCGGTGTGAAGTTTTATGTATATCTACATACACTACATACTATATCTACAGTCACTGAAGGAACACCTTGATGCCATTCTCCTTGAATTAAATGGCTGTACCCTTACAATCTGCAAGCTCTCCTTGGTACAAAATTTAACAGCTTCTGCATTAAAGGCTGTAACCCCATTCTTTAATGCATCCCCGTTAGGATGGAAATTTTCAAGTGTAAATGCAATTTTTTTCCCTCCTCTCCTAAATATAACTTTAGACTGAGAAGGGTGAAGGAGAGCAAAAAAAAGAGATTAGTGCAGACCACACAATATTCAACTATGATGACATGAAAAGGCTACCTACTTATTTCAAATAATTATTTATAATGGTTATGTGTATGGCGCAAGTCCACTTCTACAGCAGCTGAGTTCGTTAAGTGGAGATACCTGTGAAGCACTGTACATTTCTGGAACGCAATATTGTGCAATCTATAGTATGACTGAAGTTGTAACAAAATGACTGAAATACAAGAAAAATTTCACAAAAAACACATTTCTGTGTCAAATGATATGATTATTTGTACTGACCTATTCAAAAAACAAGTTGTAGTAATATTAAACTTTCAGTTCTTAGGTTAACTTGATAACTAATCATTAAGAATACTAAACTGGTAGTCCGTAAAATACTCTTTTCCTCTCCTTCTTACTAGCACCAACCTGTAAATAAACTTCTGTTTTAATCTTCTAGAAGTCCTACTACCGAAGCTATCAGCCAGTAAGCAGATTCAGCAATGCTGAATGTTTGATAATGGCTAAAGAGAATTAAAACTTCCTCTGCACAACTCAACTACTAGAACTGAAGCCCGATTTGTCACAGAAAAGGCAATACCTCCTGTGCTGGTGTCCCCGATGCAGCTCTCTCAGGGACGTCCTTCCCTTGGAAATCACATTTCAGGGTCTCAGGGGTTCACATCACGCACCACTCGTGCCTGCTGAAGCTACTAACTATATACCTGGAGGTAACAGACAGGTCTAGGGTCGCAGAATTAAAAGGACAATCTGGATCACTGGAGCTTGAAACAGTACAAGACCATCTTAGTAACTGACTTTGCCTTAAAAGGTGCTGAGTTTGGGCCGTACTTCATATTGAGATTCTGATCCTCATTTTATTTAGGACCTCCTTCTTGTAACAGCGTTATTTTTCATCTTCCAGCAATAACTTCCAGCAAACTACAGCTTGTTTTAGTCATTGCGTGTACAGATTTTTTTTCTGGATTTATATATCTGAAAATGATAATAACAGTAATAAAAATAAATACACTTACCTGTAAGCGTTAATGTAATCTTTCCTGTGTTGCAGAAGAAAGTCTTTCAGCTTCCCAATATTAGAAATCTAAAAGAAGAGAGGTCAGAAATGTTAAAGCTTACAGTTTACAGAAACATTTTCCTGTAAATTCATTTGCTTTCCTTAACAAAAGATGTTCTAAAGACCTTTTTAAATGGAAAGATGAAATACTAAAAATCTCAAAGAGCTTTTGCAAACTTAGTCTAACTCAAAAGACTGTGGGACACAGAATACTATTTATCTTAAAGAAAAAAAAAAAGAAAGAAAAAAGATGAAACTACAGAAGTCTAGTTTGAACTAGTTTGCATTAGCCCCAGAATGAGCTGGCTACCAAAATGACTTCTTTAGAAGCCTTGAAGGAGACACATTAAAGAGGAAAAAAATGTTACACATTACAGTAATAATTACAGTACATAATTTCAGAGGCAGGGGGGAAACTTTCTTACAGCAAATTTTCTAATATTTATTAATAACTCAGTGTGAAAAGAAAAACACAAAAAAAGGAAAAAAGCATTCAATGAATTTTACATAACAATGGCTGTTTCGGTTTACAAATACAATAAATGTGGCTTACTGCACGTATCTGGGAAAAACATCAGAAGCTGTGCAAGTCTTAAAATCCTATTTTCATGCAAATGTCCCTTGTAATTAAATAAACAAAAAACTACAAAGAAAGAATACAGAATAGTTGGGATAAATAGAAGATTAATTCCCCCAATTATTTAATTATTCTTTCAAAAGATCAGCAGTTCTTTTGGGGGGGAGGGGAGGGAAAGATAATAAGACTTCAATGTACAGCCAAAAATAAGTGTTTTATTTTTGTAAACAGATATATATACGTGTGTGTATATATATATATATATATCACTATTATCTTTTGCTTGGCTTCCTTTTTACTACAAGTCATGGTACCAGAGAAGATTTTTCCCAGGTTTCATGTTTAAAGTCTTCCATATGATTAGCAGAGGGCGAGACTCGTTCCCATTCATACCACACTTTGCTCTGTTAGTATCTTCAGTAAAACCAAGTTTTCTGCAGCATTTTACCAGTGTAACAAGCAATAAGATACTGAATTTGCTGCTCAGTAACAGTGCAACATAAAAAGCCAGCTAAACCCTACTACTGATGTTCCTTTTTCCCCTCTCATGGCCACTGCAGCTTATTTTTCACGCACCTAATCCCCTCCTCAGCTCTGACTTGGCATGTTGTGACATTTGCTTAATATGTAAATTGAGCCTGAGCTACAAAAGCAAAACATTTTACAACAGTCATACAGTGTTTGGGTAGAACAATAATACTTAATAGGCAGAAAGAAAGTACTAAAGACGACCAAGGAAGTACTGAAGAAGGGTAGAAATGTAAAATAAGGCTTTTAAAATACTGACATTAATAAGCAAACAAACACTAAACTCAAAAACAGCTTAGCAAAAATCATATATGCAATAAATCTTAATATCGCAAAAGCCACAATTTAGGAGTGATTAACAAGCAGAAAGAATCAGAATGACAAGCAAGAACACTGTCTTACAGTAATTAATTCATCTCGTCACAAAGAGCATTCTATTTAGGCGAAAATTGTCATCATGTGTTTGAATTGCACTGACCCCACTTTGCCTCTCCTTCATTTGTAAAGCTATTTCCATGAATTCAGAATGACACTATTATGCCCATACTTGCATCAAGCTCTTAGTTCCCAAGATTTGCATCAGAAGTGAAACTTCTTGCTCTATTTTCCCTCAAATCCTAACAGCGACTTCTGTGATGCTGAGCTGATGCTGTAGCTCTTTTGCCTTTTCTTACCATGAGCTCCTAGCACAGTTTTGACTTAAAGCTCTCTTTACCATACCAACAGAATTAGGCAATTTTATGAGAAATAAAGATGTGCTAGTATTAAATAAACTGAATGCTGTTTTTATCAAAGATTTAGTCAATGTTTTATATACACAGATTTACCTTCCAGAGACTCAAATACCCATAAAGATACAAAAATTGTAAAGAAACCTCCAGAGTCAATAGGATAAATAATAATTCCTGTTGCAAATGAATGCCTGTATTACTCTTACTGCTCTTTACTATGAATAAAAACCTTTAAAATTGCATGTTTACCAATTTCCATCCAATTGCTCTCGTTTCAAAGGTTCTTTCACTTAAAAGCTCTTCTCCCTCACATATGCTCTTGAATGTACAGACCCTAATCCTGTCTCCCCATAAACTTTGCAATTCCCTCACCCTCCAAAAACGTTTCAACTCACGAGACAGTTCTGAAGTTCCCTCATCCTCTTCATAACTTTTCTTTGCATTTGCCCTAGATCACATCAATCCTTTTTCAAGGTAAGGGACAAGAGGTGCATACACTGCTGTTCATACTTTGTATGAGATGGCAATACTTTTTCTTCCGTACTTTTTGTTTATTAGCTTATGTCTTGTTGGGTTTGGTCCCTCTATACATATTTCACTTTTAAATTTCTCTTTTCTCCTTAAAACTCCAGACCTCAGAGTCATTGAGCACTTCCTGCTGCATTCTGTGCTCCTCCCTCTTAGCATTCCCTCACCCAAGAATTTTAGGAGACCAATCTTCCTTTTCACATTCCCCACATTAAAACAGTATTAAAATGGCTAAGTTTTGAAATCAGTGGCAAGACAGCTCAATTAGTAACCCTCTCTCACCCCTTCTCTGAACACAACCCAGCACCGCTTCTGCTGATCGTGTCCTCCTCCCTTCCTCCTGACACTTTATCAGGCACTTTATGAAGTCCTAAAGAGCTTACCAGATTACCGTAACAAAGGAAATTCAGATTTCCTTAAAGCATTGGGATCACTGGACACACTCCATCTTTAGCAAGAGAATAATTCCTGCTGCATTATCATCATATTTACCTATCTTTCCCCCTTAAAATCTTTTCTAACATCTTGAACACTTCTGTTCAGTCTACCGATGCCATAATGCGCTCCCCCTTGCTGAATTAAATACTCATTAAGTTTGCTGCCCTCTCATCAGATGGTTCCATGCCCAAGTCAATATATTTTTGTTACAAATGACTACCTTCAGATCACTGATGTCTCAAACTCATTCTCCTCGAACACTCCCTAGAGATCATCTAAAAGCCATGTGTTATCCGCACTAAGGATCTGAGATTTAGCCTCCATCTTATTCGTACGAACTTCCATGTCCACACTTCTTTAATATGTTCTCTAGTTAATCTTTGGAGTAGACCTAAAGAAATCTTGAATGCTACTTGCATGTCAGCCCACCCATTTCTCCCACCATTCCCACATGGATCACAAGGGCACCTTCCCAGTTACCGCAGCTGCCAGGCCTCAAAACGATCGTGCCACCAGCCCACACGGCGCTCGGGAGCACAGACAAATTGAAGCAATTTAAAGACTAAGCACGACCGCATCTGAGCACTGGCTTCTGTCATGGTGCCAACCCTCTGCCTCTGGAAATCAGCTTGCTTTCTCTCTGAAAATCTGGAGCAATGAGCCTCTCTTTCAACCTTCAGATAAAGAAACATTCTCCTTTCTCCCCTGAAGGGATAGGAGGGCTTGAAGAGATGCCCTTCTTAGCTGCAGCACTCTTTCATGACATGAAAGTTTTGCGGGTAGGAGATCTACTCAACTTCCATATAAGTGACACCTTTATGAGAAAGATGGGAATGAATTATGCTTCCTCACAATATTGCCAACATCTTTTATACCTGTGACATGCCTTTGAGCTTCTGCTTCAATGGGTAGTGAAGGTTACATTCCTTTTGACAACAGAATTTACTTAAAACATCCCAGACTTTCCCCCTGCCTTCTCTTAAAAGAAGAAGCTCTTAACAGAGTAAGGTGTTGTGGTTTGAGAGCATTTTCCCACTCCAACACTCTGCAAAAGAGAATTCAAAATAAATCATTCCATCAAGAACTAGCAATGAAAAGCTTAGGCTTTCCTCTCTTTCTCATCACCAACTGAAACACGCGAATACCCATCTATAAGGATGAAGATCTGAAGTCAAAACTGTGCTCAAGGTGAGCCACCGATGAGGTGAACCCCTTCAGGAGCTTCCTGCTCCCAAAGCAAAAGGGTCTCCATCATGTCTTCTACCATCTCGAGCTCCTCTCATCCACTCCCATGAGCTGATTCAATTCACCTTCACAGGTAAGTGTGATCAACCCAGGAATAAAAGGATGTTTTTTGTACATTTGAAGTGGTACAATAACTTGCTCATGCTGCTGCAGCAACATATTATAATTAACTCAGATAGGTAGCGCACCTCAAAATCAAGATCAACATTTTTCAGATTTTTCTCCTGCCTTAGCACAGGATATATTTTTAAATAAAAAGCAAAGCAGGCAAGTGCTGCCCGTTTCTCGCTCTGGGAGCTCGGGGAGTGTGAGCAGGTTCCTGCGGCTCACGCAGGCCGGCTCCTCGGCCACAACCATCTGCCACCGCCCTCCGACTGACACTCCGCCTGTATTCCAATCCTGACTGTTTCCCAAAGTGTACTTGGTTAAAGGAAACTCTAACCATACTTAAAAGCCAGATAGAATCAAAAGGCTAGTGTAAAAGTAGTGAGAAGCTGCATTTACTCTTGATCCTGCGGTACTGGCATTGACAAGTGATAGAAGTATCTTATTGAGCTTAAGAACTGAGAAAAAAAAAGCCAAAAGTAAAAAAATAGACTTTATATTTGACTTTTTAAATATGCCTTAAAAAGCCTGCTCTTCAAAGCTGTCTAAATCCTATTTATTAATTCATGAAAGTGTCAAAAGATTTTATAAACTCTTCTGCAACAGAGTAAGACATTGAAGAATGTTATTCTTGTGATATTAGTATCTAATTACCTACCATCATTTTAAATCCTAATGCTGCAGTCCATCTTAATATATCCACTGCCTATTTCAGAAGAAATAAAGAATTTCAATAAGAAATTACAAGATGTAGAGGGACTGTGCGCTTGAAACTAAAAGCCTCTTAGTCTCTATAATACTAGGAGATGCAGCAATTGCCACAATAAAAAAACTATTTTTAATTGAAAAAAGTCTGTTTCCAAATATTTAATACAAAAATTCTCATTTTCTAGCTGAACACGTCCACAATTAGTTCATGCAAAGGCAAGTGTTTCCTGAAATCTGCAATGAAACCTAATGAACAGAATAGGTATAAAATAGAAAAACAATTTATATCATCTCTTAAAGCAAGTGTAGGCTCTTACCTAGGTTATTACAGTCATGAAAGACTATTTTGAAAGAGCTTTTATATAGAAATGACTCACATGGAAAAGTTTTCCATCAAAAGAATGATTTGATAGGAATTATGAACTATTTAAAAGCGATGCACGAAATTCCACAAATCTCCCATTCTGTTTTACCCTGAGCACTGTGGGCCAATGGATTTACCCAGGCTGCTGCAGAACTGGAGCCTAACCACAGGCAAGACTTGATCTATACTAGTATCTGTATTTCTACATACACTTCCCTATTTCAGAAATCTGAACCTTCAAAAGACTAAGCTACATAATTCCCTGCTATAACGCCATGCAACAAAGACTAAGCCTAAGGCTGAGCCTCAGCTCTGGGCTTCCTCAGTAGTTTGCAAACTTATTTTAGCCGTTTTTGATGGTTACTTATTTCTAGCCCATTAGGTGGTGCTGTCCTATTTGCATTTAGAGCAGAGACGGGCCGCTTTTCGGATGATTTGTCTCTGGAGGGGATACATTTGGTTTAAGTTTCCACTTGCGAATGTTAAAGCCCCTGGACTGGGTCACGCAGATCAATTGCTCCTGTAACGTGAAACCCAAAAGGGCAAATAATATCCGAGAGCAGCACGGGGGTGGCCGAGCCGGGCCCGGAGACAGTCAGCCTGGCTACCCCTAATCTCATGAAAATTGGTACTTTGTTCAGGCTCTGCTTTGCATCAGCACAGAGGTTACAGCAGCGACAAGGCACGATTGCGTTTTATTAGCAAGCTTGCATTCAGGCCAAAGGAATTATTGTAACCGAGGTATGTGTTTTATAAATAAACATGTGGCACGTAGGTGTAAAGAAGTCCAGAATAAAATTAATTTTTCTAAAAGTCATGAAAGCGATAACCAAAGCGTTTTGACTCTTCCAAGGCTGAGATGGTACAGAGCTTAAAATTGTAAATATTTTTGAAATATTTTTCTAATTTAAAATAGTGCTTTCTGGTGGGGTGAGACAGAAATAAACTTTTAAGCCATCACTGCGGGATTTGCAGCAGCCTCTAGGGCAGTGAAGACAGAGCCTCTTTGCAGAAGGGCTCCATCGGCATCCAGCTACCATTAAGAAACAGCATTTCTGAGCTGGGAGGCAAAGTCCCTTTCCAAACGTCGGATCAACAGCAGAAAATGCTTCAATTTGCTAAATATAAAATGGGCAAAATTGAATTAAAAGTGCAGTCCCGTAAAGGGATGGAAAAAAAAAAAAGAGCTTAGTTTCACATACTTTCACAGGAACTTTGCATTCTTTAATTCCTGCTTTACTAAGCATTCACTTCTATACACTGCCTGTGGTTCCAAATTTCTAACTCTTACTGAGTTTTACTGCTCTCAGTTCACATTTTACATACTGAGCCTTTAAAGAACACTTCAAACGTGGACTTGATCATTTTGATTTTTATTCATTGCTATCTTATGTAAACTGGAAAAATTGGTGATAAATAACTCGCTATCAGCACACGGTTTCAAATGCCATCTGGCTGTATATTTCTTTAAAATAACTCCTTGGTACATGGATAAGATCTGGTCTGGTATAAGATGAAGGGCCTATTTCTGGAATATTCTAGAATAATCATGTACCATTTCTAAGTTAAATATTTCTAAACTTTTTAATAAAAACAAAGCAAATTAAGATCTGTTAAGTGTTGTTAGGTCTAGTTTCTCGCTCACGGTAATAAACACTGAAAGCAGCCAGTATTATCAGTGGATTTAGGGTTTTTAGGGTGTTATTTGGAGGTGGTAGCATTTCTGCACTGCTGTGCATAGCATTTACAGCAAAATGCAATTGTAGAGAAAATAATTTTTGAATATACTGAATATTTTAGAGATTGAAATTATCACAATGTATAATTTGATGCCCATAAAGGCACTTCAATAGTTTCAATAGAGGTTAAAATAGAGGGAAAAAACTTATTTAATAGCATAAGCACATGGAAACACTACAGTTTCAACTGGGAATCACAAAACTTCAATGCATGTGTAATTTCAGAAAAAGAGGTCTAGATTAATTTTGTCATTATTTGCTTAACTCTTGCGGGAATACATGGCTTTGATACCTGCATCTTCACAACCACATCTAAATATTCTGAAAACATCAAAAGGAACAGAAGATGACCTCCAGAAAAAAAAAACAAAACTAGATTTTCTAAAAGATTTAAAAAAAAAAAAACATGTTATATGTTTTTACTTAACTAGTCTTCATTTATTCTCCCTATGGCAACACTTTCAGTAAAAAAAGGAACATCTGACTTCAATAAAACTTACCATTTCCCTTTTTCTTGTTTATTGTCCAACTCTAATCATAACTTTCCTTAACATTTATATTTTCACACACTCATCCAAAACCTCATTGACTAAACTATAAATCCCACAACAATTGTGGGGAATGTTTTGGTTGAGAAATAAAAGTAAACTGGTCAAAAAGCATATTTGCAAAAATTGGCCTTTACACTATTGCTGTTCAAAACACTCACATTTCAGTAACGGCATTCAACTTTGCAATGTCTTTTTGTAAAAGAGATTTTTCCCATCCCTTGTTCTCACAGTCTAAACTCATTTAGTGTTAAGTATTCTCGACTCAAATGCATTTTACAATATAAAACTTAAAATATAAAACCCTCACTTTGGATAGCGAGGTGGATTGAGAGCTGGCTGGTTGGCAGAGCTCAGATAAATGCGTGGTGATAAATGGGGTCAAGTCCAGTTGGAGGCCTGTGGCCAGTGGTGTCCCCCAGGGGTCAGTGCTGGGCCCAGTGCTGTTCAGCTTGTTCATCAATGACCCGGACAAGGGCACCCTGAGCAAGTTTGCAGATGATACCAAGCTGGGTGGAGTGGCCGACACTCCAGAGGGCCAGAGGGACCATCCAGAGGGACCTGGACAGGCTGGTGAGTTGGGCAGAGAGGAACCTCATGAGGGTGCAGGGTCCTGCACCTGGGGAGGAGTAACCCCAGGCATCAGGACAGATGTACATACAGTACAGAAAAGTACAACCTCTTCTTGGTGGTGGCCAGTGACAGGAAAAGGGGTAATGGCCATAAGCTGAAACACAGGTAGTTCCATGTCTATGTGAGGAAGAACTTCTTCAATGTGAGGGTGACAGCCTTGGAACAGGCTGCCCAGGGAGGCTGTGGAGTCTCCTTCTCTGGAGGTCTTCAAAACCCACCTGGATTCTGCCCTGTGCCCCAACCGGAGCTGGGGGTTGGACTAGATGATCTCTAGAGGTCCCTTTCAACCTTAACCACACTCTGTGACTCCAGTCTCATTTAGCACACAAAAGTAAATACAGCAACTCTATTTACTGTATCTGAATATCATTATGAAATTCAGAATCCAAGTTTTTACAGTGCAATCCAGAGAGACGTGCATGTGCTTAACTTCGGCACTGAATTGACTTGACCGCAGCAAAGTCATCACAGGGCACCACAGCATTCATAAGCATTTGGCATCAGCTGTGCAGACCTGCTCTCTCCACAGCCGAGTCGTGACACCATCAGTTCCCCTCTTAGGAAAACTGCAAGGAAGCCACTTATTCCCACTGGATTTGGTATATATTTAGAGTACTAATTTGAATCAAAGTAGAACTGTAACTCAGAACCATTGGACCAGCTGGTTATAGGGCGCATGGAACACATAGGTGTATCAAATGGAAACGCAGGGCCATGAGACATCTGAAAGAAGAATATACAACTTACAAGGGCCGCTGAAGCTCTGCCGTTACGCTCCCTATACCACACGCTTACCAGCCTTTTTGGAAGTATGGGGTCAGCATAACTGCGATTTCTCTCACCTATACGGTCTTGCAAGATTTTTAGTTAGTTCCCTCATTTTGAATACTGAAAGCGTTTCAGCTTTTTAAACCCACAAGGCAACAACCCGGGTGCAAACCAAGCACCTTACTGACCTCGCCATCAAAAATACCAAGCTCTGGTGCCAGCTGCTCCAGGATACCGGTGCTAACGCTCAGCATCTTCCTTTGGTCCCACGCATTTCTTGCAGGCTGTTTCCACTAGGAAAGTGCTCTCCGCTTCCAGGATATCCACACAGCGACGCCGAGACGCAGCACCCAGCTGACACCCTCGCTCTATCTCTAAATCCAGCCAACTTGTCAAAAACAGCTCTGGCGTTTCAGCACCGTTTTGTGTCAACATCCAAGCATTCTTCTGCATTTCCATTATCAACACAATACCAGTCAGAGCAGAAAAGTGGCTTGAAATCCTGAGAACAAATGCACTTCACTTTGTTGCCACCATATCTTCTATCCAACAAGAAATCCAGCTGTAACGCCTGGGAAAAATCTCTTCCTTAAGAAAACAGCCCTATTTCTGTGAAGTTACAAATATGCAGAAAAAGCTTGTGCTCCATGCAGAAAAGCTTAACATGGCATGAGAAAAAAACAAACAAAAGTTTCTGGAGCCCATCATTTGTTCACAACAATTTTTTTTTCTTTTTGATTTAAAGCTGAATTCTGACCAGTCCTATCTGGCAACTGCTTCAGCCTGGCTACAGAAAGGAGGGAGAAGGAGGGGAAGGAGGGAGGATGACAGGAATTTCTCCCGGCGGAAATTACAGCAGATAATCACGCAGAAATTCCTCCCAGGGAAGTGCTTTCAGAATTTAGGGGCAGTAAGATCAGTTCTAGCTGTTATTAAAATGGGAAATCAATATTATTCTTTCACATGTGAGTAATGCGGCCAATTCAAAAGTGTATTTTTAATCAGTGAAAGCAGAAACTCCTGACAAGATTTCAGTTGTGAATTAAGACGCTATTTTCTCCCCCTCTAAGCCATGAGTCTCAGTAAGGTTTTTTAAATGTCTATTTCCTGTAATTTTGGTTATTTTTGAGTATAATTATTTTATATTTTTATGATGCCTTTGGGGTATCATTACAAATATTTTAAGCATTTAAACTTCAGAAAATAAGTAATAGCTTCTCTTAAGGAGAGGCTGTCAACCCCCATTCTGAATAAACAATCCCTTTTAAAAGCAATCGGGAGATTTATATCCCCTGTAACCATAGAAATTAATCTCGAGTTTAAACAAAATAGAGCAAAACATCATTTATTTAATGAAAATCAGAACACAGCTATTGCAAATGAGTCGGGTTTCTGGTTTTTGACCGCTCTGCACCCAGTCACACAAGCTTACTTGATGGGCTGCTTCTCGCAGCTTAACCCCACTCACTTCACCGACCGGAACCAACAGTCCCATTCCTGCGTGTTTTTATCCTGCTCAAGATGGGTGTTGATCAGTGGAAAAGAAAATCACTAAAGCAGCTGAAATGAAATGTAAGAAACATTTTAAAAATCAAGAGAAACTCCTACAATATCGTGAAGACTGCTCAATTTTTTTTTTTAATGAGTTTTCATGTAACAAAAGTTTAGAGAACGTATAACTACAAACTGAAAATCACTTTATGTCAGCACAGCTCTGAAATTCCAGCATGGTCAAAAAAAGTCCCAAACAGACAAAAAAAAAAAAAAAAAAAAAAAAAAAAAAAAAAAAAAAAAAAAAAAAAAAAAAAAAAAAAAAAAAAAAAAAAAAAAAAAAAAAACACCCTGCTCACTATGGAATGGGAATATTTTACAAGATTGCATGAAATGCTGCAGCAATCTGCAGGCTCACAAACAGAATAATAATGGAGAAAGTCAAGGTTAAAATAACTAAATATTTATAGCTGAGTCAAATAAGAGCTAAGGATCATTAGTATTAAAAAGAAAAAAATACACTACACTGTGTATGTTTGCAAGAGGTAATAGAGATGTGCTTTACAATATAAAATCAGGGAAAAAATAATGATAGTGCAAAGCCTAGAAAAGTTTTCCAAAACAGCAGAATGATTTTTTTTTTCCCCTTAGGAAACAGCAAGAGCCCTATATCTAGTAGAACTGTGGAAACTATCCAATAGAAGGCAATCCTCACCAAAAAGTCTATCAGACCACATACTTCTGCATGTAATGTCTACAGGTCCTGTGTCAGTCTACTACGCGGTGCTTCTCGTTAGTCCACTGCTTGCATATGCTTGTTTTTTTCTGAGTCTACTTTAAAAATATCATTAGGAAAATATCACAACATATGAGAAAAAAAGTAATTTCAACCTTATTTGGGACTAGAAAATTTACTATGCGCTAAAAGAGGTGATTCCCTACTACACAATGAAGAGATGTATAACTGAAAAGAGGAAAGAAAGAAAGAAAGAAAAATATGTCTTCTGAAAGCTTGAAGTTTCTGAAAGTGTAGTAGCTGCCCATAACAACACTGAAGCCATCAGGAACCCCCTCTAGAAATCGCTTTCTAGCTTCCCAGTTGAAAAAGCAGATACCTCCTGCTTAAAGGTAATTTTTCCATGATGTAGAAAAAAAAAAAAAAAAAAGAAAAAGAGAACAACTTAGGATGTTTTCTTTGTCTGTGGCAAAGACAAGCTTTCCCAGAACAGCAATACTCCTTGCTCAAAGGTCCTCTAAAACAGGAGGAACACAAGTGAATATGAAATGGCAACAGTTAGAGATGCTTTCATTTTAAAGAGCAGTATCTCATAACCAAAACATAAAATAATGCCGTTTTCTATCCAAACACGTAACTGGTTCTTCAAATCACCTAGTAATCTAACCAGACTCTAATCTGCAGTGTTACTGGGTTCCTCCACACACCTTTGCCCGTAGATCCCCTGTAACACCTCATTTGCACAGAACTGGAACCTGGCTCTTAATTCACAGCCAGAAACCCAAGTATTACTCACAGCAGCTTTAACTTTTACTGTCAAGTAAACAAAAGGTAATGCAATGACACACTGCCAATATTTGAACAAGAGCTCCCTCCAAAATCTCACACAGAAATGCACGGGACTTTTCCTGGCAAAGTAACTTTTTCTCCTTGCAGAGAAAGCAAATCACAAGTTTTCCTTGCCCTCCCTTCCCTTCCTCTTACACATTTATGCTCTCAGGAAAGATGTTCAGCCCTTCCAACTGCACCCATAACCCGGTGACTCTTAACTTACCACATGTTCCCTTATCAGCACCTCGCAGAGCTCTGGAGAAATCTCTCTTTCTCGAGCAGCTCTGCTCAGCAGCAAGGCCAGACACACGTCAAAGCTGCGCCCACTGAGGGTCTGCGCTGTTGATGCTTCTCTTGCAAGATCAGCATTATTAGCCAGGAGAAGACCAACCTCTGACCTGATTGGGGGGAGCTAAGCAACTGGGTAATGCAACATGAATATGCATTATCTTAAGCAATGCTAATGTGGGAGATAAAAGCTTTGCCCCTGCCTTTTTCTTCCCTGCTCTATAAGGGGATGATCTAAGAGACTCAGCCAAACTCCAAGCTCATCCTAAGCCCTACAGGGGCATACAAAAGCTTGTATGCTAGGCATTGAGAAAAGACTCAAAAAAATGAACTATGAATGGCCATAGCAAACCAGCAACACATTGCAAAATATGAACCTTCAGTGGCCCATTCTGTCCCACTCACCTGTTCCTAAGCTGCCTCTTCTGGGAAAGCTTTACTCAGTTTCAAAAGCGCCATGTCTGTCTTTACTGAGCCTCCCAACTCAGAGAACTCAGGGCTTAAACTAGCAGGAAGCTGTTTAAGGTTATGGACCCTTGGAAAAGAACACATGCAAAGCACAGATTAAGAGAGAAAATTTCTGGTTTATATCTTCCATTTATTTTTATTTCTATAAACCCCCAAAACAAAAGTAGACCAAAAAAATCCAAGAAAAAAAATCTAATGCGGAAATCTTAGTATAGAGGAACATGAGGAAGAAAGAAAGGGGCTGGCTGAAAGAAAAGCAAGCAAGCAACCTCTGCATCAAGGCACACCACCATCTTTACTGAGGTGCTGAGTCTGAGGTTTTAGTCAATAATAATAATAATAACTGCAAAGACGTTTCCAAGCAGAAAGGGCTATAGGCTACTAAGTTATCCTCATGGCTACTAAAAAAAGAAACACAGTCTTCATTCTGAAATCACTAAATGACTACAAATGCAAACAAGCCCCGTGCAGTGTGCTGTGGAGCAGCCTGAGGAGGCCAGGTGGGGCTGCACACACATATTGGCAGGCAGAGGCTGCAGGAGCTCAGCACCAGCACACAGGCTGCGGGGGAGCTGGTCACCCCACGGCCACACGGCTGCTCTTGCAACTCCGATAAATGAGGAGACCTTTGCAAGGCACAAACTGCTAAAACTCATCATTGGTACTTTGCAGTGCAGATGTTATTTTGCAACACAATTAGTTTAGATTTTACTTGAGGAGATCTAGCAGAGGGAAAAAAATAAAGCAAAAATACACAATCTCAGTTACTTTCCTCCCAATTTTTAAGAATGCTCCTTATGAGCAACATCGCAGGTTTTAATCAACAGCCTGTGGCAAAACCAGTATTTCAAGAGCGTGTTACAGCTTCAATAGAGGCCACAGTCTCCACAACTTCACGCTAGTTGACATATGAGCACGGCTGTACCGTGCAGGGCAAGGAAAACCCACCGAATAACCAGAGCCATAACACGGCAACGAGCAGATATGTGCAAGCTGTGTAAGAGCTCCTGGGGGAGGCTGTAAGGGTTACGGAGAAGATTTTGGTAAGATTAAATGGCCAATACATTTCATCTCATCTTGCCAATTTTTATGTAGTGAAAAAATGACAGAATGATACAAAAAAGCACTGATAATAACTAGATTGTGCAGGAGTTGTTACAGTTGGCATAGGTTTTGATATTTAATTGATGTCTAAGCAATATGCCCATGCACGGGTAAAATGTATTTTCATGAAGGGGAAAGTAAATATAACACAGCTCTTTATGGTAGATTTACCTTAGTAGCAAATTAAGATGAAATAAATTAATGAAATACATAATTCTGTAAATAAAAATTAAAAATATCAGAACTAATCAGTGAGAAGAAAACTTAATACGAGCAGACTTATCAACACCAGGTAAGATAAAGTCCTGCAAAGGTAAAGCAAGGGCAGATGGAAAGATGGATCGTTAGTCTACTGTGGCACGCAGGTAAAGGCAATACTGAAAATTGAAGGTAGCAAAGCAGGGGGAAGAACTGAAAGGACAATGGAAGAGATCAAACAAATGCAGCAGAAGGGAATGGTCTCAGATTAAAAAAGCAAGGAAAAACAAAAAAGTGCAAGATGTATCTTGGCTAACAGTGCAAATGCAAGACACATGAAGAGCTAGCACCTGGAAGCACCCAAGAATGGGGATTGCTCCTTTAGGGCCATAAATCAAAAAAACAACCAAGCAACCGAACAACCAAACAGTGGGAGGGAAGAAACAAAACCAATAAAGAAAATCACTAAGATGTAAAATATTCTTCTTAAAGAAGAATCAGTAAGTGAAAATGTTAAAAATATCCCCCACAAAATTCTCCCTCTCGATTTGTGCAGGAGGTGCCCACACTGGCAGAGAAAGGGCTCGCGTGACCCGAAACCTTTGGCATTGCCTTTTACTGCCCAGCAGAGCAGCAGCAGAACCAAAGCACCCACCATCATCCTTCCTGCTCCCCGCAAACACCCTCCGAAGGGCAGCCAAGCCGTTCCAAGCGCCCTCCCCTCCAGTACGACGCCAATGGAAAAGCACACCCAGCTGCACCTTGCATGGACATGGAAAAAAACTGAGCTACCACAGTCATCTGCAGATAATATTCTTTTTTTTTTTTTATTTATTTATCCTGAATGTTCTTCAGGCCATTTATAAATGTTACAAACACTGTTTCTGCAATAAGCAACTCTGGTGTTTGACAGGAGCAGTGAACACTTAAGAGAAAGATGGACAAAAATGATCAGAGGGAAAAAACAGGACAAAACACACACACACACACACACACAAAAGGCTTGTCTATATTGGAAGTTATAACAATATAACTTGGCTTTTAACAGTGTATACGCACAGTATTACCTTGCCCCATCCCTGACTATGAGGTCAAATCTAGTTTCTCACACTTAAACTTATTTAAGGAATTTACATTCGAACAAATAAAAAAGCGCAACTTGAACAAAATGCATGTGGCTTTTTATTACTTAATTAGTAGCCATTATTAATGGGAAGAATGAGGCCAAGGAAAGTAAAAGTTAAAAAGCAAAACCACGAAACAGAGGTATGATGACAGCAAATGACAAGAAAGGAAAAATATATAGTTTAGAGCTTTGCTTGGACAAACTGTCCTTTATTTCCTTTATATTTCTCTGGGGTAAATTAGACAGTAACAAAACAACAAGGCTGCCTTCTGCTGCACAAAGAAAGCAAAACTCCTGACTGGGTAATTGTGGGCAAGCAGCTGACACCTCCTGCAACTCCCATTTTCTTACCATTCAAATAAACAAGCAGCTCTCAGCTCTGATATGCACTGGTAGGAATTCAGGAAACCAAGACAGTCCCAAAGAAATCAAATGCAACGAGAATAAAGAAAATACTCTGTTAGGATACAAAAAATGTTGAGGACAGACTGCAACAGAACAAAGTGTTATGACAAAATACAGCAAATGGAGCCAGAAATCAAGGCACAAAACTAGAAAAATAAAGAGCTGGAAAGAACAAATGAGGGCAAAAAGAAGCTACTCTTTGTAAATGAAGAAGATGGGAGAGAATGGGATGACTCCTTAAAAGACAGTATTTTCTACCAAAGTGCATGTCAGAGATTGCAGTTTACTCAATATTTCTTTCAGATTTTTTTTAGAATTCAAAATGATACTATAGGAAAATAATTAAATATATATTTCATATATTTGCATGAATGAAAGCAATTAAATCACGTATCCTTGCCACCTAACTGTGAGATCTTGTATTCCGAGTTCATATGCAGGGGGTGCCTATGCACTGAGGCACCAGGACCAATACTTGCACTTTAAAAATCCTCCTTTGCATCAACCTGTGAAAAAATCTTACAAGTAAAAATATAATATTAACTGCTTTTCCCTCATATTCCTTACGCTTCCACTACGAATACATAAGGTCTGAAACACAAGGCAGAACACGTATTAGGCAGTGCTAATTGAACGCGATGACGTAGCTGAAATCCTGCACTTCATTGCAGCAGGCACAAAAGCAGCAAAAAGGAAAAAAAAAAAAGAAGAAAAAGTGTGTGCAAAGAGCAAAAGGTGCCACCAACCCTGACTTGGGACAAACAAAGAGGTGATAAAGATCACGAAAATATTTTGAGAGAGACCATACACTACATTATAAAGAGGTTATTTTCTCAGTTTTACTATAATGTGATTTTTTTTTTTTTTTTTTAACTGTTATAGGAATTATTTTTTCATTAAAATAACATGCCATTGCAGAAGCCTCATAGGCCTTAAATGCAGGAACATTTAAGGGGGTAAAAAGGGTATTGCCACATCTTGGAATTAAGATTACCCAGACCAGAGTAGACATGGTGCAAAGTCTGGATCCATCATTGCAGGAAACTTGCAGCCTGTAAGACACTGCCCGAGTTTACGTTCAGAAGCAGCAGCAGGAGGTCTAGAAAGCTTTAGTTCCTGCAATACTCTCCTACACTGAAGTTTCATAAAATGAAATGAAGTAACAGGTTCAGCATCATGATATATTTTTATTCAAACTGCTATGAAGTTGTAACACAGTGTTACTTAAGAAAAAATACAAAAGCAAAAATTGATATTTAATGTTAAATGAATTTACTTTGAATTATGGAACCTGGTGGTTACAGGGTTTGCCAGAATATCAGCGGGATGGTTTATAAGCCACTATGACAGGAAACAAAAAAAAGTGCTGGGGAGTTTACAAGAATATTTTGGGGTTTTGGGGTTTTTTATTGATTTTTCAAAAAACATATTTATCTTGCATGATAAACCTACCCATAAAATACAACTATACAATAGATTACAATGTTCACTATTAACAGCTAAGGGTCACCTCAGCTCCCAGTGTGGAGCTAAACAGGGAGAACACAGCAGGTTCTCAGTGCTCCTGTGAACAGGATTTTGAGGAAGGGCTGGAAATGAAGTAGGGATTTCCTAACTTCTGGGTGTAGGACAAGCTTTTTTCCCCCCACAGTAACAGGCTAATACACCAAAACTGCTACCCATTTTCTCATCATACACTGTTAAAAGTTTTTTGCTTTAAAGTTATGATTATGATCATCAGATATATCTCTTATTATCAGACTATTATCACGCATCCAGAAAACTACAGTACATCACAGAAGAAAAGTATCAAGAGAACTTCCCCTCTGTTTATAAAACCTAGGAACAAAACATATTCGGGATAATCTCATGCAATCTCAGTTTTACAGATACGTAACATTTCATGCTAACATTTTTATTCTGAAATATTACAAGGAAAGGTAATGAAACATCAAAAATTTCTCACATCAAGCTTATTACTCACTGGAACAATATGTCACATTTGCTAAATATACCTCGACTTGGAAGTCACCCTCAACTGCACCCTTACTAATTACAGCAACTACTACACAGCACTGACTACTATTGTGAATAGGTGAGTTAAATTAGATGCATCAATTATCAGAGCCTTTATTTGCCAGGGGATATAACTCCCACAAAAGCATCTTGTACAATTGTTGTATGTTAAAAATACAGTCTGTCTGGGAGCTTATTCTACCCATAACCATTGTCCCTCTACTGCTAGCAAAGAAACAGGGAATGGTGAATAGGGAATAGTGCTGTTCTAGCAACAAAAGCCATAGAGCAGGTCCGTAGAGCTCAGCAGTCTTCCATGCAAACACTGCAGCTCTACTGCACAGAAGGCTCCTCAGGTTAAGGCTGCACACAAATTATCGTAGCAGGAAGCAGCCCTTCATGTTAACAGAATTATGCATAACACAGTGATGAGAGCACAGCATATTTCTCAGAGACAAGAATATTATAGTGTGGGTTGTATATTTTGTGGGCTTGTATACACACACAGAGCACACGTAGCTGTGTAGCTATTCTCTGACAAATGTGCGTGGCTCAGTGGATAGGCCTTTTGCTCCAACTGAAATAAATAAATAAATGAGCTGGAAAAAAAGAGTTCTTGACAGTTTCTAATCAGCATCAATTACCAGCAAAATTACAGCTTAGTAGGTTCAGGGTTCGTTTTCCTAAAAGACAAAAACCACCACCACAGGTTTTTCCATGCTTGCTTATTTCTTACATCTGTGCAAATATGTTGATGTGAGCAGAGACTATAAATTATATCATTTTCTTCAGACTCTCTCAGAACCTGCAGTGATAAGAAAGCTACAGAATCAGGACAGCTGACGGACCAAGCTTTTGCTGCACTTAAAATGCTTTACCCAGAAAATGCTTAGGCCTTGGTGTCATTTATTAACTTCACCAGGCTCAAGTTGTAGCAGTAAACACTAGGTCAAGAATCAAGAACTTTAATGATCTGGCAACTAGGTAGCAAAATAAATCCTTTAAGAACTATCAAACGAAACTAAAAATAAAATTAGATATAAATTCAAGTTTTAGACTGTGGTCAATTGAGGTCTAGACAAAACCCTATGTTTGTTCACTGCCTAGTCTCCAGTCTGCTCCAAGTTTGAAAAGGTAATTGAACTCAGTCTGTAATTACTGGATTAGATACAGATGGGCTCTGTACATTTCAGGGGAGGAAAGAGCTGTTTGGATTCATTTTATGATTGCCTGTAAGGTCAAACTTTTCAAAATGTACTTTCATCTGTTAAATGGTTTCTCAAATTCCCAGGGGGATATCTTCAATAACTGATGTTTTAAGCAATTTGGGTCTATCAGATCCAGTCTTTGAATGTAATAAGCCGTCCATTTTCTAGAATTATAAATGTGCATGTAGGTTAATTACTACAACTCGTACATATTTTCAAAAATGTACTTTCTTGAAAACTAAAAGTTTTATCCAAGTTTATTATATATAAATATACTTTTTTCACCTCAAAACAGTATTTTTGAAAAGTATGAATAACTCACGTTACTAATGTTCTTAATTCTATCTTATTTGTCAAAATTTATAAGAATTCGCTTTTACGACTCAGTATTTCTGGGTGCCTTCATCCTCACTCTTGCTCACAAGACAAAATACGAAACAAACCATGGCATTAAACTTCTATTCTGTTGAGATGTGTTTTGGTGAAATCTTGTCATCGGTCAGACAACTGTAGCTACGCAGCCCATTCAGGGCAATCTGGGCTTCAGCCCACGTCCTCCCCTACTTCTTCGGATGCCTCCTTAGCTGCAAGTTTAAATGCTCAGCAAAGATGACCCAGTCCTGCTTCCAGTTAAAGACTCTCAGAGCTACTGGAATAGGAGTTTAAAGCAGAATGAAGCCACTCCACCAGAGGCTCTATAATAGTTCATGCAGGAAATACATATATGTATGTATATACACACACATTTTATTCTAAACAATTTCCTATCCAAAGGTTGAATTTGGATAAGAGCATCTTTGTGAGAAGATAAATCTGTGTCTCATCAGTAACGATGCCTCACTGGGATTATCCCCAGTCAAACCACTGTCTTTGCAGGATCAGACACCTGGCAAGTTGGTCCATCAGAGATCTGGCAATTAAGGACTGGTAAGGAGGCCAACAGGCAACATATCAATGAAATCCACCTCTGTCTCCAAGTTTGCCAAGGAAAGATGCTTTAGAGCATGGCAATTGAGCTCTCATGATTTCACATGATTAGTATTTTGTTTGCCATATTTCAAGTCTTCCCAGGCAGGGCCAAGTCCTGAAGTCAGAGTCAGTTACCACAGAAGCTCTAGGAGAAAGATGCCTCTTAACGTAGCAGCAGACTCACTGGGATATCCGTGCTGGCACATTTTGCCCATCACCACAAAACAGCCTAAAATCCTCCTACAACTTACCAGCCTCACTAAATACAGAAACTCTAATGATATATTTTAAAAACTGATTGGTACAAATCTTGTTCAAAATAGTTCAATCCATGAAAAACCTGCAAAAGAATAACATTTTTCTCTGATAATAATTGCTCCTTAAAAAAAAAAAAGACCAACAACAGCCATCATTTATAGCCAAATAAAAAGTTGGTCCTTGGAGTACGCTAGTGACTCTTGTTAGCATCAAAAACAAGCAAGCAAATTTATTCAGAATTTAAATTCCATGCAATATGTGTATTTTATTCCTTCTGTAACTTTAATGGATGCTTTTATATGTATTTCTTTATAATGGGGAAATTATTCAGAATTACAATTTATATATAATACATATACTTAAAATAAGAAGCTATATATAAAATTAGGAGCTATATAAAAAGGCCACATTTTATTCATCCATTATTCAAAGTTTAAAAAAAAACCTACTAACGAAAATTATATTTAATATTTCAAGTGTTTTGTGTGAACCCACAAACCACTCCTAGAACCACTGTAATTTTCCAGGACAGGGACAATAAATCACCCAACAATTTGGGTAAAGCCATGGTGGGACCACAGCTCCGTGCAATCCATACACTATAAAACAGAAATCTGCCAGTGTTATATTTATGCCAGGCCAACCAAATTCCTTCCTTCCCTCCTTCCCTTTCCTTTCCTTCCTTCTATCCTTCCCTCCCATATTGACTATCTCTTTGGTGCACTTCCCTGTATTTTCCGTACGTTCCTTGGCATATGAGGGCTTGCCTCAACACAAAGACGGCATCTCAGCTCTCCTAAGCATCCCCCACCTAAACCCAGTGAGCTAAAGATCTTAGGAAGTGGTAATAGCATCACCATGAGAAATGAAGTGCATTCTTACAACAAGCCAGTCTCATTTGCTTCATGGTACCTCACAGTGTCTTTATGCAAATTAAAAAATATGCAAAACAAGGAAAGTAGATACCCAAAGCACACAGATGACACCCAGCTGGTATTCAGACTACAGCAAGGAAGAGGAATTATTTAATCACATAATGCCTTGCAAAAGCTAAAGTTTCCTTCATTCTTTTAAGAACAAATTCCTTTAGCCACCTTTATGCATTCATATATCCTCCAAAATCTGTAAAGAATAAAGGAGAAGAAAACAAAAATACAAAAAGGAGGATGCTTACTTTGCAGTAACTTCTGTAGCAGATAACTAGATTAAGTGCCCCATTAAATTTAATACGGCTATTTTGTTTTAGAAATACTTCAACATATTGTTTCCCCCGAGTTCATTTGCTATTAAAAACAAAGGCCCAATATTCATACGTTCACATAGTCTAAGATCAGACTGATCAGAGTCACAGGTCACCAGAGCAGTAGTCAGGGATTTGGAAAACCAGGATCCAATTCTTTGCTTTGCTATGGAGCGGTGTCCCACATGCAAAGAGGAATTCCTAAGGCAGCTCTGTGCATTAACTCCTGCATTGCTTGTCCAGTTGAATACTTCCAGAATATTTGCACTTGATTTTGAGATTAAGGGACGGCGAATCCACCAAATTAGGCATCAATTAAATTATACCACAACAAATTCATAGCTTTTTCAACACAGCATCTTGCTTTTCTATAAAAGTCCATGGACATGAAGATTTTCTCTTATGATCACAGGCCCTAGCTCAACAGGATGAGCTTATGTTTCTCAACTGAAACTTTTCCAGACTCTTCTCTGAGAAAAAAAAAAATTCTTTTGAAAAAGGCTGGCATCAGGATTAGGTGCAACAGCAGCATTAATATCGCTATATTCTTTCCCTTTACTTGATAATCCCCTCCGTGCTTTAATAAACTTACGTTTTAAAAGCATAAACTTCACTATTTTGATATTGACTCCTATGTGCAATATTTACTTTATGCCAAAGAGACCAAGTTATTCTCTATCATACCCACGACCAGGATCAAAAAAAAAAAAAAAAATTCCTTATTATACATGTGAAAATAATATCAAGCCCAACAATCTTCACACAGATATAATAAATCTCTTATACAGTTGAATTAGCTGTGCTTCAGATTAAGTCTGCATACAGAAATGCTGTCCCTTGAATAACACAACAGAAAACACAGGGCGCATCACGTTATCCAGCTGAATCGACCTGAAGAAAAATATATAACAAAAATAACCAAAGGAGTCTTTTAAATTAATCAAAAAATTTGTAGCTGTTATTTGAAAAGGGGTATACAACTAAGTCCTGAAAGGAGACTGTCCCAAGCACACGCACATCTGTTTGATATTACAAGCCAACTGTCAACGCTCTAAGTGAAGTTTTAATTTAATATTTTCTCTTTCTTGATGTTTTACCTTTAATCACTGCCTCGCGAGAGTATCGACTTTCTATAAGAAACTGTTAAATATAAAGAAATGTTATTGTAGTGTGTTTATAAAATCATAGTTCGAGAACTTTGTATTTTTCTAAAGCCTGACCACAACTTAATTATCCACAGGACATTCCAAGCTCACAGTCGCAAGCTCCAGTTCCCAGACAATTTTCAGCAATATCTACTGTACAGGACAGACGGCCCCGCAGATACCGCACACGGCAACGTTTCCTAAAGCCAGCGTTAGGGCCTTTAGACATGGCTTTTATTTGCAATAAATATTTGCTTCACCGCTAATGATTAAATGGTTTTCATCACCATTGCATGTTTGCCTCGCACATGTCAGCGTGCTAGTATGGTTTATTTTTCATGTAAGTGAATTAGTTATGCAAAAGACAGATATAATGTATATCATCCCTTGTGTTATACGTATATTACTGAGCCTCATGACACTTCGTGCCTCTGCAGCTCACACCGCTGGGTTTCTTTTTCAGCAAAGTGCCACGAAAAAAACCTCCTAAACATGAGTTAAGGGGAGAGCTCTGTCTAATATCTCTATTTCAACACGTTCCTGACAAACTCCTGAGTCTTCACATCACTCTAATCAGCCCTCATCTCCTTCAGAGACCACGCGAGGCCTCCCAACTCCTTGCCACGAGCCATATACGTGGGTGCTCCCAGGGCACCTGGTGCTACTACATGCACAGAAAAAAGCAAGAAATCCAGCACTAGTTTACTCCTCATTTGCTAAAGACACCATATTTGACTTCTAGTTAGACTACTACTCTCTATTAGAATTCCAATAATCATATTAAAATGTCATTTCTTTTTTAGCAAGCCACAAAACAAGAGCCTCTCTCTTATTTTCAACCAGACCAACAGACTCAAGACTTTCAGCACCAGTAGTGACCTTGTCTGGAAAGTCGAATCCCTGACGCCGCAGTCAGTTACGCTCTGTGCTACAGAAACAAAATCTTCAATTATGAATCAGTGAAAATACACCCACATTCAAAACTGCTTAAAAGTCAACCAAAAAAGGAAAATGTCAAGCAGGTAACTACTACTAATGATAAAGGGAAGCTGGGAAGGAACATGAAATAGATTTAACCGTATCTGTTTGATGATTCATTTGTTATTTATAAATATCAGAGAGCATCTGTGAAAACGGAGCAGGGTTCAGTGTGAACAGCTCCCGCGCCTCCGTGTGTCTGTGCTGCTCTCACCGCCCTCTGGCCCGGGGAAAGAGGCCAAGTCAGACGGAAAGAGAAAAAAAAGCACAAGATAAACGCCTCCGAGATGGCGTTTGACAGATACAAAGCAGCTTTTGGGGCAGAAAAAAAAAAAAGAAAAAAAGAAAAAAAGAAAAAAGAAGGAAACCACCCTTTGCCACACTACCCTGCAGCTGGGAAAATGCCATTTTCAATAAAGTATCCACAATTTTAAATTCTATGCAATTACATTCAACTGTATTATTTTAGACATTAAAGACTGCTCCCCCCAAATTGTTGCCAATAGTCCCTATCCCCAATTTTCACCCCTTAATTGTTTTAACTGCTAACGCTCCCATTTCAGGCTTTAATGCTCTCCAGCCTGCAGAATATTTTCAGGAATAACGGTCAGAAGTTTCCAAGACAGAGCATGCGATTATATGTCCTTTTATTGAAAATTTATATCCTTTCATCTACAGTGAAGCACCCAAAACATTAATCCGCTCACTACCAACATCACAGGGAAGTGGCTCAACAATGCGGCAGGAATTGGAGGACCCAAACCAGCCCAAATTAGCACTAAAAATAAAACAGTCTCAGTACAACGTGCTGAAAGTAACAACTTGTTCCCAATTTCTGTGTAGTCTTAAAGTGTTTAAGCTTTGAAGTACGTGTTACCCAATATTAAGAGAGCTTAAACATTTTTTTTTTTGCTGATGACAAAAGCATAAACCATAGCTAGTTTCCTAAATTACAGTATCTTCTGGTTTGTTAGTATTTTAATGCATCACAGAGTTCAAAACAGTTAACGACAGCGATGATTCAGAAATTGTTAGCTAACTGTCACGGAGGGGAAAACTGAAGTCTGAGTCTAGATTTAATAGATACCAATGGAATCAGTATTCCTCAAACATCCTAAATGAAAAGAACATCCCCCCCACTCAATATAACTGGCAGGATACACTATAAACACCGAAAATAATAATTGCACTACACTAGGAAAAGTCACGGTAAGTTCTTCCGTGCACCACCATCCACCAAGTTTGGCCCATTTGGAAGCAGGGGATGAGGGGAATGAGAAGCTCAGAATTACTAACTTCCAGGGAAACGTCCTTATTTTTGTCCTCATTGCTAGTATATGCAAAAATAAATCCCAACAGTATTTCTCCAAAGAACCACACTGACACCCTTTTGGGTCTGCCTAAATTTAAATTTATTTCTGTTCCATACATGAGATCATACTTAAAAAACAAACAAATAAAAACAATCACCATAAACAAGGAGCCCAAGACTTCCCGCATTATTAGTGCATCTCAAAGTAACAAGCTCTTCTTTCCCACAAACTTTGCTAAAGAACTCAGGGAAGCAGTAACCTAATCAACAACATTCACTAACACCAGAGTATTAAGATTCATTCTTGCTCTTCCTTCTTCCATTTCTCCTTCTGCTCTCTCCCCCACTTTAAATGTTTTTTCTGTCTTTCATTCTCACTTCTTTTCGCACCCATATTCCTATCCACATGTGCTCTCTTCATACTTGACCCTCTTCATGCTCAGCCTGTCTGCTCTCTGCTGTGTTTCTATTGCCCCATTTCGGGTCCCTGAGAACCTGCCACTCTGCCCCACTTGTCCTTCTTCAGATACCACACAAGCAGAACCAACGTTTGAGAAAAGGAGGCCAACACACAGGACAAACATCAGATTTCTTCTACACCCACATGCTTCTCTAAAGCTTATCCTCACTTGGGATAGGATGGGAAAGCAGCAGCGAGAGGATGAGGAGAAAGCGAAGGCAGTGGAGCTCTTGCCCTCCCAATCCAAACCGCAGCCTCTGGATACTTGTGGACTCCTTGGCTCTGCCTGAGCTCCAGCCAGTCAAACTGACAGAAATTATGTGCAACTAAGGAAAACTGTCTCCCAAGCTAGCTTTCCATCCTGACGTTGAACTCAGATCCTGAAAATAATTCCCATGACTTAAAACAAACAACGGGGGAGGGATGGGAGCGGGTCAGAGGGGAGAGCTGAATTTGTGCAGACATTTCTCAAGTTCCCAGAGCTGCAGAGGGTTCCTCACTCCTTCTCCAAGGCCAACCTATATCCTCACGACTGTGACTGATGGAAGCTCTGATGAAATCAGAAGTATCACTTGGGGAACATTAGTGACTTGGCATTTAATCCTAGAGCATTAGACAAGGTCAGCTTTCCATTCCTTATTTGCTTATTTGCCTTCCATATCTCCAGTTCAATTTCTTCCTTAAGAATAATGAAGGAAATGAGAGGGAAATAAATAAACAAATAAATGGTCATAAAAGAAACACATTAACCAAAATGCAACCAAATGCAAAGGGAAAGAGATAAATTTGCAATACTAGAAAGCACTACACCACACTTGTCCATTTGAAAAACAAAATAAAATCCAGAATAATACACCCTGCTCAGGAACTGGGAAGGGAAATGTGTGCATGGGAGTGGAGCGCAAACTGCAGAACTTGCAGAGAAGAGTGACTCTCCAGAACTGCATGAGAAAGGATCAGAACCAGGTCTAACAACCACAGCTATGGGCCAAGGAGATTGGAACTTACCTCTCATTAAAAGCCAAGTGAACTGAAAAATCACCACCCGTCCAAACTTTGGCATAGCCATTGATGGCTCATAAAATCTAAGAGTGGCTAAACCAGGAGCACTACATATTTCCCTTGCATCCAAATGCTGTCTTATGGGAGTTATCCTTCCGTGATCATTGCAGTCAAAAACACCATGTAAGCTGATGTTAGTAAATCTATCTTTGATCATCTCCTTCGTAGCACTGGCCAGTACCATCCACTCAGTCACAACAGAGGTAGGTTATTGCATGACCATAGTCTTCAACTTACTGGCTGTGTTTTACCATGATTTTAATGTTACCACTTGCAGATCGAGAAGTTTTCAGGACTGGGTCCAGCCTAGATCTGGTAAATACATGCCCTGTCCTATAGTCTATATATATATATGTATATATATATATTATATATATATATGATATGCATCCTATAGCTCACTTCAATAACATTCTGATTTTTAACTCGCATTCCCAACTGAAAAACACACTGCAGAAGATAACTAGAAGTTGATAGTGTTTTCCAATAAATACTGACATGTTATTAAACATGCCTGTGTAATCAAAAAAAAGCTGAGCAATTACATGCACGCAACTAATACCGAAATTTGGGCTCCCCTGACAGGAGAATGTACTAGTTTTGAGTTTCACTTGGCAATCTCCTTCTCAAACCTAAATTGAAATTAAATATTGACATAGCTGGGGTTGTCTACAAACATTTATCTGTGTGTTTTTTGCTGTTTCAGGCAAGCTGACACCAGATTTTCTCCGCTGGTTTTAGTATTCCAGTTATTTCTTGGCCTTTTCAAAAACTTCAATGTAATTCTATATGCTCTGCAACCACCAATCTGAAACTGGCTCAGAACAGACATGCAGTAATTAATTTCATACTCCAATAAAATGTCTAATACTTAGTATTTTCATATACTTTTGTTGTTAGTACAAAGGCACTAAGGACCCCTCACCATGACCTGTGACACAAGGTGGATCACCTGCACCAACAGGGGAACATTGAGGCTACCTGCTTCCCACCTAAGCTACCAACCCCAAAGAGCCAGGCAGGGGAAAGGCCTAGGGACTGGGGAAAGGCCTAGGGACTTTTCGGGAATTCTTTGAAATTGACATTTAATTAGCTAATGTTTTTCAATTTCTGATTGGTAAACCTTCAGAAATATTCCAGCAGAAGTGTAGAACTGGGTTTTTCTATTTGTGCCTTGCACTGGCTTCTGATTATAATTTCCAACCACGTACATTACAAAATTACTGTGTCTAAATTTTGTTCTTGATTTGTCTTCAAATAATGTAAGATAGGTCAAAACAGCTCAGAAAGAGCATATGTTTACAGCCATTCACTTTTAATCACGCCTTGTCAATAACCATGCCATGCTACCCAAGGTGGTCCAACAACATCAGTTTGGGGGATCAGTTACCAGCTTTGGGATTTCCCACAGTTTTCTAGGCGGTATTACTGCAATGACAGGGGAAAATATAAATATGCCACTGCAAATATTATATGCATCCTATCTCCGATTCTCCTTCCCCCAAAAAATGTTTGGAAGCATGGGCCAAATGCTCTCTCTCTTCTAATAGAATGGCTTTTAATAGCAGTGCTATTTGGAATTATCCTTTGGGCTGAGTTCGGACAGTGAGACACAAGCTGAACTTCTGCAGAAATGCACAAAAAGGCTGTTTTATTCAATGCAAATTAAAAAACAAGAAAAACATCATTACAACCAGACAACTGAAACCTGTCTGTAGCCACTGCAATGTAGTATGAAGTCAGGAGGCCCCGAAATTGGTTCAAAATTCATATTCCATGTCATTTCTTCAAAATTCATATTCAATGTCAGTTGTTGCGGCTTTCACAAGAACTAGGAGGCAAGTTGTTATGTGGGTTTTTCCCTCCTCATTAAATATCTGTACAGAGCAGCCAAACGTATTCTTGATGTGAATACTGGCCTATCATACCATTTTTTTAATCAGTTAATCATCCTAGAGAATTCATACACAGAAGTTATATGAATAGCAGATGTTGAAACCTCATGAATCTGGCATCCTTATGTATTCAACAGCTTCAAACATACATATTTGATCACTCTGAAATTTTGTATTTAGAGATGTAGAAACATTTAACCTTTCAAATTTTCCATTCTCACGGATATGTTTTCAGATATATCTGGTATTACTTTTGAAGAATTTATGCTCTATCGCGTCTTTTTTTTTTAAAGTTTTTCATAAAACTTTAAGCTTCAAAATACTTGCTTAATCTCCCTAGCCAAACAAAAAAGCTTCACTCACAGTTGTAAACAAACCTATCGTGAAGCTCCATCTGTCTTTATTAATTTGTCTTTATTTATGTAAACAGGCTGTAGCATTCCCTCCTGCATTTCTGCAGCATATTTAGGAGACATTCATGTTAAATTAAAGATATTTCCAGAGAATCATATGTCCAGGAGGACAGATGATCTTCTAACAGCTCATACTTGCCATAAAAAGTAGCAGGAAAGGCTTAAATACTATAATTTTCTAAGACTGTCCTAAGACACAAGTTAAAATTCCAAATACTTCCAAAATGTACATTCTTTTAAAATATCCTAAATGGTAGGTTTAAGACTATGGTAAAGGAGTCACCAAATGTCATATAAACGAGGTCTGTGTTCCATCTGAACTTGTATTTGCTGTTGAACACTTAATTCTAGTCCAATCATTTTAAGTACTTTTGCTCTCATCCTTATAGTCCTCAACTGCTTAGCAAAAACCTCTATTTTAGTTTGAATCTGATACAACACAAGGTAACCAGGAAAGTTGGCTAAAGAGTGCTGAGAAGCAAACCTCAGTGTCCTCACACAATGCTATGGCTCAGAAAAAAGGACATTCTGTTGATTTTGTGTTAGTTAACCTAAAAGCATGCATACATACAGACACCATAAATTCTAAGAGCCTTCCATAAGTTACAAATATTGGCAAGTCCATTTCTTGCAAGGAATCCCACAGAAGCCAATTCTCACCATGGTCCTAGTCAGAATCTAAACAATGAATGGGAGAGCTGCCCAAAACATGTATCACACACCACATTTACAACTTACTCATCTTTCATTACACACTAGACAGCCCAGTGCTTGATGCATATACAGCTAATAGAGAAGAAAATAGTGAAAAGCTAATGCTGGGGGCAAAGAAAAACCCTTTGAAAAGCTGAAGGCAGTAGCACAGTGCTCAGGGATTTAGAAGAGCACCCACAGATGAACTGGTCCCTTCAGTCACAGCTCGATGACACCAGCAGCAGCCTCTGCAAGTCACATTTAGCCCAGTCTCTGGTTAACTTGGTTACATCCTCGTGACACCACGCAGGTCTCAAGCACTCAAACCTCTGTTAATGCCCCCAGGCTGCAAATGCCCCCAGGCAGCAAAATTGAGCATGAAACTATCAAGCTTCTCAAACTGCAAATGCTGAAGTATTTCTAAGAGTAAATAAAATATGAAAAGCAGGTAAGACGTAGCCTCCCCATCTATACACAGGTTTTCCACACAGTGCTGATTCAAGTCAAGGTTCTTACGTTGCACATTCTTCCCACCTGACTCAGTTCCTACATACATAGACTTAAAGTCTGACAGTATAAAACAGGACTTTATAACCACATTTTCCAGTGAAACTTTACCATAAAGACCAGGCAGATACAGAGCTGTCTTAAGCAAGATGCAAAACTAGAAAACAAAATTCCACTATTCCAACTTTGCCAACTTTTGTTTCAATCTGCCTTCCTAAGTACCAATTAGATCTCAAATCTATTAACAAATAAATAAAAATGAGAAACAGAGTAAGCATTCCCCCAATCCTGGAGTCCTACCAAAACGCATACTCTTTGGGGGAAAAGCAGAAAGAACACATGCCATGTATGACAGATACAGCTACATCACTTGTGACAGCAGCACCAAGCGTATTAATGCAGAGATACAAAACAAACAGGCTAAGGAAAAGCCCCGGTGCAACAGGCAGGCGGCTGGGCGCTCTGCGAGCCGGGCCACCTCCCCTAGGCTGTCCCCATCTGGGGCACAGCCAGCTGGTGTCCCTGCAGCAAGAGCAGAGCCAGGCCTGGGCTCTCTGCAAACAGCTTCGTGGAACGTGCAAACAATCTGTCTGTGCAGAGACTGAGCGTGGGTGTTCCAGCATCTCCATACTTGAGCGACAAGTGGAGATCTTCAACTATTACTCAATTAAATATGGCATTAAAAAAGCTTCAACTGTGTATAAATTACTCAAGGTCCCTTTTCTGACCGTGTGTGGATCCTGACAATCATCTTTAATTATCGTAACAGTTTGATGTTCTCTTCATGTTAAAAATAAAACCAAAAAAAAAGTAACCGTATGTGTGGAGAAAATGATTTGTTGGATTTTTTGATGCTTTTAAAATTAGAAACATATTAAAGCATTAATGTGGGTAGCAAAGATTACACTTGCACGTTAAATTGTTTAGTCTTGGCAGAAGCAGCTAAATGTTTAACATGAAGGTTATACTAAAGTATTTGAAGGAGGTTTACACACATTCATAATCAATGGAAGAAAGTTACCATTAATTTTACTACAAATTCTACCCTTCAACTGCAGTTTACATGTTTTACTTCCCCGTTAAAATCAGACCTTAGAAAAGGCCCATGTTCAAAGATGCTTGGCAACAGATTTTTAACTTTGTCTTAATGTAGATGTAAATAGGGGAAAAAAGTAGGAAGAAAAGCACACAGATACAGCACAGGACTATATGCAGTCAGAGGAGGATGGAGGCGAGGGTGAAGAGAGCTTGAGGAAGATGAAGACAACGGAGGAACCAGAAATGGGAGGCAGAAATGGCTCCCTGGAAGAGGAGACAGAGATAAGAGTGAGAGTGAGGAAGCAGGCACAGGTCCAGCTGAGGCTATAAATTATTTGGAATCCAGCCTATTTCTGTGATCAGAAACCTAGAAATATGGAGATGGGATCAAAGTGCAGACACGGCCAGTACTAGACGTAACAGGGCAGAAAGTTAAAGCTTTGTAGGAAATGAACAGAAGTCCATGGCTGCAAGAGTATCTAGAATGAAACATGAAAATCCCAAATTTCTCACTTCCTCTGCCTCAGCTGCAAAACACTTTGGCAAAGCATCTGCACACCGTCCAGCACGAAACCCATAGAGGGTAACAACCCGTGTCCAGCATTAGCCCAAGAGCCAGCAATTCTGAATAGCAAACTTAAAAATCACAACTGTGTTAACCAAAGATAAATGCCAATATGCTGCCATGTGACAGAATTTCAATCCTTTAAAAAAAAAAAAAAAAAAAAAAAAAAAACAGGAATTCTTATTCTCTCTCTCTCACTCACACACACACACACACACACACACACACTAATTGTGTTAAAAATTACAAAGGCTGCCTTGTTCCAGGGCAATACTGAAGAAGTCTGTTTGCTCTAAGGCTGAAGAATCTGAAATACCTAAATACCTGCTAAAATTAGGAGATGACGGAAAAAAAAAAAGAAATATATATATATATTATGTACAAGAATCTTGGATATAGCTTTGTGGACCAGTCTTACTCATGTAGATAGCCTCTTACTACAGAACTCAGAGTCAGCACAAGAGCAAGGCACTTAAATCATCTTTTAAAAGTGGGTTAATAATTATGTTTTCATTTAGCATACACTTGACATCCTTCCTTAAGCCTCAGAACAATCACCAAACTACTCAAAATGTTAAGCATTATAGAACATTAAGTACCTTTTTTTCCCTGAAAAAGTACATTTAAGACCTAAATTAAACATTAATCTCTGTCCTTGAAAACTGACCTATTCAGAACGCAGCAAGTGACAGAAACAAGACTATCAATGCACTCTTGGGGCAGTCCTAAACCCACATGTTCATCATAACATACTTTTGCCACCATCCTCACATGCTCTCTCCTGCAAGCCTCTCCTCGGGGAATGTACTGGACAGACAGCTTCACTCACACCTAAACAAATGCACAGCACTCAAACCTGCTGCCAGGCCAAACTCTTCCCCTGCAGTGCTTGCAGTGAAGTGGATGACAGTTTGCAACAAATTTATAGCACTGATGTGTACAGAGCAAGAATTTCATAGTTCCTGGACAGGTTTAGCTCTGTAGCTCCTTAACCCCTCGGTTTTCCCATTCTCAAAAGGCTGCGATGAGCTCTGCACACCGAGCAGAGACGGCCTCACCGAGCACCACTGCACGCGGGGGAGCGCTGGGGCAGCAGGTCTACCCCGGGCATGGGCAACACGTCTACCTCGGACAGGTGCTAGGGCAACACGTCTACCCAGGCACAGGGCCAGTACGTCTACCCCTGACGCCAGGGAGAGGCTGGGGCAACACGTCTACCCAGGCACGGGGACAGCACGTCCACCCCTGACGCCAGGGAGAGGCTGGGGCAACACGTCTACCCAGGCACGGGGACAGCACGTCTACCCCTGACGCCAGGGAGAGGCTGAGGCAACACGTCTACCCAGGCACGGGGACAGCACGTCTACCCAGGGCGCCGCGTATCCCCCGCCGGGCACCTGCCACCGGTTCCTCCGGCCCGTGTGACGGCGCGGGGCACCCCTGCGGCCGGCGCGGCCTCGCAGGCGGCCGGCGGGACCCCCCACTCACCGGGCCCCCACAGCCAACCCCCCCCGGACGCCTGGGCCCCGCCGGGGTGAGGAGGGAGGGCGCCGCGGCACTCACCACCTCTCGGGCCCGGCCGGAGAAGTCGCTCTTGGCGCGGGCGGCCCCGCCGCGCTTCAGCAGCTCATCCTTGGCGCTGTCACCGGCCGCCGCGACGCCCAGCGCCTTGTTGCGGGTCTTCACCGTCTTCACGCTGGCCTTGAAGAGCAGCGTGATGTCCACGGCCATGGCGCCCCCCTCCCGCTCCCGCTCCCGCTCCCGCTCCTGCCCCCGCCGCGCCGGTGCCTCCGCTCAGGCGTCCCCGCGCCACGCGGCCCGGCCCGCACGTTCCGCTCCGCGGCGCGGCCCCGCGCAGCCGCAGAAAACGAGAATAAAAAAAGGCACTTCCGCCCGACGGCGGCTTTCGTTTTTTTTCTGTATTTTTTTTTTTTTTTCTCTTTTTTCTCTTTCTCTGCCCGCGGAGCTCCCGGCAGTGACTTGCGTGGCAGACTCGCCCCGCGCCTCTCTTGGCGTGTACTAAACACCCCGGGTATCAGTGAAGGGCTTCAGCAGCTGCATTTGCGAGGGGAGTTTGCCAGGCAGCCACGGCCCGTAAAAACCCGACAAAGCCATTCCAAAGAGCTTGGAAATGCCCCCGCCGTGGTGGGTGTCAGCTGCAACACTGCGGGGCCTGCCCAGCACACAGGGGCGCCTTGGGAATACGGCTTCCCACTGGGCCATACATCACACCGGGGACTGCAGCTCACATCTCAGCAGCCCTGTGAAATAACCTTCCCGCTGCCCTTCCCAAAACCAAGTCCTTGTCACAGGGAGACAGGCCTCGGGAGGAGACGGTGCCGCACGGAGGGGAAAAGCCCCGACCAAACGGCCGCGGTGGCCGCGCGGGTCACGGCGACACGTTGGGCAGACACCGTCCCAGCAAAGCTCCTCTCCTCCTCCTGGGGCTCCCAGATCTGCCCTTTCCACAGCTGAGCACAGCTTAACGAGCCGCACTTGCCTGTCCCGTTCGCGCCCTACAAACAGGCTGTCATCCGGGATTAATTAGTACCCCGCTTTCATTCCAGTTCTCCTCAGTCCTAGCTGTACGTTAGTTACGTTGTGATTAGTCGTTCATGCTTTGTTCAAATGAATCTTGACTAAACTGTGCTTTTATTGCAACATGGACATGTATTTCTGATTAAAAGAATATACCATTGAAGTCACTGTCCTCGGTGCTGGATTCACAAGGAAAATATATTTAAGATAGCGACAAAATGGACAATTAAGGAGAGCAGGCCTTTCATGCCAAGAATGACAGTAGTATTTGAGCTTATCTAGAGCCAAATGCCTTTGTATTTTTAAGATTAAGAAATATAGTATGGAGATACTTTAGGAAATTATATGCCTAATAAAACAAGGAATTTGCATTTAAATAATATACTTTCAGATATATTTCCTGAAATAAACCTGAAATTTGCATCGGTAACTTTTTGTAAAAAGAAGTAAGAGGCCCAAAATAATATGGTCCTGAAAGCGTGAGTGGCAGAATTAACCTCGGTGGTTTTGTGCGTATTTGGCTATATACCTCATTCCAATGTTCAATTAATTTAGCATTTATACTGAGTTGAAATATTCCCATTTATTTAAATGCATATTAGGTAAGATTTTTTTCCTTTTTTGATAGAATGTAGCTTTTGTGCTTTTTAACTTTAAGAATATGAAAGTCCTTCTGAAACTTTGATCTTCATCTTTTCTATTTTTTTACTGCTGCCTGACATAATATAGTTTGTTTATTTTCTAATGACATTCAGGTACTTATAAATAATTAAAATACTGCATATGGTTTTGATTTAAAAAAATCATTAAAGCAAAGTAAATTCTAACAACAAAACATAATTTACCTCCCAACTTTACAAAGATTTATACACATGCATAGTTTTTGTGAATACTGTGAATACTCCCATTGAGATCAATGGAGCCACACATAGTTAAGAACACAGTCCTTTTATCAGATGAGGACATTGGCTATAAATTCTTCAGGACAAATATTATGTCTTATTCTCCTTTTACTTATTTATTTGGGCTTTACATCCACAAACAGGAGTGTGCATGTGACCAGTAGTTCCTGAAAAAAACAGCCCTAAACAGTAACAGTAATATTATACTGTCTTTTCTTGAACATATAGAGGCTTAAAACCTTCACTCAAGCACAAAGAAGTAAACAGAGATGCAATTTTTTAAGAAACACAGTATTAAAATTCTGTATAGCTGATCTCATCTATCAGAAATGGACTGAACAGTTAATACCTTTTAAAGGTATTAACTTAACTTTAAAGTTAAAATACCTTTTTAACCTGAAAGAAGGTTGCTGAAGTGGTTTAACTCATTAGGTATATAATACCCAGGGCCTCTGCTGTAGAGATAAATAGATAGCTTTGAAGATTACAACTACTTTAAAATCAGTTGCTGAGAACCGGTGCCCAGAAGTTTTATTTGAACTTGATCCTAGCTTCCTGTACACAGTGACTGCATCTACTCAGCGGCTATTTGCACTTTCACAGCCACCTTGTTTGGAGAGTTGAAAGCCAGCTTTGGAGCAGATAGGTTTCCATAATACGTGCTGGTGCTTCCTGTAATTGCTGAAAGGACTAACCTTGAAATATAAGATTTTTAAGGCTGGAGTAAATTGCTAAAACACACACAAAGGACTACAGTCCCACCGTAAGTGTTGCAGGTAAATATGTAAAAATGCCTGTGCTGAGCAATCGGTTGTGCCTCAGCAGAAGCAGGTTGGGAAGAGACCAGGTGGGAGTTTGCAGGTACAGTGGCAAAATGCTTTGGGCAAGCCTACCAGTCAAAAGGAGGGCAAATCTTTAGAGTGGTTATCAATCTATATGTCCATTAAAGAGGGCCTGATGGGGTTCATCTTTGCTCAGAGACAGGTAACTCCAAGATTTAAGTTCCTTTTAGGTGAGAGGTACTAGATGTGCTCCTGCACTTCTTTGCTTCCAATGCACCCCAGCTACTAAGGTCCTAATTTGTCCCTGATGATAGAAAACTATACCCAAAGCATTTTACATATTCTTTATTTTTTCTGGCATAAAAACAGCAACTTTCTTTATGTGATGATAATCTTAGCAACTGAAACAAATATCAAAAGGAAGGCAATTTGCTTACAGTGCACATTTTTAATCAAGACAAATCAAAAGGGGAGAAACTGTATTTGATGATTGTTTAAACTTCTGAGCCAATAGCATGCATGCTGACTGGCTTAAATTCAAAGTAAACACAGCAAATTTTTGAATGTGTAAAGAAAACTTCTACAGTGTTTAAAAATAGGGCTGAAAAAAAAAGTGTAGGTAGTTTACAGGGAATGTATGTTCACTGTTTTCACCAAGTTCTGTGGAAAGAATGGGTCTGAACAGTGTGGTTCTAAGCAAGCTGCATTATCTGTGGTAACAAAGAGAGACTACTAGAAACTGGTGTGATTGACATCACAGTTCTGTCATTCCTTGTGAAACTAGATCGTTAGTATTCACAACAAAAGTGGAAAGAACAATAGCAACCTCTTATTTAAAATGCATTTTTGCCCTATTTTTTTAGTATTTATGAGGTCTCGCAATGCAAATTCTGAAAAAAAAAAAACTTGATATTCATATTGTTGAGAGACCTATTTAATTCTTACACACATTACGTATTAAATGATTGTGTAACTCCTCGTGTGATTTAACCTGTGCAAACTACACCATCAAAGGAGATCTGTGTGTTTGTTCAATGTAGTTAAGTTAGGACTATGGAGACTTTAAAAAGCTGCCTACTTTAGGCAGCTTAAAAAGCTGCAGGAAAATTGTTTGGGAGACCAATTCTTCACCATGTGAATGGAAACACTGTCTCTGCTTTTGATCTGTTGTAAAAAGCATTTGAAATTCTAAGTGAGGAAAAAGCTGTATGTCTTCATAAAAAAAATCAAAAATCCTTATAGAAGAAGTTTGATAAAAAGATATTCAGTTATATGCTTAACCTATTCACCAAAATAAGCATTATTTTTCAAAGGAATGAACAATAGACTTCAGAGGGTCTTCAGTTCTCTGCTTGTAGCTCAGATTGCAAACCTGCAGATCCGTACTCAATTTACAGAGCTTTTGACCTTACAGTACAGTGCAAGATTAGGGTTTTCTTGCCCTTATTGTCACTCTTGTTTCTTGCCTGATCCAGCTCTGGTGGCTGTAGGTGTTTCAAGCAGATTATCATCCCCTGACTAGTGGGTTCAAACCAACAGTAGCTAGGAGTGAAGTCAGGACCAAACCTTAGGTCGGATTTGGCAAGGATGAACAGGAGATCCAGCTCCCACTCAAAGTATTTATATCTCATTGATTTCAGGGCGTCTTGGGTGTCAGTGCCCTGTTTTCTGCTCCTGCAGCACTGGCTTTGGCTTTAGTGTCTCTGCTACTTGTGAGAGCTTTTTCCTTGCAGAAATGACATCAGTAAGGAGGGAAGGAATTTAAGAATGACAAAAGAAATATGAACTTAGAGGAGAGATGAAAAATGAAAGAAGAGGTGTAGCTATGGTCTAATCAAGCAAATAAAATTTGACAATTAAGACAACTCGGGAGTAAATTTAATGAAAAAAAGATTAAGAGAGTGGAACTCAAACCTTCAAGTGCCTGGAAGGTCCTGGAGCAGACACACAATTGCCTGTGGTGGAGAGAGAATTTTAGAGTTGTGAAAATAGCTTTTCTTGGCAAGAACCTACTTGAGACTGAGTGAGCCTTTCCAACACTCTCTGAATGTGTGTGGAGGCTTTGGTTAGGTGCAAAAATGTCCAAATGTTTCAGGAAGGGTTTGGGTTAATGCTTAATATATTTACAATGGAGATTTCTGCTCAAAACCATCTATAGGTAGCAAAACCTTTATAAATTAAACAGTATTCAGCATAAAGGAATCTTTATCAGTACAAGATTCTTATAATTCAATGTAAGTAGTGAAGATAATGAATATATTTTCCAACTACATATGTTGCTGCCCAGATAAGTAGCTTCAGAAATGAGATGTTACGAATATAAAACAGGCAAAGATTTGTCTGTTCAAGATTTGTTGATTTTGTTCACTGTGGCCCACCACACTGGACCCAAGATCTGGCATGAATATATAGAATGTTGTATATGTGAGATGCTCACATTGTCCTGCAGCCTCTCAGTTAATGGTTGTGAGCAGAGGAAAAAAAAAGCATACATGCAATATATCCTTTAGAAAATCATGAAGAAAAATAATGTTGATATATCTGCTGTGAAAACAGTAGGAGAAAGTCTGAGACATTTTTCAGGAACCATCCTACCGTGAAGACTAAGAAGCAGTGCAGACACAGCAATTCCCCTTAATATAGTCCAGATTCAATTTATTTCTCAGGGTTCATGGGTTTAGAAGTGAAATCAAGCTGGCTACTTTGTAAAATTCCAATGCCTTAATAAACACAGAGCAGAAAAACACTGTTGTAAAATACTAAGGGTATGTGAAAAGGGTAGAAGAAAGAAAATGTAAAAATAATTTGTTTAAAGGTAGCTGGTAAAGGAGAGCAGGAGAGAAAAGGAAAGAGCTCATCTAAAACTATTTACAGACAGTGATATGAGGATGGAATTGTAAAAGACAGACCAGTTTTCTTAAGTTTTTTGTAAGAAGCTCAAATCTTGTTGTGTCTAATACAAACCATGATTTGGACAGGCTTTGAATATATGTTACTATGAGTCCTTTAAAAGTAAAAGAAAAGAAAGAAAAGTGGGTTTTTCCTTCAGACAGTTGAATTCTGTTTTCTGTTACCTCCGATAACCAACTGATAGGCAAGGAAAAAAAAAATTTCGTAATGCTGGAGAGCACCCCACATTTAGGGGGTCAGAAACAACAATGAACCCAAACAAAGATATTCCCATTGTTGAGATTTGAATCAGGCCCAGCCTACACCACTAGAGACCCCATAAAATCTTTGCCAAAACCACGAAGGACTGGAATAACTTCATAGCTCCACTCTGACATTTCTGAGGTTAGGCAATGCCTCTCTATCTGCTAAATATCTGTCAGATTAGCAGTATGGTGGCTTGTCCTAGTGGTTTTCACAATAAATAAAGCACCACTAAAGATACCAAATTAATTGACATTGTAGTAAGTTTAATTCTTACTGCAGTAAGTTTACTTTAATTCTATTACTTATAGCTTTAAGCTAATATATGTTCTCACTATATTGGCCTGGTTTTATTCCATTTGAGCTACCTGAACTTTTTCATGGCCCAACTAGTGGGGCCATAAGGCAAGAGACAGGAACAATTTAATGAAAAAAGAGTAGAAAGCACTGCAATAGTCCCACCTTATATCAGTTTATTCTGTCAGTGAACAGCATAATAAACCACCATAAATAAACCAGACAGACTAGTCTTAGAGAGAATAATTTTATGCTTGTATATGCCAGCTCAACTGAGAAACTCCGTGAAGCCAGTAAAAGAAGCCTAGAAAATACAGAGTCTGGCTGCATTCTTGGTACGCAGCAGCAGTTAAACCTGATGTAGAATAGGTGTCACAGCACTTGAGACATGTCCATACTCTGCAGAGCAGCACGGTGTGGAGATCCCTGAGCTGGCTCCAAGCAGCCTAGGATGTTACAGTGCATGGGATTCAGTGCCCTGAATGTTTTCTGCCAGGGTGTAACCATATCCCCTTAGCCTTCCAACCTAGCCTGGTACAAAGGCATTATTATTTCTATAGAGAATATATCTTACCTGGTAGAGTCTTAGAGCCAATTTTCTGTTCATGTTGATGACTGATAGTCATCATCTGGGGCTTCTGGTCCTCTGTCTTTTCCAAATGACTAACTTCCACCTTCTAGCCAAAATTCTTTTTAGCCCCTAACGGGAAGGAAAAGATTCATACTTAACTCTACCTCAAAGTTAGTACATAGTCTCAGCTATTCTCTAGGCATTCCTGTAGTTGGTGGCAATGTCTACCATGCATTTTAAGAGGCATCTGTGATGGGTGAGATGGATCCTTCTTGTGCTGCCCATCTTCACAGTCTACATTAGATGAGCTCTTCAGATTAAACTAGACAATTAACTTTAAGGCAGACAATTGCAGGTTAAATGAATGCAATCTTTCTTATTATTGCACTTCATGTGATAAAAATGGAATACATCAAAATGAAATCATTCAATACTTACTTGAGAACACTGGAGGGAGCTAACAGAAAGAGACACGAAAAAAAAGAGAGAAAAGGTGGCAACAGAAATTGTTTCATTCGTGTGAGCACCCCATGAATATTTAGGTCTGTAATTTGCTTCTGATTTCAGTCCATGTATAAATGTAGTAAAGAGGCATTTTTTTATATTAAATGTGAGCAATTTTTTTTTTTTTGTTATATTGGTATTCTGGCATCATTTTAACTTTCTATTTTGAACATGTATATTTAGAAAACACACATAACAGACCTTTTCTTTTTCATTTAAATTGATGTTTATTTGAGTTCTCTTGTTTCTGTTCACTTGGCTTCAGTCTCTGCAGTCTGATATTTAATCTAAAATAGAGAAGAGGGATTGTACAGAGAGTTTGGCAAACTGTAGTTATCCGTCCTCTAGGAAAATACCATCATCTTCAGTGAACACAATATAATGAGGAGGTGTCCTGTTACATAATTGGGGAGACATTGTCTTTTATATGCATTCTGGTTCACCTTTCACACTAAATTAATCTTAATAAGCATCTGCTTTGAGTAAAGAGAGTTTTGTGATAATTCAACCATGACCTCTCTAGAAGTCCAAATGATTTCACTTTACATTCTCAGACTGGAGGATTCTTTTGAAACATTTCACTTTACTATATGATAATCAGTGTGTTAACATGAGCTGATTAATCCCATCAGTCTAACTAACACTGATATCATGGCTCTCATGTCCTTTCCCCAATAACCTCATGGCTGCAAAATCCCTGGCTTCTTAAATGAATGCAGGGCAGTCCTGGAGGTTTTGTTATACAGGAGGACAAACTTGATGATCACAGTGGTCCCCTCTGGCTTTATAATCTATGAATCTGTAATTCAAACTGGAAGAAATACAAATAACAGCACAATAGGAGTAATGGAGGAAATAAAACTAGCTGCTTTTAAGACAGATCTTGATATTTTTTATGGAAGGGATTATGTGAGCTGGTTTTCTGCAATAGCTGGAGCATGGATTTCATGGACAGGCTGTCCCTTCCGTACTTGTTTTACTCGATTTCAGTTGCTCATCAGCTTGCTCTTATTTCTGATATTTATTTAAAAACAGTTTGGGGTACAGTTACTAGGATCACAAATTATGGATGGGTATTAGCTTTTTAAAGAAAGCCTCTCTTTCATTTCAGATGACAGACTGGACTGAGGCCTATGAATAATGCTTGTGTTGACCTGCCAAAATATGTCTTAGCAGCAATGAATTCCCAAATACCCAGGCAGAGCTCATTCATTTTGAAGTCAATGGGAGAGAAGGGAATACAGCCCAGCGCCGAATCAGGCTGCATTTTAACATTTCAGTGATAGTATACTGTGCTTTCTTTAGAAAATAAGAAGACTTTGCAAAAGTCGAATTTGTGAGTGTGAAATTTGCTATATATTTTATATACTTACTATTTTACGCATACCACATGTGTCAAAGGAAAATGTTCAAATTTGTGGCAGAGTTCCACAGTTTCAATTTTTTTTTTCTGGGATTTGACAAGGTCACAGTGCAGAGAAGAGCTGGACTGGATCATTGGGGGAACAGGAGACACTTCCAAGAGAGGTAGGAAGTGGGTTTGTAAGTGTGTACACAGCGACATGCCAAGAATCAGATACAAATAAAATCATTAACACTGTCTCAGAGGGAACAACCACAGGGCTGGCCATTTCAAACCAAGGATCTTCCTTATTCTAGAGATTTGTCTCATGAGAGACAAAAGGAGATTCCAATTACTGTTTGTCATTAAAATTTCATGACATTTTTATATAAGAAGCATTGCTTACCATCACACCTAGGCCAAATTTTATCTCTGCCAACTGCACTTAAACACCTTAATTTCTTCCTGCGGTTTCCATTATTTACGGAGTTGCTAGGTTTTACTACCCATGCTGTATTTTCTTCAAGCAACACATTTCAGCGGCATTTGAAGTTGTTCCTAATGCTACTTTAGCTACTTCATAGCAAGTTTTATGGGACTCTGTTTGTATCTGTGAAATGGAAAGGGACCGCACAACCAGAGGCAACGGTGGGGTTACGAGTCCCTTTTTCAGCAACAACCCAATGTCAGAGTGGCATAAGCCGACTGTGAAACCACACCTGGGACTTTCAAACCTCACTCGTGATTATGGCTGCGTCTATTTTAGTGTCTAATTTAAAGTATCTTTAGAAAGTGCTGAATTCAAAATCCTTTGATATCAGATCCCCTTGAGGCACTCAGGTTGAGCTCAACACAAAATTAAATAATTTCTGAAAATCTTAGTTATAATTTCCCTTCTTGGGGATTTATATTTAGAGAAAACATATAGAAATGGATTATTTGGTTGGTATCTATACCGAGATGAGCATCTTAAAACCATTTGCTATGATTATGGAGTAGAACAATACAAATAAGAGGATACCATAATAATAATAAATTCATATGCTAAGGATGGTATCAACTGAGTGGATTTAAAGACTACAGTAAAAGCCAGTTTGTTTTGTTTAAAAAGCAAGTTAGTCAATTCCTTTACAATGTATTACATCATATAGATTTTATGGTAATCTTTCATCTGGTATCAATTGTTGCAACTTATAACTCCTAATAATTTATTCCATGTTTTCATCTTTAAATATACGGTGGCACTAGAGATAAATTTGAATTCATATGCTTATGGAAAGGAGGATCCAAATCTACATATTTTCATAATGCAGTGATTCCAGCCAGTTTCCAGGGGGCCAGGAATCTGCATCTGCAATACGGAGCTAAACCCAAGATTGTTCAGATGGAGTGTACCATCAATAAAACAACTTAAAATCCAATAAAGCATTAGATTGTTGTGCCAACTTTCCTTTTCCACGTGGACCTCAACCATCCTGCATCACCAAGGCCACTTATGCAGTCCTTTGCCCTCCTTTATTTCCTACCCATAGTTGCCCACAGCATTCATGCTTAAAATTGCAATACTAATTCACACCCACTTGTCAGCACTCTGCTATTAACTAACCATGAATTACCAACTTCAGTTCTATGTGTCTGACCACAGGTAATTTTTCTCTTTAACACACTTTAGAGCTCAGATGAAGTTTTTAGATGTGATTACCAGAAGATCATGTAATCTCTGCAATATTTTGTGCTTGAAAGGCCATTTTTAGATTTGAATGTTTGAACGTACATTTGTGTTTAACCAACTTAGGAAGCACCTACGGTGTGCATATAGTCCTGTGCATGTGCATATGGGATTATTCAGTTATTGTAAAAAAAATGTTCAGTAACTTTATTACTCAAAAAATCACATAAGTGATAAATTTAAAAGTTAAAGCAACTATAAAGAAAGATAAAACTTAAGGGAAATAAAAATAACTTGTTAAAGAATATTACTTTAGTGTGTAGTAATATCACTGGAATGGTCTTTCCCAGGTGATTTCCTGATTTTAAGTAGGAAGGTGAAGTGCTTCAACAACTCAAAAAAAGAGAGGAAACATGGGAAAAATAAAGGTGCTAAAAGTAAATATGTTTTCAGCTTTTATGTGGCAGGGGCCTAATTCTGTTTTGTTGAGGGTAGCAATAGTTTGGCTTTTGTTTCAATGGGCTCATTTGCCTTTTTGCAATTTCTGTTTCTCATGTGGTTTATTTTAAGAGCTCCTTATTTGCATGGCAAGTTTTACAAGCAAAATATTTGATTGCAAAATATTAAAGACTTCTGTTAGCTTCTTATTAAAATGAGGTCAAATCATGCAGTCCTTGTTCAGCTTTTTCACCGCTTTTCTCTGCCAACTCAGTGAAAACTAAGATCAAGAAAGCATATTTTAGAATGTGGCCCCAAAATATTATTAAATTGTTAAATTTAAATCGCTAAATGTGTTAAGTGGTCCATTTAAAATCGTTTAGATTTTTCTCTTACATTTTAAAATAAAGTTTGTGTAATCCTAGAGATTATCAGTATTTATGTGAGAAGATCTCGAAGTTACGCCCACAGTCTGTTTCTGCTGAAATTTAAGCTAAATCGGTAAAAAGATCCCGTAAAACCAGGACAACCCTTTCCTATTGCAACAGTTGTATTAACACAAACATGATCTCAGCTTATGTGCCCACATTCGAATGAATTTATGAGAACTGTTTTGAAAAGAAAGGTCTTTGTGGTAATACAACTGCACGCAGGCTGAGAATTGTAACAATTCAGTCTTTTCTGTTTGCTTGTTTGCTTTCTGTCCTCTTGCTTTTTCCCAGTTATTGGTTTGGTCGGATTGCTGGGTGCAGAATGCTGCGCGCAGATCAGGCACCCCAGGCTCACGCTCCTATTAGCAAACCAAACACTGGCCGTGTTGTTGTTGCTGACGCTGTTTGTTTTCCTTGCTGTCTGAATGACCCTTTTACAGTCTCTGCCTCGGCCTGGCCGCCCCATTGCGCTTAACTCCGTTGCTTGGAGTTGCAGCGTTATCCACGATCCCGGCCATTCCGCAGCCAGGCCAATCGCCATTATTCCAACGCGGCGACTCAGAATCGGCGGAATTTCTCTTTTCCACAGTTATTGCCTCAACAAGGCGCAGCGTAGCCACGCGGGCCCTGGCGGGCCGGCCGCGCCGGTGCGGATTAAAGGCCGCGAGCAAGATGGATGGAGGCGGTGGGAGCCGCAGGCCGGCGCGTCCTGCTGTGCGCCAGTCTCTGCCATTGTGGCGGCCTCTGGGTACCAGACTCGCCGTGGTCCTGGACGCTCTAAAGGGAGAGGCGGCTTTGTGTGCCTGCCCGCATCTGCAAACTGTTCTGACACATGATCTACCCTCTCAGCAAGGCCACTCATTAGGCTGATTATCACTTCAAAGTTTGTATTATCATCCATCTCTAAAGGCAATTAGGAATGGGTGGCTTTGAGTATCAGACACTGGGTGACACTAAGTGACTCATCTTTATTGATTCTTTTGTGCGCGGAGACAGTGATTGAGATGATAGGATTGCAGCCTACCTGCCCCTTTGACTGGTAAATACTGAAGAAAAACGGTGTGTAATTAACTGACAGTTAATATAGGTTCTGTTTAGTGTTCAGAAAGCACAATAGTGGAAGCTGCCCAAAAGGAACAAAGTAATGAAACTCCTTTGACAAGTTAAACTCTAAAGCCAACTGTGTAATTATCTGACAGCTAACGGGGGAGGGGAGGGCCCGGCTGAGTATTTATGAGACCAAAGGAATTCCTGGGCCTCCGCAATGGGGACAGTTACAGACAATAATCATAACAGCTACCCCAAATATTTGCTTGTGCGAGCCTGGCTTGCCAGCGACGAGCGGCCGCTTGCAGGGCCGGAGGAAACCTTGTGGTTTGGAAAGGCAGGGCCGGGGCTGGGCCTTCCCACTGCCGTGTGGGACAAGGGAGCGGGATCTGGAGGCGCCGTCCACGTGTTGGATGAACTGAGCTGCTGCTTAGAAACTCCGGCCTGCAAACACGGAGCGAGGAGTTTAATGGCAAAGCTTGACCCACCTGGTGGGAATTACCCATTCACCTGTAATTCTGTCCGCTAACAAACCCTTCACTTTCTCAGTCATACATATTCCTTACTGTGTACTGCCACAAACCTTCTGCAAGTCAACAAGTTGGTCAACATGGAGGCAACGCTGAGGCGCACATACTGGTGGCCTAGTGCAACATGGAAAGCTGTTCTCCATGTCCATGATCTCCCACAACGTGGTGTTCCTGTCATGATGAGCCTCTCTGGCAGCACTTGGAAATCCTCTGCCCGGGCATCACAGTAAACAGGGAAGAGAGAGTCAAATGGGGATTCTGTGAAATTCATGTTCAGTTGTGAACAGTCCCATTTGCAAAATGGATACGTTCTCTCACCTGAGATTGGAAGGCACTAAGGAGAAAGCTGCAGCCTTTAAGAAGTTTGCAAGGAAGGGCTGTTGTTACTGGAATGAGCCTTTTGGCAGCTCTGAACCCCAGAAGAGATGATCAGGGCATGCTGTCAGAAATGTCAGTCTAGGCATAATGTAGCTAAACATGACAGAGTTTCGTAAGAGGTTCTTTTGGAATCTTTTCATGAAATGTTGTGGTTTTAATTTTGTATGCATTGCGAATGATTAAGTAAAACCTTAAGATTCTTTGTAAATGGAATGTTTTGAAACACTTGACAGACCCAAGAATGTCCTGAGAATATCTCCATGAGGTGGAGAGGGGAAGGGAAACATCAGCAATGTGCAGTTAAAGAAGTGTATATGTGCAGAGGATATAAATGTAGCCTATGTACATTGTTGAAAGAAATAAGAACATAGCTGCAACTTTTATGTTCTCTCTAGTGACTTTCCAATGACCTTTTCCATGCACTCTTGGGGCAGGTAGAAATATCTCTCTACCTTCTTCCATAAAACTATTCGCTACTACTAGAATTGATCATTTTGTTGGACATGAATGCAGGTGGGATGGAAAAAGAAATCAGTGGAGTTTGTGGGGCTCAGTGAAGGCGCAAAGAATGGAAAGAATATGGATGATGTAGGGAAATGTGAGGTTAAGCATGGGAAGGAAGGTAACTCCTTTGATGAAGGAGGAGATTCAGCTAAATGAGGTGAAGAATTATCAATATTAGGACCTTGTGGTAGTGGGAGACCAGCAATGTGGACAGAGGTCTAAGGCACATACAGATTATCTACGTACACTCTTATTACGTGATTTCGATGAAATATCCATGGATGTGTCAGCAAATGACTGGCCAAATACAAGAAAAAAATTTTACCACTGTATGTGATCTTTCTGAAACCACTGCAGAAGCAGAATATTCTAGCCTTTTCAGGTATTCTTTCTCCCAAAAGAAAATGCTGACAAGGTAGAAGAGGCACAGAAAAGAGCTACAAAAATTATTTGAGATCTAGATATATAAAAATGAGAAGCTAATGATCCTACTCAATTTAATTTATCTTAAAAGAAGCAAAAGAAGATGAGGATTATTCAAAACCACACATTTAGTTGGGAAGATTTTAATTGATCAGACAAATGCATAACGGGTCCAGTGTCAGAGACTGAAACCTGACAAATTAAAAAAAAATACATTTTTAATAAGGAGAGCAATTACCATTGGAGAGGTTACGCACAGGATTGCTGTTGCCTTTCTTTTGTCTTTTGGTTTCAAATAAACTCTGTCTGAAAAAAAAAAAACAAAAAAAAACAGAAGTCACTGCAGAAAGGCACTATTGCATAAATCTGTGTCCCGTAGAATGAAGGGACATTGACAGGATAACTATAGTTTTTCCTCTGGCTTTATTTATATGAGAGGATGAAGCATCACGGAGCCACGGAGGGAGTGGGGAGGTTGCCTTTACTGGCAGCTTGCAGATGGTGCCGAAACACAACGGAGCTCTGGAATCCTGGCCCTGCCGCTGCCGGCCTGCTGTGCTTTTGGCAACTCGCAGTCTCCTGCAAAGTTTTTTATTCCCCACCAACCCTTTGATTACCTTATCTGTTTGAAATGAGGCACAAGATAGTACTGCTTCTGAACAAAACAGTACAAATCTCACAAATCTCGGATAGATACAGTTATTCTTGCAATGCAAATACAGGAAAACAGGAAAGGACTTCAACATTGCCAGCTGCTCCCTTCCAAATTACATTCCTGTCAGGCCTCTGGCTCTTCTAGAATTGCAAAAAAAAAAAAAAAAAGAAAAAGAAAAAAAAAAGGATCAGATTCAAATACTTGCACTCATACAACCTTAAAATGAACTGGAATGAGAAATGCACAGTAAAACTGAAAGCAATAACAACCTCTGGAAGAATTGTCAGCAGACAATAGTGTGACAAGGGGAGCCAGCTATGTTAGCTATAATTGTGTTAGGTTCTTTTATTCTGCCTACGACTTTTTCTTATATTACAATAATAAGAGCCATTTTGAATCCACATGATCTAAAGAATTTCCTTTGGACTTGCTTTTATAACCTCCCCTCTACTAGGAAGCACACAGAAAAGTTTGGCAAAAAGAAGAGAAAATCTCAAACAAAATATTTGCTAATTCATTTTGACCTCCACGACTCATTTGTAAGGTTGTGCTACTTTCTCTGTCTCTCACTTTTCCCTTGTTTCCACTTTAATCTGATCCAAACAAATTATACATGAACAGGCATTTTCATTTGGGTCTTGTTCACTGAGGTACTTAGCAAACAATCAACTGACGAACAAGATAAGGACAGCAAAAAAAAAAAAAAAGATAAGTGTTTGTTTAGATAGTGCAATCACAGATAAAGACCTAAGTAGGCCTGCACATACTCAAGAACCAAGGCTATTATCTTTCAAACTATGGTACTGTGGTTGTCTCCATTGTATTTCTTTGCTATTAATACTCACAAAGGAGTGATTTATCAATTCATTTACAATGTACACAATCTGAACTAGGTTTTGTGTTTTGTTGTGGTTGAAATTGAGGGATGAAATCTAAAATGTAGATTATTTGCTTTTGAGTCTTTATGTTTTTAACCTAGATGATTAAAAAAAGTCAGCTGAAGTCAGAGGAAGAAAAATGGAAAACAGGAATAAATGTGAATGTTACAAGCTGTCTCTTCATTCGGGCTTCGTGTTATTAGTGGTCTTGGAGAGCTTGCACCATGACTGTAAAGTAGCTCCATTTCCATGCGGGCAGGAACATGGAGGAGGTGTAGAAACTCTTGTAACACCACGAGACATGTGCCTCGTAATTTCCAGTGCCTGCAAAATACTTCATGAACATTAGCAACGTCAGCCTCACAGATTCCCTAGCAAGCAGGAAAGGCTGAGCCCTCCTCATGGATGCACAAACTAAATTACAAAGTGATCAGGTGACTTGCCTGAGGTTAAGCAGGGGGGCTGATAGAAACCTGACCTCTGGCCACAATGTCCGACCCGTAACCACAGGACCTTTCCCTCTTCCCTACACTCCGTGTAAAGTAATATTCTCTGTATGAGAAAATTGCAGTGTCTGAACATATTTATTTGGCACCTTTCGCCAGCACTGCAGCCACATCATCGTTTTTGAAAGGCACACATCCATTCAGAATACATTGAAAAATGAATCCAAATCATTTATTCCATATGTCAGAAAATATGTGTGCCGCTAGAACACATTTAATTTGATGAATGTGAACTTTATGAACAGGCTCTGCAGAAAAGACATATTTAAATACTGTTTTCTAAACACACACATATTTTAATAAATATGGCCTCAAATATTATTTTAAGATGGACCTAACTTTTTTTTATTTTTTTTTTTTTATTGATGAGAAACTAAGAACTTGAGCCTTTAGTTTCTCCATGTCAGAGAAAGAAGCTTTTGCAAATTTTTGTCGAGATGTTTTTGTGCACTTGGGATGTTGCTTGCCTTTAATTTATGCCGTGAAGAAGCTTTGCACTATCATTTTTACAGCCATCCCTAGGTTAAGACTGATTTTTCCAGTGACAATGGATGTTGTCCAGATATAGACAAGACTGAACACATATGCGAGACTGGATATATGTACGACTGGGTGAGGAACTCTTTTGATTGAAGTCTTATCAACATTGCAAACACTTCCAGTTAGTGGGACATCCCTCAGAAAATGCATGGACATAGACACAAGGGTTGATACAACTTCAGTAACAGCTCTGAAAAGAGATGTTGTTGTCTTTGTCTGCTTATCTACCTGCTCAGGAGCTCAAAGCAGAAGTAGCCATAAAACACAGGGAAAACATTCAATTTCCCAGAATCTCCTACAATAAAACTTGAGGGTGGTGTGTGAAACCAGGCGGTGCTGGGGAGCAGATCCGTGCAGCTGATCAGGGTGACTGAAGGAAAGGCAAAGGGGGAGAAGTTGAGCATAACATAAGGGCAGATAAGCAAGAAGAAGGTGAGTTGCAAGGGGGCCTGAAAGGAACAAGGCACAAATCTGAAGCAATGGAATGACAGCAGCTAATGTTGAGTTCTGAGGAGCCTGTATGGATCCCATGGTCAATATGACCAGCAATGGCCACAGCAGGAGGGATAAGCTGAGGAAGAAGAAATTTCCAGGCAAAGAAAATCATTCTAAAATCAGATTTCAATCTGGCTCTAGCTTTCAAACATCCTCTACTCTAAAGTTTTGTCTCAGAAAGGGAGGAGCCATTCAAAACTGGCTTCAAATTTCAGTTCCACTAAGGAGGCAACATTTGGGGTTGACACCTTCTTAAAAGAAAACCCCATATAAAACAGCTTGGAGTTAGGTTTATATAGAGGCCTCAAATATAGAGTATTATGGTGATTGATATTTGTTTGGGAGCCAAATTTGTTCTGCCTGAAAAAGCCAGGGAAAGGGTTCCTCTTCTCTGATTCACTGAACAGAAGGTAATTGAAAGATCTCTTTATGGCAGGATTTACGACCTCTGAGCCTCAGTCGTTTTTGAGCTAAATAATAATGCATTTGCATCGTAAGTGTATCTAATTTGAATTTCGCTTCCTGCCTAAACACTTTGAAAAGATGCATGCCTTGAGGTGTCTGCCTGAATAAAATTCCTGTGGAATTGAGGCTAACAAATAAAGTATGTCGTGGTGTGTTAGAATCTGCTCTGCCCTGGAGAATAGCTCCCCTGATAAACTGTCTGATTTATAATGACAACTGCTCCCACTGTTGTATACAAGTATACCTTACTGTAATGGGGAATTAAAGAGGCTTTCATGTGAACCAAATATTTAGCTTTGAAGTCAGTGGGAGCTGAGAGCGCTCAGCACCTCACAGGATTAGTCCCTTGGGAATTAACCTTTTCACCTTACTGTAGTGGAAGGATGAAATTTTAAGATGGAACTTTAGTGGTGTGAGAGTACAGAGTACTGATGAGACACCATGACAAGCTACCTTCTGCTTTAAAGAGCACTGGGCTCATTCCATATCAGTATATGACTCTTGACACCTTGACTCCAGTAAGACCTGCATAGAATTAGTTTTCATAGAGAAACTAGACGGCTTCTTTGTCATAGACTTGGTCCTAGGTTATAAGAACCTCGGGAAGGAATTTTATGTGTTAATTTGCTGTGTTAACTAACATGTCAACATTGCATTAATCCAGCAAAAGCAATACCAGTTTTTATAGATTCCTGTAAGAAACTTTACATCTGCTCATTTTCCCTTCTGTTTACCGTTTGAATTAACAAAGCGAGCATGAAAATCCAATGAATTCTCCAGTATCTTGGTCAAAAGTGAGGGTTTTTTTTTCCAGGTATTTTTTGGTTAATGATGATATTAAAAGTGACTTTCAAATGGGCTGTTGTGAAACAAACAGAAGCTGCCCTTGTGAGAGAAGACAAACTGCTTATAATTAGTTCTGGCAGCTGGAGGATGGCACTCCTGCTGTTCCTGCTGCTGGCACCGTAACGCACATCGTGTCACAATGCATGAATTACGGGGGGTCAGCCCTTCCAACACACCCAAATTGCTACCAATTATTAATTAATTAGTATCATTATGGGACTGCCTTAAGGGCCCAGTCAGCCCCTTTGAAACAAATAAAGTGACTTAGAAGTAAAAGGAGGTGGACGTGATTAGTGATGAGTAAAAAAGGTAATTCTAACAACAGTTTTGTATGGGTCTAGTGCTGCAAGATACCTAGTACCTCTCAACGGGTCCGAAGTGCTCCCCTCATGACCTGCAGCTGCATTTAGGTTCCATGTGAATATAAGGGAATATGATATGATATGATATGATATGATATGATATGATATGATATTGCAGGAGCCCTGTAGTTTGTTTCATCTGTGGGATCTTATACACAGATCCCTCACAGATCCCACAAGATCCCTCTGTGGGATCTTATACAATAAATAAAACTTTTCTGAGATGAATATTTGCTAGTAGACAATTCTTTTAAGTAGTTTGATTTACATTTTGAAGGACATTTCTATTCCTTTCTTTACAATAGCTGCTTTTGCTAGTACCTGGATTTCTTTTGATGTTAGCAATATGCATTTTTACCCACTTAAACATCCAATTATTAGACTAGTCATGAAGTTCTCATCAAATTCATTGAAATAAATTCCAAGACTGTACTTTGCTGATCTTTCCGAAATCTGTTAATGCTATGAGGTATTTTTTACACATTGGGGAGATTTCTCTTCAAAACTATCTACAATAGTGGAAACTAATGTTTATAATTTAAGTATTTGCAAGAATTCTAAGTTAAAATTCCATTACCGCAAATGATTCACCAGTTATTTAGGTACATAAGTATTAAAAGGGACACTATAAATTGAAGCTGAATAAGACCTATAAATAATTATTTTATATCAGTTGACAGTATATGTACATAAGCCTAATGCCCATTTTCCATGGCAAAGTCAAGATGCTGCCTCTGTAATCTATGCACTTGCTTGTAAGACTGGACATAACCTGATTTTAGTCAGTCTCTTACTTCCATTATATATGAGGTGAATTTAACCAGTTACAGTCAAAATAGAGTTAATTAGGTAGAATGGTGTGTAAAAGTGCACATGGGGAAGAAAAGTAAAGATTTTTAATCGAAAACATTAAGGTGATTACAGAGTAAATATGAATGAGACAGAATCTTTTATTTCATGTCCCTCTTTAGGAGCTTTCCATATTTATGGAACAAAGTATGTCCATAAGCATGTACTGCAAGTTTTCAAAAAGTATCTCTAAAATATTGATTATAAGATGTCTAAAAACCTGAGAGGAGAATATAGTGAGCCAGGAAACATGGGACCAAAGGAAAAAGAGGGACTATGTGACAGGCTGCAGGTTGTATGCTCCTCACTACTCAAGAGTATTATTGATAAAAGTGTCTGTCACCTAATGCAGAATAAAGAGAGGATAAGAGCTTCTGATGGAAACTTACAGGGAAGTACCAGATGATAGTTCTTTAGCTCAGGTAAAAGACCAAAGTATTTTTAGGATATAAATCACATGGATTTTATCCAGTAGGTATTTTGCTATCTAAGCCACAAGAAACAGACATTTTTATCTCTTAGATGTGTTTTTCTAGAACATTCATCACTAAAATATCACTAGGCCAGTTTCAGAAAAGCTCAACTCCTACCTAGACCGGTTAGTGGGATCTATATTCAAAAGTGCTTGGCAAACAAGCAGCTCCCAGGCTAGTTCATATGCGGAGGGATTTTCAGCTGGTTAAAGGTGCTGAATCTTGAAGATCAGCTCCTTATTTTGGCACAAAGAGAGTTCAAGACTTCTGAAAAAACTTCCTGGGCACCTCAACACTTACTTCTCCAATGTGGGAATAAAGAATTAAGAAACTAGATGAATTCAATAATAAATTCAACTCTGCTTCTTGCATGTTACTTGCATGCTTCTTGCATGCTTATTACTATTTCAAAACAACTTTCTCAAAGAGGCTTTCAGAACTATATTGTCTCTAATTTATATACTTGCTACAGTTACATATTGGGTCCATAGCCTAGTGTGGGGTTCTATCAGCATGGTAGAACCCAGCTTCTTCTCTTTCTCTAAAACTATGACAATCACTATGAGAGTCATAATCATGAGTGAAGAAGACTCAGAAGAAGAAAGGAGGAGGACAATCAGTAGAGGAAACGAAAAAGAAAAAGGGACTTCCAAGTGAGAAAAGAATACTCACTGCGTGTAGAGCACTTCCCTGAAAACTGGGTTGTCTTTGCAGGCAAAAGTGGCTACTGTCAGTTATTCACAACTGAAAATTTCAACCTCATCGTAATTTGTCCAAAAAATCAGTCTCACTCTTCATTTATAATTTTTTAATTCTAGATGATTTTGCTTAAAAAGGAGAATGATAATAAGGACTTTAGGATATGACTGCTGAGGAGAACAAATGAGAGGGTCTAACACACAGTTTTGCCATTCTCCAATCCACATATGTTGGTCTTGCTCTTCCAATTTTCAAAAGATGTGATTAGTAAAATTATATCTATTTGCTACTCAGTACTAGCTGTGCTCTAGGACTCCTTTTCACAGAGCAGTGAAAACCTTCAAATGGGCAGTCTCAGTTGCCTGTTAAGAATAATATCACCTGAGATTTTATTTACAACACAATGTGCCTGTGGTTAGTAGCTACAGTCTTTAGAAACTGCACCTTTTTGTACAGACTAATTACTATGGAAAACCTGTATTTTCTGTGTTGAACTTCTGTGTTGTAGCAACGTGAGTTGATGTATTGGACATATTAAGTATACACAATAAAAAGAGATCCTTGATAATTGATTATATCAGGCCTGGAACTGCACTGTCAGCAATGACTTTCCAGATGACCCCACAAATAAGCAGAATTTCTCACCTGTGAGCCAGATATAATATCTAGTGTGCAGACGTAAATCCAAAGCTGCTCTTTTCAGTGCTTTCTAAGTTAAGTGATAGGAGGATCGAATCTCTTGTGAGATTAAATAGAACACAAAGTAGTTTTCTGCAAGTACTTTTTTCTCCCAGTCTGAAAGTCGGCTTCAGTATGTTGTGACAAACATCACCATGGAGTGGGGATCTTCTGGGGATTTTTGCGGCATTTGGACATTCACAATAAATGGTGAACATGTGTAAATAAATAATCTGAATCTGATTTTTACCTGTGACTTATGCTTTACCAACTTATATGTAGAATGCAAACAACTCCATTACATGCTACTGTGAATTACTATTTCCTTTCCATAGCTGAGGTCCATGTTTTTCTGTTCTCTGAAGTCTTATTTTTATACTCACTGGAGAGAGATTCTCAGAAAGGCCTTGGACATCAGTGTAATGCAGAGTCTGCCAAACTGCACCTCATGCTGATTGTGTTTGAGTAGGCACGATCGAGACTTTGGAATTTCTAGTCAATTCCTTGAGATAAATATTGAGACTAAGGAAGAAGTCTTTTGACATTCCTGTTGTTTTGATGTGGCTTGCCAGGCATGCTTTGTCTTCTCAAGCACTATGCACATCCAACCACAAGTAACAGACCCAGACGTGAGGGGGAGACCTGCTACTGATAAGGCCAATATTAGATTAGTTTCAGTGGAGACAAAGGAAGAGCCATTGAAAAAAATCTCTTCAAGCCCTGATTTCCTTGCTGCATCACGGGCAGTTAGGTTAACATATTAGTTCTTACCAGAACTGATATAAAGTCTGCACTTTTCTTCAGGAAACCAGTATTCACCACAACCGCTTTCACCTTGGTGGAAATTAAAAATACAGAGGATCTTTCAGAAATAGCAATGAAATTTCAGTGGAGGTAAAAGAATATTTCATTTCACCCGGGCTTTTTACAAGGACTCTGCCATTTAGTTTAAGCCTCAAATTAGGTTTCTTGAGGTTATTTTTTGAAAGAGTATGAATGGAAACATTGCCATGATCTGTGCTCATTACAAAGGGAAATGTGTCGCAGTTGGACATTCCCTTCCACTGTTGTGAGTCCAGCTAACACTCTATGAGTGCCTGAGAAACAGAATATGAACCTAGCCAGAAAACAGCTATAAAAACAAGTAACATGGGCTACTCTGTTTTCTATTTGCATTTAATTCAAGAGGAAGGTAATAAAAAGAAAATTGGATTAAAAAAAATGGTTTTGTCCCAGTTCTGTCAGGCATTTGCACCTCCTGGTTTAGACATATACTAAATTTTACCTCCCCCAAAATCTTCAGAGAGTCCCCAACCATTGTACATGAATTCCAAATGAAACAACAGTCTTGCTGCAAGCGGGGAGGCAGAAATACACATTTTAGGGCACATATTTCCAGTTTATCATCGCTGTATGTAGTCTTTTTACCTTAAAGTGACCTGCACCCTGAAGGAAAAAGTCAACACAGAGGCAGCTTGTGTATGGCCACATTAAACAGAGCATTTGCTTGACAGCTGCTGTGGTTATCTGTGCCTGATGAGTGTAACGCTGTACTAGAGAGGCTCTAAGATGGCACCACCACATTGACAAACCCTGGCTTTACTTACTCAAAACTCCTTCTATTCCTTTTTTGTTTTATTTTGGCTCTCTAGGAAGCCAGAGTTTAATAAAGAGGGTCTGCAACTGTGTCCCAACTACTGCACAGAAGCAAAAACATCTGTGTTCTCTTCTCCCCTTCACATTAGCAATGTTAATGTGGAAGGAAAACCATGGAGCCCAGGCATGTCTCCCATGTTGTTATGAAGACCCAAAGAGTTACTAATAGAATTGACTTGTTTCTTACCACAAAGTTTCTTCCTGTCAGAAAATTTAATTTTCTTCATCACAAGTCTGTTTTTTATGAGGAAATGGTTTGACTGAAAAGTTGTTTTCAAGAAAAATACAAGTGGAAAATATTTAATATGAAAACATATTTTTTAGACTTCAATTAGATATCTTTTGCTTTTTTGGTGTGTGAAAAAAAGCCCTAATATTGTTCCCTGCACAAGTAGCACTTTTAAATTCTAGTCACTAGAGACATGTAGATTTTTGCCCCCTATAAATACATGAATATTTGTTGACAGCATCTCTATAAACATATGTCCTTTTCTCATTTACACTGTCACACAAAACTATTGGGACTGACAGGTCTTAAATCTGAAAAGAGCTCCACAGTGCAGTCTCAAACACATTTCTGAAATGCCAAGAAGACAAAATGTACCCACATCCTGTTGAATATCTTTGGGCGGTAAGGACACAGAACAAGACTTTGAGAGGATGTGTCCCAATTAATTAACCTCTTTGACCACCAAGCTTCCTTTTGCTTGGTGCCAGTTGCCATATGGAACCCCTAACTCTTCCCTGACCATGGATAGAAAATTTACTCTGTGTGTAGCCATTATTTAACTTAAAGGTAAACCTGTTTTCCTTTTTTTTTTTTTTAAAAAAAAGCTCTTTGAGCTTCCACTCATTAATAAAATGAACATTTTAGACAATAAATTCAAATAATGATTCAACATATGATTCATAGTGAAATGTAGTGCTTTTTGCTGGTGTGGGTGAACCAGAATAGCCCAAATTAGATCTGATTATTTTTCCCCCAAGGCCCAAACTGAATAAAGCCTTTTCTTAAGACAATAATGCATCATAATAGTGCTCCACTAGGGATTTTCTTAGAAGTTTTTTTAAAAGTCATTGGCATTTACACTTGTCCCATTTCTCCATGACTGGAAATTTTTCTTTAAGCTAGTGTTCTGGCAGCCTTGGAGAGGCTTGGAGATGCAAAAAGAGCTGCAAGTCTCACAAGGCAGCAAACCTACTTGAGCCTTAGCGCCTGATCCTCTCCCCACTGAAGTCACTGAGAGTCTGTTAATTGATTTCAAAGGGAGCTGGATGAGGTCCCGGGATCAGATATAACTGCTTGGAGTGATTGTTGGAAGAGGATCTGGTCCAGTTAAATATCTGATTCATTACCTGAACCCAACAGAATTGCCAGTGTAGAAGGTTCATCTATCATTAGTTTCTGCCTTCCAAATTCAGAGCTCAGGGATTTATCTGTTTCTCTTTAATCAGTGAATCACGGCACTAACATGATTATTTAAAGCAATGCAGAGCAGAGTCCTTTCCAGCACTTCTTTTCAAGGCTCTTTTAATATGGTAGATACAGGATACTCTTGAATGAATACCGAGCACATCTGACATAAAAGAATCCACTGACTCTCTTCCTCTGGTTTAGCAAAACAAAGTCTGTGCTGTCTAATATCACCTCAGCATGTTTGGCTGAGTAGTTAAGGAAGGGACTGCAGATGATCCCTAGCCAGAATCCCTTGGAATCTGGAAAAGTTCAGAGCGGTAACTCCTAAGCTTTTACTCCAAGTTCCCCATCAGAGCATTCATACACGAGAGCTTTGTTACCAGAGAGTAGAGACTACAATATCGTCTCGGTTTTAGTGGAAAGACAGAAGAAGGACTCTGCTTAAATGTCACACTTTCAACTGTATTTTCAGTGAAGTACTTGTAAGTTCTGATTATACATCTGTGTTCTACTAATGATCCAACATTTGAAGACATTTTATGTGTTTAAAACATTTTGGGTCACCTTTAACTACAACTATCTGTAGCATGGGGGAAACTGCTTCAACTTTAGAGCTCAAGGGTCTTCTGGGACTTGGCACCTTGGAATCTTTTGTGCCAGAAAAACTAAGTGAGGCTACAGCCCCCAACCCCTGCCACCCCACCTTCAAAGCATCTGTGGGTGCTCACCCTGCAATTTCCTCCTCCATAATCTGGCAATGACAACGTAGCCATGGGTTTTTTTTTCCCCTCTTTTCTTCCCCTGTTCTTGATGCCTTTTTCAGCTTTAAGGCTGCAGCACAGTTGTCAGAAGTCTGGCTTCAATGGTCTGAAGGGAGACAGATACTGATAAATTTCCTTTTGATCTCTGCTCTGCAAAACCACTCACTCAGAAAAAAATAGAGGGGTCTGTGTGCATACGGCTTGGAGGATGTGAAAGGCAAAAAGCACCCTCTCATGCCAGAGCGAGTAAAACTCCCACTGCACATTAGATCTGAAAGAGGAATATAAAGAGTTTTGTATACATTTTGCAAATCAATGCACTGTAAGGAAATTAAGCCACTGAGTAAAATGGGGGTAATGATACTGATCTCCTTTGTGAAGTACTTTGAGATCAGTTGATGAAAAGGCCTGTATAAGAGCTAGGTATTATTATAGTTAAATCATGGCAATTGCATTTCTCAAATACGTTATCTTTTTGTGGCATACTCATCAGGATCAGTGTTGAAAGGTTGCAGTTTATAATAAGTATTCTGTTATACTATAAATGAGACTGAAAAAGAACTTTTGTTTTCATCGGGTTATAGAAACTTGTACCTATTATTTGAGGATGCATCTATACGACTGTAGCAGGTGCCTTTCACTCAACTTTCTGCATCTACCGTGGTCAAAGGCTGAATGAAGACAGTGGGCCCTTGATTACAGTACTAACTCAGGCAGAGAACACATTTAAAACACAAAATATTATCCTAATTATAGGAAAGTCATGAGTAATCCAGGAGTAAATGTATTCCCCAACTGTATTCCCAAAATATTATACCCTGCCTTTCAGCAAATTTGACTAACTCAGGCACCAAGTTGACTAACACCTCTAACTAGTTGTCTGACTAGAGTTGGCTCTTAATTGGCAGGCCAGAGCACAACCGTGTCTATTGTATCTATAGATGCCTTTTCAATATGTTCCCTTGCTCAAACAATAACGGTGTTGGTAGAATTGAATATAATTTGTCAGCACTAGCAAAGGTGGAAAACTTACTTGGGGAATAAAAAAAAGTCCAAATGACAGTGCTAAAGGAACCAAGGGCATCTCAATATGAATTAAGATTCACAGAAAAGAACCTGAAATAAATACATAGAATCCCAAATGAGCTTTTTTTTTTCTCCCTGTATAGCAAGACTGCTTCTTTTGTGTGTTAGGAGATATGTTGCATAGAGCGTATATGCAGCAGAGTGCATAAACAAATCTGGAGCTGGAAGTTCAATGAGAAAAAGTAAGGCAAATGAGAAGTATTTTCCCCGAACAAAAATGCATTGCCCATTCTTTAAGCATTGGCATATATTACACTTTAAAATAGCTGGTAGATATAATGTGCTAAAAAAAAAAGTCAGCACAGTACTAGATACAGACTGTGTGGGCAAAACTAATGTGGCTCTTGCATATGCTTTAACAAGGCCTGTGCTACATTATTTATAGTTTATAATAAAGTCTGTGATGTACCTTCTGTTCACTTCACCACAAAATCAACATGAAGTAACCATATGGCCACAACAGAGTCTCCTAAATACACACAAACAGTAGAGTCTAGGTACACGCAAAGGCTCCACTGGGTTTCTGACAGAATTTTTAGCAGAGCACAGTGAACGTCAGTAAAAAACTTCCTATACTTCGTTTGACTATATGAAAAAAGATATTTCTCATACAACTTTAAATTAAAGATACAGTCTTCTCAATTTAAATGCTGCATTTCCAGTGTTCCATGAAAAAAATACTTTATGTTTTTGATTTAATCAATTTTTCCAGAGGTTTACAAAGCTGAAATACAAATGTAGTTTTGTTTTCTGTCAGGATTTTACAGATCATGTTGCAAATGCACAGTAAATACATCTGCATATAGTTCTTAAAAGAAACCTCAGTTTAATATAGACATATTACTAAGACAGGGATGAACTTGCTGATATTTACAATAGTTGTGAGAGGTCATTAAACACCTCCTTGCAAGTGGCTTAAACAACAGCAGCCTCTAACCTCAAAACACAGATCCAAATATGAAGAGTGCGGCAGCCCTGCTCAGCTTGCACACGAAGGGCTACGTGTGCGTGGAGAAAAGACTTCAAACTGAGAAGTGGAGAAAAGCTGAGAAACAGATGAAAGAGACAAAATGAGCCAATGCTTGTGTATGTCCTAGCAGAAGTCTATAGAGCGTGGTATTGGTTGGGTACTGACTGGACGATGTATTATTTCTGGTAGCTTGAATCCTGCTGCTTTCAAGAAGGTGGGAATTTGCATCTTGGAAATAAATCTTCTTAGAAACAAACAGAAATAAACATCAAAGAAAATCTGCTCCATGAATTTTTCCATCCAATTGGAGTAACCTATGAGATCACAAAATATGGCTAGTTGTTTAGATCAAAAAGGGTAAACATATGTTTTTCACTATGTTTAATTATAAAGAAGAGCAAATTACTGAAGAAGGCTTTAAATTTAAACAATTCCTATAAAATAGGAGTCTATCTTATTAGCAATTATGTGCATTTAGATACAGCTTAAATTCAATTCAGCCTTTAAGGTATGGCTATTAATATTACTACTAAAATCAAGTGGTGCCTTAATCATGGACTGAGACCTCATCATAGGAAGAGATGAGCAACAGATAAAAAGCACAGTCCTGCCTCTGAGAGCATCAGAGAGATCTGGACAAATGAGTGCAAGGAAATGAGACAATATTGCTCAAGTTTACTAAAAGTCAGTGATAAGTAAAGGTCTCTCCAGGCCAATAATCTGGTCATTGTGCATATTTCCACAGATGTCATAGAAAAGGAAGATTTTGGAGAAGTGCCCTCTAGATGATGGTGGTAGTTCCCCAAAGTATAATGGACAAAGTATGAAAAGGAATGAAAGGACTTGGAAAATTTCATTTATGAGTAGAAACTGCTCAGAAAGACAGTTCCTGTTAATAACTGTTAGCTAGTATCTTGACAAAGCGTATGAGATACTAAGCACAATAAGGATACATAGTCTAAATCAAGGTTAGAAAAAGAAGGGTAAGAAGAAGCATCACTTGCAAGAAGATCTAGAGTGAATTGAGAGGTGAGAAATTTTTTTTTTTCATTCTTATGATCTTATAAATTAAAGTGGAAAGCAAATAGGGCAATTATCAAAGAGGCAAGAATGGGAAGGCAACTGTGGGAGAAAGTGAGAGAGAATTGTATTAAATGGGAAAAGTGACAAGAGCTGTAGGGAGAGCAATGGATAAAGCAGAAGTTGGCGAGCAAGTGGTGGGAAGGAGTAAGCACAGGTCTCAGAGGAAGCCTGTTGACAGTGGAAAAGGAGAGCAGGTTGGGGGGAAGAAGCAACACAAGCCCCAGCAGACACCTCTGTTAGGTTCCCTTTTGAAGACTTCAGTAAGATGCCATTTGAAGAAAGAGAGGTGGGTGCAAGAGGATGGAGAGCTTAAGGAGTGAGTCAGAAACATGGAAAAACTTACTGGGATTAAGTAGATTTATTCTGAAGAACATTACTCAGGGACAAGGCAGAACCGAAGGACAAAACGCATCTGTGGTTCAGGAGAGCAGCTAGGCCACCATGTTTCCTTCAAAGTTACTGTGCTGTGTAAGATTAGGAGCAGAGGAGAGGAGTCCTGGGAGGGAGCTAGAGTTTCACATTCAGGAGAAGAGGAAAACAAAACAAAGAGCAGAGGACGGGGATTCACAGAGGGAGCGATCACGGAGCATGCGACAGACAGAAGGTTTCCTTGGAGTCTGCTGCTCAGGCTGACAGGCCGTCCTGCCCTCGGCCTGAGAAGTGGGGAGAGTTCCTTTCTGTAAAGCTGTCCAGACAACCACCATTAGAGAGACCTCTAATTATTTTTTTCCCCAAAAAAAGCTCTGAGAAATTGTTTTTCTAGCACCTTTAAGAGGCTGGAGTTAAAGAACAATAGTTTGGTAAACAGCCATTTGCCTCTGTTTGCCTGGTCCAAAAATGTCTCAAGTAATACAATTAAGCTTAAATTTGGAAGCAAAATTCTTTCTTGCATCAAAACTTTATAGAAACACAGCAGAGAAAACACGCTTTAATAATAAACAGATAATTAAAACCACTTGAAACCCATGTATGTGTTTTATTAGTGACTAAAATCAATGGTATGTTGCAATTTAGTTATGCGGGCTGATTTAGTATCATGTTATGTACCAGTTACATAGACATGTGCTACAGGCTTAGTCATAAAAGTGTGGAATGCACCACTAACAAATTCAATTTTTTTGCCCTTAACTACACACAAACCCCCTCTTCTTCTGAAGGGAAACCACATATCACCCCTTATGAAGGGCTCAGTCAAAAGGAAAGACAAAATAAAGACAGAACTTAACGGCCCAGCGGGCTCTCACCAAAACTATATCTTTTGGAGGAACTAAAAAAGAAATGGAAGAACAGATAGGAAAGTTCACCTCCATTCCAAGATGAAATTGCTGTTCTTAACAGAGTTCAAATATTAGAGAGATGTTCATGTCGTTAGGAAGAAATGAATGTGCAAAGGTCTAAGAAAACACTGACAGTTAATTTTTTTTTACCATATTAGCTACAAATGGAGCACATGTTTGGCTCTGTAGCCCGCTGAGGATTTCCCCTTTAGCTTTGCATTGGGAAATTTATACTGGAATTTGCACTTTAACTCATTTATTTAAGCAGACTTCTGGAAAAATAGGCCTTCCTTGGGAGCACGATGTCACCGATGTCAAAATGTAAGGAAAAGCTACTAAGTTTGGAAGCCCCCTCGCTAAATTTTCAGAACTGCTGAAAGGCAAAACCTCTGGAGAAGTCAGGAGTAAAGGGAGCCCTTGTCACATATGTCACATGTTGTACATTAAGGTTTAAAGAACATCTAGAATTATAATCTATTTTCAAAAAAAAAAAAAAAAAAAAAAAAAAAAAAAAAAAGCAGCAGCTTGAACTTTTATACTACAGTTTGTCATGCATATATTATAATTCCTAACCTCTTAAAAAATCCTGTACAAAAATCACTTTGGCAGTTGTACTTAAAAATCCTTTTGATTCAGTAAATGTTTGCCTTTGTATTTTAATTATTTTTCTAGATACTAATTTTCAGGGAAAAGTACACTGAAACTGTTGTTATATTTGCTTCATATGTAAAAACTGGTTGAAAACAGGAGAATTTTGTCCCTTAGGAAATTCCACTATTTTGAAAATTGTCTTCTTCTCAGGGTATTGTAAACGTTAAGACAGACACATTTTCACAGCATAAGTGCTCAAATGCCTAGTTTTGGCCTGCTGCAATGTAGGTGTCTCAGTGCCACGTTGCTTCATGGAAACTGTAGTTTTTGAGTGCCTGAAGCCTCATTCTCCTTTACTGGCTGAGTTTCCAAACTAAATATCATAGAATACACTGTGTAAGGAAATTCCTATGATACTTTGTCCAGGGAGCCAGAAGGGAGATTTGACTTTGCCATATTAGAAAATCCAGACCGCAGAGGAGAATGAGACCTCTGAATTTTAAGTCTAATGAAGCATTATAGCAAACGTATGCTAATGGCCAACTGATCCCAAAATAAAATCCATGGCTGGAAGAGAACTTATATGTGAAAGAATGTAGACTATGTAGCATTTCATATAAAGGCACTACTAAGTTTGTTGTATTTCATTTCATATCAAGTATTTAGATTAAAGCAGCAGACTGCTAATTCTACAGTAATTTCACACTGGCCACCGCTCTGTCTTATCCCCAAAGACCACCAAGGCCTTTCTCCTTGAGCAGAAGCAACTTTTAAGGTTATGAGCTATACGAAGGAGGAACCATTTTAAGAGTGTTTTGCTTTAAAATGTGAGTTAGAAATCTAATAGGTATGAAAAGTAAATGCTACAAGAAGGGGTCACCATGGGAATTAATCATCTAACTACAAGTGTCTTCTGGTTGAAACTCTGGCATCCCTGCTTTGGCATCCCTGCTTCATTGCTTGCTTAGGTAAGGAAGGAATCCCTCTAAATACTAAGATCATTTGGAAACATTTCCGAATGAGTTAAAGTAAAACTTGGGGAGCATTTGCTTCTTCAACATGCCATTATTATTACTCTCTTTCTGATGGGTTAGTTTTGTTCTGATTTTTGTCCTCATGAAATAATTGTATGTCAGGACACATGAGAAATAAGACATAAAAAACTTGACCAGTCTACAGGAATGGGCTTCAAAAATGCCTTTAAAAAAAAAAATAAAGAAATTAAGGGTCTACATTAGACCAACAAAACCAGAAATTCAAGAATAAGATTTTCTTCTCTATACCATACAATTCCCTGTCCTTTTTTAAAGGCTAAAATAAATCTGTTACAATGAAAGCTAGCTACATGCTATAATTGTAGATACTCTTTATGTCTGAATGTATCTCAGAAGTTTATAGCTTAGTAGAGTGTTCAAGTTTGTCTTTAATTTGATGAATTTGATGACTGGATGCAGAAATGATGTCATTCACTTATAAAAAAATAAGCAATTTTTGCTTAGAGAGCTTGTCAGCTTTTAAGCAAAATTTCCACTAACAAGCATTTTGTCTGGCAGCACCAAAATTCATTCTTAGAATATTTAACTTTTCCTCTCTAGTATTTTCACTGTCATTTTCTGTGATGTAATGTCTGGCAACAAGAATGATATTAAAGAAATCTCACTGTTGGAAGAAAGATGTCCAGGGTTCTCCAGCTCAAGCGATGTCAACTGCCGGCCACCTCCACTCTGCCAAAAGAAGAGTAGAAGAAGCATCAAAGAAGGACTTTCTAGGCTACATCAGATCAACGCCCACAGCAATATCAACGCCCACACTAATAATTTAATTTAACTGTTGTTTTTTTGATTTTTTTTTCATGTGGTAGATTTACATGTACACAATACTTTTATGAGGAAAGCCATTTTCAGCTTATCCTAGTATATTTATGCTTTGCCTCAGGCTCCGAAATCCCCAGGGAATGACTCAGCAATCAGGTTCCTGTGAGGTGCATCTTCTCAGTGTTTTCCATGGGAACTGTTCAAATCCGTTTAAATCACAAAATACCTACTGGAGCTAAATCTTCTTTCCTCATATCGCAGATACTCCTTTGGCTCTCACCTGGGGATTACTTACTATTCTAATGCGGGTTGTTCTCCTCCTTTCATTTTGTACAGGAATTCCACCTTTGTCAGCCGTGACATACATATCCCACTGAGAAGTTTGGCTTTTGACAAACAGACATTGATTGAAAACCACATGACAGAAAATCCCTGATGAGCTCTAGCTGTCACATTTGCTTTACGGGCACTGAGGGTTGAGAACTAATCAGAAGCAGACAAGAACCCACTGTCCATCTTCAGGAACTGCCTGATAATCATTTTCTCAAGATATTTTTCTAACAGCTAAACACCCCGTACTCATTGAACCCGATACTCACTCTCCGTGTATCTTTTACTAAAAACACTTAGTGGTAAAGAAGTTATAACTTGTCTTAAAACATTTTTTCCTCAAAAATGAGGTTCACTATGGATCCTATAAAATTCATATGAGAATTGGTACTTTATGTAAACAACCTTTTGAACCTAGGGTGTTGCATAGCAGTATGAGCTGGAGGAAGATTTGGAGAACAGGAGCACTCAAGCTGGAACAGTTTCACACTAACATAACTGCAATATGCAAGTGAAGAGTCAGACCCTGTAAAGCTTTAGAAAGTTAAATGGTCTTTTCTTACCTTGGATTAATTTATATAGTTACTAGATTATATATAACAAAGATACATTGAAAGCAAATACTAGAATGGATAGTGTGCTCCCAAATGTTAATGCACCCGTGCAAAAAGAGAGGCTCATATATCACCCAATTTAGCAAATATATTAATTATTTTGCCAAAAATGGGACAGCTAGATTATATCCCCATACTTTTTTATGAGCTTTCTTTTTGTTTTATTTTATCAACTGGTCAGTAGGACTTAGAAAGAAATATACGGGGTTAAATGAAGTATTAAAAGTTGGATTGGTCTGAAAATGACTCTATAATTACAATCATCATCAGTAGTTTCTGAAACATCAGAAATTCCCTCAATACTTGTGGTATAGAAATAAAAATACAAAAAATCTCTTCAATGGAAAAATATTAGGCAGTATCAAATTAAACCGTAATTGACTCTTCGAGTTATGGTTACAATTCTGGGAAATTGGATACATGGTCATCTAACTTGCAAAGATTCAAAATACTATTATGACTAAGGGATTTCAGTTTTTTAATATAAATACATTTTATTAATAATGTACACGTAAATAACCATCATAGGAAAATAAGTTTTTATTTTAAAACACTAATTAACAGTTTGGCATCTGAAGTGCTGCAGTGGCCTCAATGGTTTTGTTTATGCTTCACGCCAAAGAAAATTTGTTAGACTAAGTTGCCATGCTTTTTTTGCATCTGGATTTTATGATGTTTGGCTTTGTAATGACCGTATGTAGAACTGATTCCAGTATTTAAGATTCTGACTAAATGAAATTAGCTTAAGTGCCCAGAAGATGAAAGTTTATTTGCTTTATACTGGATTAAAGTCTAAGTAGCAAAGGTAGAACGAACAGACTGTGTAAGTTATCTCCAGCTATTGAGGTTCCCAAGATCTGCATACCAATACAGGACAGTGGTGGCCAGGAAGTCCAGGGATGTTTGAATTTATTAAATTTGCCGTAAGAAAACACCAAATACGTTCAACAGACTAAAGAGGTTAAGTGAAACCACAGCTTGCATAATGATTTCTCTGCTCGTATTTCTTCTCAGAAACTTTATCACAGATGCATATGATACATCATGCTTGCAGCTTGAACAGCACTGTAGCTACATAAACCTACAGCCAGTTTTTCATGCCTTCTATTCAGAAGAGGATAGCAGTAATCTTCACAGACAGAGCAGTGTGCAGGTGATGATTATTAGCCTTAAATTACACTATGTCAACAATGATTTATTTGAACTATTAGTGCACTGACCAGTAAGTCTCAGACCATGGCAATCTAATATTGTTGTTTATGAATCAGCAATATGCTAATGTAGAATTGCAGCTAAAAAAAGATGAGATTGAAAAGATGCCAGGGTGCCAAAGCAGGTCAGCGCAGGATAGATCACTGTTGATCACTACATGTGGAACATACCCGTCAGATAAAAACCCATTCTTGTAGAAACAGGCTACTGGCAGATGGAACAGTTATCTTTTCCAAGGAGATAAACATGCATCCTTGGGTTCTTTATTTACAAGAGCAAATTAAATCAGTTTTAATGCTTGCATATTCATGTTAAACACATGTTATCTGCTAATGACTTTGAATTCTCTTCAGTGTTATTTAGTCTTGGCCTATTTAGTCTTAGCCTTTTTCGTACCTTGATATTGGAACACCCCAGAACTTCTGAATCATTTTCAAGGATGAATTGCATGGTTTTCAGAAATCCCTGGTTTGTTCTCTTTCTCATCTTCTAAAGAAACTTCTTTTTCCCCATTGAGGTAGAAAGCAGACAATCCTCCAGAGCAGAACTTTTCTTCCTTTCACTCAGTTCCACTGGTTTATTATCTGGAATTGAAGACATGAAGACAGAGACAGAAGATGTTTTATAGTCCAGATTTCTTAGTCAAAAGTTTTTCATGAATGTTGCAGAAAAAAAAAAAATAAAAAGGAAAAGACTATAATGATCATGCCAGTCAGAAAGTACTTTTTTTTTAGGTTTAAAACCAGAAAATATTACTAGGACAGATTTTACCAAAAATGATACCCTGAGCTCGAGAGTGCAATAGTACTATAAAAATAATACAATAATAATGTAAACATTACATTTATTCTTAAGATGTATTTTTATACATTTTTTTAATATAAATTTTATGTTCATGTGTCTCTGTGTGTGCAGCTGTAGTTGCCATGTTTTAGAATTTGGGAACATGTGTCCTTCTGGCATTCTGGGGTGCAACAGAAAATACATTTCCTCTTTTCTGACTCACTCAGAGTATAACTATGCCACTAAATAAAATAAGTCACAAACTGTTCTCATGGATAAGCAGCATGACTCACGTCTGCATGGCTGAAATCCTTCGCCTGTTGGACCTAGGAGGCCAAATCCAAATTAACTCTTGGTAATGAGTATTGCCACAGAGAGAATCTGGGAGGTTATTTCTTGGCATAGGCCAAAATTGTTGTAGAGACTGTGCTAATAATTTCACATCCTGTTTGATCATGTGCCAGTGGCCTGGGCTCGGGTTTAGTTTGCAAATACAGACAGATGCTGTAAAAAGAATGACTCCTGATACACATCAGTCCTCTGTACTCCATGGATTCAGCAGGGTCAACTGACTATAGCTATTTCAAATTTCAGAAAGGATAACATTAAGCCTCTACATTGTACTGTGGATCCAGAGGTATGGACACCTCACTTCCTTTCCTCATTCTTATTTTAGAGCTCTCGCTGTGTGTATTCAGAGCAGAAAGAAGACATCATGTGGTGTCCTGCATCCTTTCTGTGATTAGCACAAACAATTATGTTCTGTGCATCTCCATTAAAAAGGTCAGCCTAAGTAACTGAGGTAACTGGAAAAAGAAAATTAAAATTGTGTTGTCTTTTTTTTACATCAAAAGGATCATTTATAGACACATCATGTTTAATTGAAAGAAAGAGGGAAGAAAGAGGAAAGAAAAAGGAAAGACACTTGATATAAAAATTTGTTATACATCTTGCAAAAATTTTTCATGAAGCTTTTGGCCTCTAATCCACATTTGTGTACAGCCGGCTCCCTTGGCTATTATTTATGTTATGCTCTGGGTTTATGCACAGCCTCTTCTTTCAGTAACAGCAGAATTTCTAGGCAAAAACTGTTGAAAAACTGGCACTTTTTGGCCTAACACATATAATGCTTCCCTTCATAAACTAATTAGAGACAGATTTTATTTGAATCAACAGATCAAAACCAGATATTATGTATCTGTGTATATTTTTTATAGATAGTTAGAACAATGTTTACAGCATTCTAGAGAAAATTCATTTGCCGAAAAGAAGTTTAGCAGAATTCCTATTGCAATATGGAAAACAAACCAGGAATGATACATACAAAGATGTAACAAAATTACAACCTAGGCATTGCCTAAAAGGCATTTCATTCTTTTTTTTTTTCATCCTGTGTTTTATATCTGCACATGTAGCCTGGATGAAGCATCACATTTGCTTTTAGATGATTTTGGGAATGCACTATCAAAAGAGCCTGCATTGACCCTTTCTCAATCTCTGTCCCTATTTTGATATTATTTCTTGTGACAATTTTAGCAATAAGATAACTACACCATAAGCCAAATCAGGCAATTGATGTGGCTAAATTTTAATTTATCAAAAAGAACTCAGAAAATCTGCTGTTTTTACTTAGGGAAAGGAGTTAACTTTCTGATATTGCAAAGGAGGGATTTTGCTGTATTTCAGGTACCCAGCTTGGCCCACAAGACCAGCAAGAAGGAGGATATGAGACTACATGGCCAGCAGCATATAGGGATTTTTGGCAGAGTGTTGTTAGATCAAAATAAAAGATTTGGAAGAGGAGAGTTGCAGCTTCACCTAATTTAAAGCTCTGCAGTTTTCTTCCATAATGACTGGTTGTGATCCCCTTTTTTCTGGCCATTGGCTTTCTTCCCTTCTTTTGTGTCAGCTCTAGCACAGGAATGAGATGGTTCAGTGAAATGATGCAACAGGAAATTGCTCTGGTCTTTTCTTTTGGTGAATTAGTTTTCCACAGGAAGAGCAAACTGCACTATTTCATTCTTAGGTCACTCGGTTACTAGGTCTAAAGCAAGTGACATGGCAAGGGACACATGGATGAAATTGTGAGAGCAGGACAACCTCTTTTGGGGGTCCATGAGAGTGGGTGTAACACCAAACTACACCAGCATCATCAACTCTCTTTAGGTTCCCAGTGAATAAATGCACATTTAAATGCATCCTTACGGAGCCGCTTCTCAGTAAATTAGGCAGACATCTTAATTAGATTAAATCTTCTTGATCATTTCAGAATTTCAGAACACATTCAAATATATCCACAACGGTTTTACTACCCTTTCTTAGGTTTATAGTGAAGTGACTATAGCTTTGAAAGCTTTGATAGCTGTGAGTAGCCCTAATTTTTTCCGTCAGCATCTCCAGTCAAAGCATTGTATGGATAGCTGAAAGAAGACAGTTTCCATGTCCCATGGAGCTAACCATGAAGATACGCTTGAAAAATGTAGTTTGTATGGCACCTTAAAAGCTCACACCTTCAGGTTTCTCCTTGTATTCGGAAGCTGTTGCAAAAGCTGTGAAACTTTGTTATGAGTGGTAAGAGACTATAAAATCATTTACTGGCCTGTGAGGAAGAAAAGATGAAAATGACATGCCTGTGGCAAAATAAAACCCATTCATCTGCAGAAGAATTTCATTCTGTCATTATTAAGTGTCATTATTGAGAGAGTGACTATCTTATTTATTATTACATGACAGTCTTTGTCTAGGCAGTTAAGCAACTGTATCCTTAATCTCTAAGCTGAGAGCTGCCAACAGGCCTGGTTGGGGTTTCTGTTTGATGTTAGTGCAAATAAGGTGCCTCATACATATGTACTGGCTACCTGGCCTGAGCTGAGGACGGGCAATTAGCGACTGAAAGGAGCAGCTTCTTCAGCTGCACCCTTAGCCTCACTTCGTCCCACGTTCTAAAAGAAAGTCAGTCTTTCAGGTTTTGCTTGGAGAAACCTAGGTTCCCATGAGAAATAGTTCAAGAAGCTGCTGATTTTGAGGTAACAGCTGCGCAGGTGGGGAACTTGGCCATCTCTGAGATGGCTACGTGGCTGTTTTAGACAAAATCAAACAAATAGGACAGTTTAGATCTCTGCCTAGGGGAAGCTGGAAGAAACTGTTCATACTCCATGACATTATAGCAATACATAGCTATAGATTCATAGCTATCTAACTGTAGCTGTAATAACAATCTGAAGAAAAGTTATTGCTAATGAAGATGACTATAGTTTTTCACTGACTACACAGGAAGTCTGGAGAGCGATGCAGACTAGACTCCTCACTTGGAGGCAGCTGTATTTAGGTAAGATAAATCCCATCTGCAGTTTCTCACTTTCTCCAGGGAGCTGACTGTAGTAGCTAGGCTGGGAGTAAACTCCTGGCCTTTCTGAAATGAGAATAAAAGTTTCTGAGTGTAGGCAGCTTCAACCGAATAAAACAAATACAATTATTCAATGGCTGCTCCACTGTTTAGTGCATAGTAACTACTTGACATTTACACAGAATAGTTTAAAACTACTTGGCTAATAATTAAAATAAGTTCAGCTGCCATTTTAGGACATTTTCCTACTACTTTTTCCTCTTTCTTAGGCTAATTTTATTTATGCCTTCTTGCACCCTACCATTATATTTTATGCTTTATTAGTGCACTCAGAGCTTTCCCAGTGACTAGCAATAGAAGCAATGCCCTTGCAGAAGCGTCAGCCCAGGAGCAGGGCCACATCCTCACTTAAAGTCCATGCGTTCTGCTCATGCCTGAAAAAAAGGTGGTCTTCAAAAAACTGATGTTAACTCCAACAGTGCTAAGGTGAACAGAGATAAACTACATGAACAGAGCAAATGGTTATTCACACCGTCATTCTTCCTACTACCCAGTCATCTATAAAGTGCTTTGCCAAATTTAGATATTTCTTTTATATATATATATGTAGATATAGTTCAATGAATCTGTTATTATTATTATTGGCATTATGTATATTTAGTTGCAAGAGCACTCTGCAAGTGCAGACCTACCTTTCCTTGCAGTTGCCTCTAACTGAGATTCCACAGATACAAATATTACTACTGCGCTAAGGTCTAGCCTGCCAGGTTATGACACAGCAAGAAAAGTATTACTAGAAGAGCTCTCTATTTAAATCTCCTACCAAGCTGCCCTAAAAAGTCCTCTTTTAATTTACCACTTCAGCAAAACAGTGTCTTCTCTTTAGTTACCCAAGCTTGATAACACAGAAGGACGACTCTCTCAACCAAAACAAGCTAAACACACACTCTCAGTGTTTCTGATTCAAGGTCCCATTATTTACATTTTAAACAGGATGGTTCTGATCTGTGGACATCTTGGCTTTTAATTCCAGTCTCAGGTTGATCATATCTTTATCTCTTTTCCATTGAACGTGTTTGAGAAATAGATACAATAAGTGAGGAGCAGTGTTCCTCCCGACAGTTTGATCAAAGGCATTTATTGACAGAGCAATTTGTAGCAATGGATGGATTACTCATAAACAAGCTTATCCAAGAGGAAAGACAAGGTATTTTTAGGATAAAAGCATATAAACTGCAATGAAGCTTGCTGGAACACTTGCTCTGTGTCTTGTTTTCAGAACTGTGTTTAATGAGATATGCAACGCAATTAAATTCCAATGGCAGTGTAATAATGAAAGATTTGTTCAAAAATGGAATTATGTGAAAAACTATGTTAAAATATCTTAATTAAAAAGGTTATGTTTACTGTTATATATGAAGCTATATTAATTTTTATAGTTCACTAATTTCCCCATATATCCTCCTGCTGTAGTATTTAATCCAAATGAAACAAAATATTCCCTACTATACTTCTGTAAATCTTTGAAAAAGTAGCTTTTCCATTGATGTAGACACACAGCTACTTATTTCAGCAATCATTTACTAGGTATATCCTGATAAAAACCTAAATTAAGATGGAGTTAAGACTGAAAAAACAATTAATTGAAGGAAAAATGCTGCACAGATTTGTTTCAGTTGCATCAAAGTCAAATCTGGAAAATATGGTTATGCCTAAACTTGCATTAAGGTAATCAATGAAGATTAAGTCTCTGAAAGCCATTTGGTAGTGATATGATCATAATTAAAGTATTTAGTATTTGTGGTCCTGGATTATATTATAATTCATTCTTGAATTCTCTCATGTCTCTAGAAAGAAGTGAGGCTCCCCACTTCTATGTTTTTGCTATTTGTGGTATCACTGAAGGGCACAGTTAAATTTACTTAGGTTGCAGAATGTACTGCCCTAATCTTAATATGTTTGTATTTACACTGTGTGTAACCTGACTCAGAGAAAACACTGACACAGATGTTAAATTTCTTAAAGGACCCAGTTTGAAACAAATTATGAGATAAACTAAGATATTGTATTTACTTGAGACTTATAGAAGACTCATCCTTCACTCCATGATGCTGTAAATAGTGTGGGTGTTCTGCCTGGATAATATATCCTCTGCTTTGAGCAAACAGAAACTAGACCTTCATGTCAGTATAACAACCAGCTTCTCTGTGATTACAGTGCCATCAACCTGCTTGACCCACGTGGGTTGTCCTAGGTGGGAGTCAAGCGCTGTTGAAGAAGGTCAAAATCTTTGTTTGATGTTGGTTGACTTTAGGCCCATAAGCTGCCATTTGTCTGAAGCTTTTTTACAGTCTAAATAGAGAAGACAGACAAAATGCAGAATAAAGGAGTAGAGTAAAATAACTTTAACATTTTTAACCAGGAAACTGCCTCCAAAACCAAAGTTGCTCCATTACTGCTCATCACTTGCTCATATTGGCTCGAAGACCCACAGGAAAACAAATATGCCCAATAATCCAAGGTGCAGGTTAGCAACATAAACCTTGGGCAAGCTGGCATGGGAAACACGCTCTGCAGTACAACACTCACCTGTATAAAGAAAAAAAAAATGTAAAAAATGATTGGTAGCTTTTCAACAGCAGCAGTATGAATGCTTTTCAGCTAATAAAACATCAGCAAGTAAAATTAACTTCTTTAAACTAATATTTATGAATTATTTTGAGTGAGCCTATCAGTATTACTTTGTGCAGCTATTCATTTATCAAATTGCATAAATCATTTACCCCATCAGCAAAGTGCTTCCACAGTTAGCTTCCACATAGCTTTGTTAAAGTAATGTCCAAACTTCCTGCATTCCTTCTGAATTACACTCCAAATATTGCTTTATTTGTTCCTTGGATATATACTTATATCTGCATTTAAATTGCTTTATTTACAACAGAGTGCACTTCCAAATAGCGATTTCTTGAGACCCAACTAATTTTAGAGACTTGACAGAGGTTTTGGCCACACTGATCTCTACAGGACAGTAACACTAGGATTAGAATGTAATTAAAGCTGAGGATAAAGAATGAGCTTACAAGGTAATATCAGATGGGAGGAATAGAGACAGATGAATGAGATATAAGTTCTCTTCCGAACTCTTTGCCAAGTTAGCAGTTTTTACAGCAATTACAGTGTGTTAGAAATTCCTGATTAAATCTTTTCATCAAAGATCAAAACCCCAGTTTGCACAGGCTTATGAAAATACTTTCAATTGTTATTAACAGACTTTAATTGCACCAATATGCTTTTCACTGCTTAAAAAGGCCTTTGTTCTTCCCAAATAGTGATACAAAGGTAACAGCAATACTTTAGTGGCTTTTACTGCTTGGATGCAAAATAGGAGTCCTTAAGCTTTAAAAATCTTTTCTCTCAGAGATACCATCTTTTGCCTGGAGCTAAAGGAATTAGGGGATATTTACATGATTTAAGGCTAATTTTATAGCATATTATGTTCTCTTTTTGCCATGGAATCAAATACTAGAGGATTTGAATTTTTAAAATGTAAATATTGGGAAAATGTAATGAAACTATTGTTTGTATGGGAAATTTCTGTGTTAATCTGGAAACAATATGCAATATTGGAATTGTGTAACTTAGTGGTCAGTAACAGGAAAAAATAACAATAGCTCTGGAAAGATAAGTATGTGTGATAATGCCTACAGAACTCAGACTAGACACTTAGAATAAAGTCAGACACTACATTTTAGCTTAGAAAATATTGCTTAGGTGACAGGAAAAAGAAAACAGCCTTTAAAACATTTTGTTACACGTGAATGAAATATTAATAAAAGCTGATCAGTATTTTTAATGCTTAATTAATTAAGTACTTTTAATCAAAACTATGAAATTCACCATTTCTCACAATGATTTCCAAATCCTATTTCATCTATGATCAAACAGCTTTAGCAAAGTTCTGGTGAGGAGACAAAAATGTTGAGTGCAGAGCAGGAGTAGCTGTTGCTTTTCTCTGAAGATAATGTTTAGCTTAAGGCAACAAGAGAAAGACTAAGCTGCCAAAATGTACGACCACTGAGAGAACTGTTGTTTTATATGAATGGGAAACACACTAAGAAAAGACAGTTAAAGACTTTTGAGAAGAAAAATTTCTCATATAAATGTTTGGGCTAGTTAGAAAGGATGATGTGTGGAGAGAAATATGGAAAAAGGGACTGTGGGAGGTCTGTGGAGAGCTAGACACAGTGAAGGGAGTGAAGGCCCAGTGAGCTGGGTGGGTAGAGCACGTGGTTAGGATGCTGGAAGTCTCAGCAGCAAGGCTTATTTTGGAAAGTCATTCTTAGGAGTTTCAATCTTCTGGCCAATCAAGAAGATTATGGGAAGATAATATTGAGCAAGATCTAATTGCTCTTAGCGTCAATGATCATCAAAGGGAAAAACACACATTTGGCAGAAAGAGGTAGGAGAAAATCCACCAAGGACCTTTTGGGTCTATAGAGCTGATGGATACTAGCACACAGATTCTAGGATATTCCATGTGATTTCTCTCATCTTTAGTTTTGGAATGAATTCACAGTGAAATTATTGCCTTTATTCTGGCTAGCACTTAAGAAGCATTTAGAGGAAGGTAGTAACGAAATGGCTAGCAATTGCCTATTGCATATTCCAAGTGTAACTTCTCCATAAGTAGTGACAAATGAGGCAGGGAGAGGATTGCTTTGCAGAGGTATATACAGATCCAAGATTAATTTTGTGACAAATACATAGGAAGAAACACAAAGAATTCTACTCCAGGAAAGTACCACAGGGATGCCTAAGTTTTCAAATTGCATTATAATTCCATTCCCAACTTTTCATGTAAGAAGAGTCATGAGAGATGCCATGATAACAGGAATTCAGGTCCAAGCCATGTAAAACTCTACTATACAAGAACATGGCTTTTCTGTTTTTGTTATTAACAGTGGGATGGCCCAAACTTGTGAAGGAATTTGCATGAATAAGGATTTGTAAGAGCTAAGACCAGTATGAGAAACTTGACAAAAGACTGAAAGATAACTTACTGGTCCTTAGCTAAAACACTAATTGAAATTAATGGCAGATAGATAAGAAATTGTTCAGGACTCCTGGAATTGTCCCAGAACTCTCTGGTTGTATATGCAATTTTTCTGCACACTCTTCAAGTAGTTAGAACCTGTCAACTGAAATGTCATTTTGCAAGTGATAATATGGAACAGTTTGTTCTGTTTTAGCTCCAGATTTGCCTATGTAGTTACAAGTCTCCCATCATGTGTTTGTGTCCCCTAATCATTCCAACAGTCTCCTATCCCTATCCCATCTCCTTGGAAAGGATTTGCTCTAACTTCTGCGGCAGAAAATGTTGCAAAGTCATATTTTACAGCAAAAAAGGTTGCACATATTTGATTTGTCAAATCAAACCAATGAACAATAATGCCACCAGCAACTAAATAAGCAACTTTTCATCAGAGTAGTTTGTGGATTATAGTTTAAACAAGCCTCAAGCATGCAAGCTATAACAGCATGTGCCAAAGCAGCTCTTTCTTTAGGTTTTAAATTCTTGTACTTAATATTAGCACTTTCAAACCACAGGCAGTAAACCTTTAACAAAACATACTGCACTTTCAGAGCGGTCAAATTTCCAGGTGAAATGTAAAGACAACACTTATCATGGGCAATTTCTGAGTTTAGTTTTGAGCTGCAACAGAACCTGTTCCTTGTGCTATTCTTCTTTAACAAAACCTTCACTCACACTTTTGACTTTGCTTTCAGAGGCACCCTCAAAGTCTTATAATCAATGCTTACCTTTCAACAGAATATTCTTTCACTTTTGCTATTTGTCTACTTTGCCTTTTCCCAATATTATTTAAACATCACTTGCATCTTCGAGGCTCAGCTGAGATTTCTGCCTAAGCAAGTGCTCTGTAAAAACTTCAGGATTCTTCCCCCTGCCAGAATATTGGTAAATCATCTTAAATGTGAAATTAAAAAAAAAACTTAGCAGATTTTAAATTTATTTTTATAAAAGCTTTTACTTACCACTTGGCTTCTTTGGCCTTCCATTCAAAATTGTGTTATATGTTGTCTTTAAAATGCTGTCAAGCATTTTTAAAAGAATTTAACCAACTAAACTGCCAAACTCTCCTGTCAAAGTTTTGACTACAGATCTGCCGTTTTCAGAACAAACACAAGAGGGCACTTTTAGACACTGTTGTATTAAGTGCTTCAGCAGCTGCACTGTAAACTCTGAGCAAAACACCGAGCTTGAGAAACATATTTATTGCTTTTGGCTCTCTCTCACCTTCTCCTGGTGTCATCTCTTTACTTCTCAATTAAATCACACCATTTATACTCCAATGCCTCACCAAGAACCTGACTGTGATGTACTTCCTCTCAGAAACTTGATATTCTGCAATGTATATTTAATTTTACTTTACACACACACATACACTTATAGACACAAACACGTGCACCAAATCTTCATGAACTTTGCGTCAAGACTCCTAAACTTCACAGCCCGCAAATGAAAACAAACTAGCAGTTAAATCATTCTACACCCCATTTGCAGCCCACTCATCAATTTTGCTTCTCAACCCCAACTACTTCCCTTCTCTCACCCACAGCCCACATACCTCCACCTCAGCCTGAGTCACCAGATACAGCCTTGTGCTCTGACCGTGCGCGGTGCTTGCAGGCTCCTACACTGCTGTGCTCACTCTAGGGTTGGTGTGGCCTTCAAGAATTGCACTTTTAAGTGGTTTGTTGTTGGGATGTGTAAGACACAGTGAAAAATGGTAGCTTTAAGCTGCATTTCTCTAATATTCAGGGAAATGTCTGAATTGCTTATCTGTGCTTAAGTGATTTTTCTACATTTGGTGCTAATTTTTATGAGGAAATTGCAGGATTGAAACCTGCTGAAGTGTTTTCTTTACTTGTCCAGGATGTGCATGGAGATATATGCGCTGTAGAAAAGGTAACAGAAATCAAGAAGAGGGACTCATTCACACAGCAGATTTAGGGAGACGCAGAACCGCTTCCTGGTTTTTAATGGGATACACAGTCCAGCCACTGCAGCTGGACTTTTCATTTTCTTGGATTCTTATGGATGGGGCAATGGAGCTATTTTAAAAATGATGTTCCACTGCTGACAGTTACTCAGCTCACAACTGCTGTCACTGGTGAACTCTATATTACCCCAATGCAACGGTTCTTGTGCCTTTGATTCCTCTCTGTGCCTTCCCAGATATTCTTGAAAATCCCCTAAGATCTGCTTTTTTCATTCCTTCCCATATTTTTGAAATATATAGGGAGGATCTGCCTTTCCAAAATACGAGATACTGTTAAGAGCTGTTACCAGCCAGACCATGATTCCAGGGCAATGGGAGTTACAGGACAAGAAGGAGGGATGGTGCAAGAACTTGCAGTCGAGCAGTCTGCAGTTTGTGGAGTTTCCAAGTGATTTAAGTAACAGCATGGGCATGGTAATGAGACTGGCCCTGCAAGTACTTGTGAGGAGCTCCTTGGGCACACAAATGGAAGATGAATACCAAACAAGTGAACAGGCCACACGGAGGAAGTTTAATTAAAAATTAGTAAAAATAGCAAGGTTCCTGCAATGAAATGTGTGGAAATTAACTGTGCATGCAGTAGGCTTCTACCAAGCTACGGCACCACCAGGTAAGGAAACAGACTCAGGATGGAAGAGTTTTGCTCTGAAATGTACCATGGTATAGACCATAGATGTTACACCTTTTCCTTTGACATTTATCATTTACTGCTGTTGGGGGGTCAAGATTCTGAACTTCATTCTCTACAGGTATTATTCTGTGATGTCACTTTTCCTGAAAATATCAGAGAAGTTTAAAATATTATATTTCCTCTAGTAATGAGTTAACTATAATGCAACAGGATGCACAGATATCTATGTATAAGATTTACAAAACAAAAAAACAGTCTAGAATCTCTCTTCTCTACAAAATATATTTTTAAAATGAACTTGTTTAGCCCCAAAGAAATCAGAGTATGCCGATTATCCAGAAAAGGGTCTGAATTTATCTTATCTATCTTATTAAAATTATTTATCTCTCCATGTGTATTTTCATACTTTGATTTGGTTGAAGTGTCTGAAGTTGGCAAGTGTCTTCTCTTCCCCTCTCCAAATAGAGTCTTTGGCAAACATATGAAGATCATAATATTGTCACAGATCTACATATTTCCCAATAAAACTAAGGATTCTTTAAAATGAAAAGCTAAAGTCACACAGCAGGCCATAATATATTAGGTTCCAGGTAAACTGATGGCTTCTTACACTATTTTGACCATTTTAATTATTTTCACCTGCAGTTTTCTTGAATGTTGAGGGTCTCAACTGACAGCTGTACTTAGAAATTCTACCGAATCCCTCACCCATTTAACAGAGTGCTCAATTTGGACTGCAGCTTCCTTGTGCACTTGATAACTATTTCTACATTTGATACTTCCTAAATTCAATCCTCTGATCTTAAGGTAGCTCATGGTGTTAATGCTTCATTGCCTCTTGCCTTTGAGACATTTGGATGAAAAGGTATGATTAGACTGTTGCCAAAGAGCCTTCAGAAGTCACCAAATTTTCTCTTTTGATGTCTTCTTCTAAGCTTCAGGAATGCCACAGCAGGCAAAAAATTATTCACCATCCATGAGAGTGAGAATATCGTACAGGGGTGAGGGAATCAGACAAACCATTTAACACAACAGTGAAGTTTGACCAAAGGTCACCTGAGATCTCCTTTTGGCTCCTTTGCTAAATTGTAAGTGTGAAGCATGTTGTCTAAAACTGTGTCATTTTTCTGCATAAATGTACAGCTCTCTATAGAGGCTAAAGGCTCTGAACAAGGATCTTTCCCCTGATAAGATGTGAAATGATGATATGATGCTTATGCAGAGCTCAAAGTTAGACAGTTTCTAAAAAAACAGACGTTTTGGGAAACATCATGCACAATGCCTCCTTGAGCTTGTAAGCAGAAAAACAAGCACTGCAGGCAAAGCTGATAGAAAAGGAAAATAAATTTATCCGTCCTCAGTCAAATCTGGAGGTGACTCAACTATAATGCTCAGCAGTCCCAGCCTATCTGTGGCAATTGATGGTGAAGTTGTCGCACTGAAGGAACCACAGCTGTGCCAAGACAGTTACCAGACTACATGTTTTCAACAGAAGTAGTTCTAGTGTGCAAAATCAAGTGTCTCAAGTCTTATTTCATATGGTCAGATTCGGAGTGGGGGATATTTCTTAATTATGGTCTTTTTTTCCTCAGGTTCACAGCCAGCAAATTCCTCATCAGCTTGAAACATGAAACAGTCCTTCCAACTGCAGGTATTCATCCAGATCAGGCTACAAGAATGAGTTCTTCAGCTGGTCAAAGCACACATAAATTTCTTTGAAGTAATGCAGTCCAAAAAAATCTTTTCCTTTGATTATATAAAGTTGCTCTGTTCTCTAACAGTACAATAGCAGAGGAAGCTTTGGGCTTCAGAGATGCTGTTGGGTCCAAGTCCAATGTTTAGATAATTTCTTCTTCTTACTTAATAATAGACACAGCTGAATCCCTCCTTTTCCTCATTAACTTTTCTTTGACAAAATGTACTTGACATACCTTGCTTAGTGTGGTGCTTTGGCTCTCTTCTAAACTTTTATTTCAGGCTTGTTGGGGGTTTTATGAGTGTGAGACATTAAAGCAAGCACATCTAAAGTTGCATTCTCCCATTGACAGACTGCTGGCCTTGCTTTTTATTTCTCCTCTTTTAATTTCCTTTGAGATATCACATGTGACTGGATAATGGATTCTACTGAAGCTGTCCTTCTATGAAAGAAGAGCAGACTAGATGATCATTCATAGCATAATCCTTCACTTTTCATTTCAAAATGTACATACACTGGAAAATATGTGCACTGAAGTACATACCTCTAGAATGTTCTTGCTTTATTCATAAGTATTGTGCATTACCATTAAGTAATTCAATGTCAGTGAGTATTTTTTTCCAGTCAAGTCATTGAATCATTTGTTGGTTGGTAAATTATCTCTCATTCTTTGCTAGGTTGCATGCCAGGGTCAACATGGTGAAGATGAACACTTTTCTATTGCACACTCTATCTATGTAATCCTGAGTTCCATCAGCTATGACAGAATGGTATTGTGAACCTCAATTAATTTCCTTTACAATAGTGTGGATAACTTCGCGGCTCATTAGACTGATGATTTCATTCTGAATTGTTGGACTTGTGTAATCTTGTTTTCTCTTCAGCTTGCTTCCCAGGCTCTCATTGTCATTGCTGTGAAGCTTCAGTAATTCAACAAAATTCTCCTCATCAGTCTGATGGCCATGAATTACCAGGCCTTGTCTATTCCACTAAAATACAGAGAATATTATTTTATACAGTGAGCAAATCTGATCTCCCGTATTAGCAATGTGAGCATTTCACCTTGATAGTCCCCTACAGACACGCTGTATAATTCTGAAACAATTTTGACATTCCAAACAAATGACAACAATTTGGTGGCAATGAAAACTTGTTGGTGGCCAGGTGACATCCATGGTTGATGGAACTTTGGCTCTGGAAGTGGATTTCTCTCCTTCCTCCCCTCCAGCACTTCTGACTTGATTCCTTCTGCTGCTGCTTTTGGCACAGATTAGTGTGAAGTGGTCAACTGTGGGGTGAGAGGCAAGACATTCACTGCTCAGTCCCTGAGGAAGCGTGAGGCTGCGATACCGCGCTAATGAACTTGAGGAGCAGGGATGGGGAGATCACAACCACAGAGGTACAAACAGGGCTACTTTATATGGATATTTTGATAAGATAATGGCAACAGTTATTTCTATTAATTAGAAGTTTGGAGAATGTTTGCTTGCCTGTGTCTGCCAGATTACTGTATCATGGCATTTTTCTTGGACTTCTACCAGAATACTTTCATGAATGATATTGGAGTGGCTTGTATTCAGATTTTCCCATCTGCAGAAAAAAGTGATATGAAAGGTAAAGGAAATGCAGGTAGAAAGTGAGAACCGGAACACACAGTTTTCAGGAGAGATGGAGAAGAAAATAGCAAATATATGCTGTGGTTAGTTGTTAATCTAACTGTCAGGTAAGAGGATGTATGATGTTTTTAATTCATACTTTACAAACATTTGGTTGTAATTGGGTCAAGAGGCAACAATCCTGTCAAGTATAATCTCTTAGGTTTCTTAGAGCATTGGAGTTAGAATTCAAGAAGAAGATGTGTCTTAGGTTTTCAAGGTTCATCTAAATACTTCATCTCAGTTCTCACCTGTAAATGGGAACACTAGTATCTTTTTATATGAATTATGTGGCATGAATTATGAATATAACCCCTGTTTGGTTTGGTTTGTGTCCTAACAACTACAACTTCACATCATGACATCATTGTCTTTCACTACGATGGAATGTGATGTCATTACTCTTAAATATTGGAGAATATTTAAGAGGAATTGGGCCAAAAATAAAAAAGAATGGGAAATGAGAAGCACTTTGGTTTTACAGGTTGAACTTTTGTTGGAAGAACAAGAACATGGAAGAAATCATGAGAAAATGTGGTTTAAGATTCATAATAAATGACATTGTAGTTACACTATATTTTAAATACATCTATATTGTGTTATGTCTTTAAATGACAGTGGACAATTCAAAAAATTGTATATTTCGCTTAAATATATAACTGTACTTTCACTTTTATTTTTAATGTATTTGTTAAAAATCTGTGTTCTTTATAATATCTACTTCAGAGTAAATATTTAATTATGGTGTTTAACAGTAATTAAATTATAAGCATCAAAAGGAATAAGCATGTGTTGTAATTCGGGTAATAAAGAGTAATTATGATTAATTATAAAGAGAACATGGCACTGTTAGGTTTAGCAGAGCAGCTGAAATCTCCTAAACTCATCCCAGGCTACGAAGATGATCAGGGGCCTGGAACATCTGCCCTGTGAGGAAAGGCTGAGAGAACTGGGCCTGTTCAGCCTGAAGAAGAGAAGGCTGAGGGGGAACCTGATCAGTGTGTATAAATACCTCAAGGGAGGGAATGAGAAAGATGGGGCTGGCCTCTTCCCAGTGGTAGCCTCTGATAGGACAAGAGGAAATGGCCACAAACTAAAGCACTAAAAGTTCCACAGGAACTTAAGGAAAAAATTCTTGACAGTGAGGGTGACAGAGCCCTGGAACAGGCTGCCCAGAGATGTTGTGGAGTCTCCTTCTCTGGAGATCTTCAAAACTCAGTTGGACACAATCCTGTGCCACATGCCCTGCATGTGCAGGGGGGTTGGACTAGATGATCTCTCAAGGTCCCTTCCAACCTTAAGGATTCTATGATTCTATGATTCATAGGACTCAATCATGGACTTTGTGAGGATACTTTTATACTGTCTTGTTCACACAAGCTCTTTCTACAGCTGAGTCTCATACCAGGTGGGAACAGGTCCAGTTTGAGGAGAGCTCTCTGAGAGGTGCAGGTAGTAGAACACTAACCCGCCTTGAACATGGGACGGGCTGGGAGGGGGTGCAAAGCATCCAGATGATTTTTAAACAGCAGTGAGATACTGAGCAGGCTGCTGCTATTAAATTATAGGCTGAAGAAGCTTTGCTCTTTAGCCTGCCTCAAAATTTATGAATAGAAGCCCAAGGCTTTGTATCTCCCCTGCGATACCTACACATTGCAGATTAAGTCAATGGAGGCTGATAGAGTAAGTTATAAGACGTCTATGTAATACCAATATTTGCACAGTGCTGGTGTGAGGAAACAGATAAGTTATAATGGTAATATTCTGCCCCAACTATGTAGAGAGCATTCTATTAGCATGGAAGCAATGGGAACTGCAGCACATCCTGACAGCTGGTCAGAAGAGTGGAGAAACTTTCCCTTTTTAATTTTTTTTCAAACTTAAATCTTAAAACAAGTCTTTCAATTCTAGTCCTGCTTTTGCTCAGAACTATGAATTAGCTTAAAAACCCAATAGATGTACATCTCAGGCTCATTGAAAAGCCACTTTAATTAGTTTTGCTAGTCTCCATTTGATGTAAAGTACTATGAAGATCTGTAGGAGCAATGTGAATACCAACTTGATACAAGAAGACATTTAATTTCATTCATACAACATCAGTGATTTTTTTTATTCATATAATACTATGATGCCTTATAAAGGATTATTTTTTCTTTTTTTTTTTTTTTTTTGTATTTCTGTGTAAACTTGATTTTTCAAAAAAAAAAGATGGAAAATTTGATTCTTTTGAAACTTCTTCAATGGCTTCTCAATTGCCTTCTCAGGCAGCCAAGTAAGTCTAGACATTTTAGATTCTGCTAAATACTGTTTTCTTGTGATCTTAGTATCTCAAATTACACTCTCCATGAAGCACAGTCTTTTTTTTTTTTCTTTACTGTAGCTAAATTGTTATTCACATCAGTAAAAAGAGGCCTGCCTGTTTTGTTTGATCTAAGTGGAACACTGACCATGGATTGCATTTTGATGTTTGGAAATACTGGGTAGAATTACCGAGCTGTGCACCAAAAGTGAATATGTCTTTTTCTAGTAAATTGTAGATATTTTACACATATTTTCTCAAAGAAACTCCTCACTGTATGTATCAGTTCTGTGACAAATCCATCATAGGCTTTTGCTTTTTTATAGCAGGGAAGAGACTGAAGTTTCCTGCAGATTTATAAAGAAAGCAGGTTTATATACCGAAATGCCTGTTTCTATTTGGGCTAGATATTCCTGTAGTTACTTAAATTAGTTTTTATGGTCATAATGCTACAAAATCAAAGCTTTTCAGGGCGCAGGGCTTCTCAAAGAGCATAACAGGTCAGTTACATTTTCACTATGGCAGACTAAAAATAAGGCAACTATATTTGGGTGAAGTTTAACAATCATTTTTTGGCATATCTAACTTGAATTACTTCAGTTGTGATTACTTGAGACCCCGTCTCTAGATCCTCATATTCAAGTTCTTCATGGAGAGCTTCATTAAATCACCTGCATTCTAATAGCTACAGTGATCCCTTCCACAGGAAAGGAAAGCATTTTTAGTTCACATTTTTCAATCATAGAGCAATTTAATTATTTACTATAGACTCTTTTTCAAAATCCGTTTGGATTTCTACTGTCAACATTGACAAAATGCCCATAAAAATATTTTGTGCCTCAGTGGGAAACACTACAGGCTGTAGGTGAACAACTTCTTGATATTTGTTCTTACTTCCTGCTAAAAACTTTGAGCAATGGTCTTGGGGCCCAGTGCAGAGGTCAGCAGGAAGATTTTCAGTTGGGACTTGAAAGAAGATAAAGAAATCATTTGGGGAATGTTTATGGAGAGCACTCCCCAGCAAAAGAGAAATCATGAAAGATTGTATTTGGGACAAAGTATCTGGGACAAAGTGCAGCAGAGACTCATGTCACATGTGATGAGAAGTGGTAATTGACCTCTGGGTGCCTAAAATTTATATGAATTATGTAGTACGTCATGAAGGCTTTTGAGACTGAGATAAGGAGCCTGTCTTGGATCTACTAGAGAAATGGGAACCAACTGAGAGATACCACAGGAGATGTAACATGACTAACATAATGAATAAGAACATTCCAGATTGACATGTATGGGAAAAAACTATTTGTTAAAGCAAAAATTAGATATAAGGACTTGGAAGAGAAACTACCGGATACATAGCTGTTTTTAACAGATATGTAGTAGAGAAGAAGAAACCCTAATTGAATTAGGCATGAAGCTGATCTGGAGGCACGGACATATTTTGGAGAACTAGGAGGAGATATCAGAAAGGCAGGCCAAATTTGGGCAGATTCTTGACTTTGAGGGCGACTAGGACAGTGTCTACAAAGAAGAAAGTGTTGACTGTTTCACAGCATTTTAACTCACTTCATTGGACACATAATTAAAAAAATGCTTGATAATGAAAAATTCATATTCTAAGGTTGCTTTAACAGAACAAATCACTTTCACTTACATAGTCTTCCTAATCCAGAAGTACAATCTTGTTTTCTGTGTAATTTTTCATGCAGTGACATTTTTTTAGTTTTGTATTCCATGTGTTGATTCAACGAAAAGCAGTATGGCAATCATTCCAGTCAACCAAGAAAATACAAACCCATCTACAACTTGAAATCTACATGTTCCAGCTTTGGACACACCATTCTCTCCTACTTTTGAGTGAATTGTGTTTTCCAGTATGAATTTCAGTATTTCTGGCTAGGTGACTTACTTATTAAAAGTTCTTATCCCTAGGTATGTGTTTTGTTCAAGAGAAACAAAACTGCTTGTGAGGTCTGTAAGTTCCCTTACAGCTATAAAAAAGGCTGTATATAGGACAGAGACTGCGTGATCATCCTGTTAGCAAGAGCATTTCCTCTAAATCATAGCTGAGATATCTAGCAGTGGTAGTTCACACTGAGTTAATCTCAACAACATTTGCTCTATCACTGATCATGAATCAAATAGATTCAACCCCCAAGACTATTTTTTCAGGAGTTTTTCTAAGATTCAGTCTGTAGGTTTGTGTCTTTGGAGGCAACAGATGCACAAGCATTGAATTATGAGCATGACTTCGTAAGTCTTATTTAACTAGTGAGCTTAAAGGTGATTCAGTGGAGTGCTTCAATAGAGGGATTATTGCCATTAGCTACGATCTGCAAGCTCTGTAGCACATAATTTAGGTTTACCAGGGAATATCTAAACAGTGCAAGTCAGCCTGAACAGTAAGGGATAAAATGCCAAGTTCTTGATAGTTAAAAGTCTTGGAGGTTCATACATGAATAGAGTATATATGGATACCGAACTTATACTCTGTAAATTTGATTTAATAAAGCTGAAACTCTCTGCCTTGCCCTTGGCCTCAAGGTGCTCTCAACATTAAAACCATTCAATAAAATTTGATATGTTGCCAACTGTTGACTACTCAAAGATTAAACTACTTAAGTTTTCAATTACCTATGATATAATGCAACAAAGACACAAGAGTAATGTCCTTAACCCTCCAGCTGAGCAGTCCAATAAAACCCTCTATTTACTCCACAGACAGACATGAACAAAGAGATGGGCTTTCAATTGGGCCCTGAAGGTCAATAAGAGACTTAGTCTACTCATCTAGTTTACTAGTTTAACTATGTCAGTTTGGGGTCTGATTTAAAAAATATACAACCCTTGACATTGATGTACTTCTATTAGTGCGAACATTCTTGATCTGGGTATAACTGATGCAACAAAAGCATAACTCCCTGTCGAATGAATGCTGAGGGGAATGCCTGCACCATATCCTGTTGCAGGCTCCTGAGCTACCTCCAGCTGAGCTGGCTCTGGAAGTTAAAACACTGTACTTGTAGGGTAGTCTCAGCAGTGGTACAGAACCACAGATCTGTACCACTTCTTGTCTTTACGTTAATATCTTTGCACCACGCTGCCCTGTGGCCTATGGACAAATCATTCTGCTCCCTCCGAACGAATTGGCTGGTTTCTACCGTGACGCTGCTTACACAGTGTAGGCTGTGTATTGGTGTACACAGTATCCCACGATTTGATCTCTGTAGGTCTGATCCCTAAATTAGTGGGAATGATTTTCTCTCTTTCTCTCCACTTACTCTGAAAGATGTCTAGATGATTAGTTCAGCTGGGTGAGTTCATGCTGTAAATATACGCATTGAGTTGGGATGAATCCTAATCTTAAAGTCTTCAGCAAAAGAGTAACATAGCAAAATCTTAATTCTAGTATAGCCACATGCACATCACTAGGACTCATTTAAGAAAGGAGACAAACCATAAAGTAAGGTTAATGACAGTGGCAGGATTTCTGCACACAGAAGAGTTGCAGTTCCAGCCACTCTCAGAACAGAGGGGTGCAAATTCCTGAGCTGAACAGTCTGGTGAGAATTTGATGTTCTCCTCTGCAGGCAAAGAGCAACTAAATCACTTGGCCTCAATAATTCTCAGAGAGATTTGCAGCAGTGTATGAGGAAAGAAAATATACCTCAGGTAGTTAAGTCCCAGGTCATGTAATACTCTCGAAGTGAAAAGAGCATGCTAATTTGCACTCTCAAGGGAAGCAGTAAGTAATGAACTGATGCAGGGTGATTCTTCCGACCAGTTTGACTAAAGAAGCGGGTCACTGCATCTGCACCAGCTGGAGCTTCTGAGTGACTTTCAAGAGCATAATATGTTTAACAAGCAGCATGGTAATCTAATCAGTGAATGGAAAAGCATGACTGTAGGCAAAACGTGGGAGAATGGGAAGAACTCAGCAATTAAAAAAGGAAAAGTATGAGCTTCTTTCCTCAAAGCTTCTGAATGTACATTTGTGTTGGGCATTTTCCAAGGATATCAATAATTTGCTTGCTACATTAAAATTGTCAAGAATTATAATATTATATCAACAACAATCTTAGGTAAGATTGTGTCTTACCAGTCACAAACTGCTGCATTGTAAATTGCTGCCCTAATGTGAGTTGAAGAAATGTAGGCAAAAGCATGTGGTCTCAGTTGCACTTAACTCAAATTTGCACACTCTTTACTTTGGTAAATATCCTACAAGTGGCTATTACTAAAGCCATGTTCTGGAACTGAATTTTTAACATTTTCAAAGTCATAACATTTCCTATTCAAGATCTCTGAAGTTGCAAACTGAGATCCAAAGCAGAAGACTCTTCTTTCATGCAGTGGAGAAGCAACTAAATATTCTAATTTTGTTGAACAGTCCTTTCAAGTGGCTTTGATGGAACATTTGAGCACTTGAATGTAGAGATGAAATGCAATGATGGTGTGAAACCAATATCTCTTCTCATCTGGGGTGCTATGAAATATCTAAGGGGTAGCTTGTGCAAAGGCAGTAGGCTTTGTCCATAAGGGCTCTCATTTAGCTTATTTCTGTAATATCTAAGAGAAAGAACAACACAGACAAAAACCTTTCTCATAAATGAAGTTGCATCATTCATCTATGCTGCTGTAGAGTGAAAAATGCCTCCTTCTTCTCAATTTGCATATTTGAAGATAAATTCATTGTTATTTTGTAGCAATTTGTAACAAATCAACAGAACCCCTTTGTTGGGCCAACTACCACTCTTGGTTACACCATCAAAAATTTGGAATTACTGCCTTGAAATCAATGACATTCAGTGAATGGAGTTTGACACATACAAAGTGTATTTCAGCTCATTACCTTTCTGCAGTTACAGGAAGCTTCAGATAGTTTCCCTGTGCTGCACTGTAAATGTCTAGATCATTGTACAGACTGCGAAGGAGCACAGGAGTTGGCATACTAGATCAAATCAGTGGGCTGTGTTAATCTGTTTGTGCCAAGGGTGATGGTATCATTTGTTTTAAAGGAAGGTATAAGAGACTTCAGAGAAGAGATATGGAATAACCTGCCACAAAAACAGAAACACATGAAAATATGGGAAAAGTGTGCATGTAAAAGGAAGGGAGCAATTTAGCAAATGCATGCAAAAAGACATTAACTCTCTTTTGTACGGGTATTTGAAAATGCATCTACACTATATAAAGTACCAACAGTCATCCCTCCATTAAATATTTAGAGTAAATTCTCTATTTATAAAAATGCTGGATACTTCTTTTGCATCCAATGAATATTCATTGGGAAGTTCATTGGTGGGTGCCTATTCAAAACTTAAAGATCAAAAGGGAACTGTGTCAATTTTGTCCTTTTCTGGCTTGACTGCTATTTTTTGATGTAATAAATTGCCAATTTTGGAAGGGTAAAGAACAGAAATGGAAACGAGTATGCCTTTCAGGAGACTTTTGACTGTGCCATTATGAATAGTCTCCAAACAAACAGCTTGTTGCAGGCCATTCACACAGCAGATAGACATCCAATTGTTAGCCATGCAAATAGCCATATCCAATGGTCAGACAGCTGTTAGCTGGCTCTTAGAATGATTGGTAACCGGCCTCTTGCAGAACTTACCCTGCCTACAGGCTGCTGGGTCTCATCTTTTTCTAAAATCTTATTAATAAATAGAACACGTTTTGTGTGATCACTGAGGTCTATCCGCTCCCTTCTCGCCACTTCTGTCAGTAACACAACGTGCACAACAAAGCTCTCTGCTCTACCAAAGGAAATAATAAAAGAAAAAAAAAAGGAACAGAAAGGCATTTTTACAGGTTATGCTTATAGATCAGAGTTTCATTCCCACAGGAGTGTCATAGGTAAAATTAAAGCTTATTTTGTGCAAAGACTGTACCACCTCTGTGCTCCTCAGTGCCAGTATGTTATGCTCACACGGCCTCACATGCTGCTTATAAGCTCATACACACTTTTTTTTTATTCATAAAGCCATATTTTGAAAATGCATATGCCAGGAGCACAGAGTAATTTCCAAAATTTAGCATTCCAACAAGGAACACAGTGAGATGATATGCTCATTTTCATTGACTTTTATGTCTCAGTCAATCATGCATTACATGTTGCAGCAAGAATTTGTCTAGTGCAAAATAAATAGGAACACTGGAGAGAAATTTTTTAAAATCCTTCAATTTGAAAGTTGAAAATACTTAATTTACTCCTACACTTTTGCCAGTAATGCCCAGATGCCAATAATGCATCATGTTCCTGGAAGTGCCCAGGACTGCCAAATCCTGTAGGATCCCCTTGGTTGGACTGTTCACTGTATCTGCTTCCAGCTGTGGCAAAATCCAGGCAAATTGACTGGCCCCTGATGATACTTCAGAGACTCACATGTCTCACATCGTGCTGCTTCCTCAGCACTCTCAGTTCTGGAGCAGAAATCCATGTTTTCCTGCATAACCTCTGCATGGAGCCCATGCAGCTTCAGCAGAGCTTTGACTCTGTCCTCAATCTTGCCTGTAATGAGGTTCCTGAAAGCCACAGCACTTACTAGGAACCACAGCTCAAAGGTTAGTGGTGATAGTGGCGTGCTAAATTTGATTTCCTCTTCTTCCTAAAACCATTTGAGCCTTTGATTTCTGCTACCCGAGTACTTGAACTGCGAGATTTTAGACTGCGATGGAGCCGTTCTGTGTATCTTTTAAAATTGCTGATTGATACGGAATAATGGGCAGCAGAAGGTTTGAGTATAATTAAATAACCTTCCGAATTAGGTACTCAGCTGAGGAGAGAGAAACCTCTCTCAGTCCTGGGAATATTTATTAAAGATGTTTTATGGATTCAGAATTACCTGCAAGAGGATGTGGTTTGGATCTTCCCCAGCACAGTGCACGTTCTAGCTGCAAGGTGATACTACCTCTTTATATCTGCTTTCTCTCTTCTCTTTCTGTCTCAGTGAATTTTTAGTTATGTCCAACAAATAGGAACAACATCAGCAGGAGAAACAGGAAATTAGGAGAGCGAATACATTACGTTTGCTCACAAGGATGGCATTCACTGGAGGAAGAGGCTTTCATTCTGGAAGGGAGGCCACTGAACACAGGTTCTTGTCCCCAGATGAACAGGATAACCAGGCACACTCTTAGTCTCCTAAGTCTCCCCATGGAGTGTAAATAGAATTGAAATACCAAAGTGGATGGACTGCAGTGGGCAGAAAAAATTGGGTACTGCAGCACATGGCCACATGATACCTAAGACTTTTTCCTCACTGACAGTAATTGAGAGGTCCTTGCTAACATTATGCCTTATCCTCAATCAGAGTGCGTTTATGGAGCAAGGGTTTTTCCCTCTCACCAAGTATATGGAATTAAGTCCAAGTACTAATGTTTTATTTTCCATAACTTGTCAAAATTTTGCAAATGGCTCCTCAATTCAAATTACCTAAACATATTCAATAATCAAAGACTACCAGTTGACATTTTCCAGACCTTCCAAATTTCTTAATTGTGTATCTTTTATTAAACATCTCAAACCCTACTTTAATACTGTTTATCTGATTTTCCTATTGTCTTGAGTTCACTAGGTGAAAGTTGCATGAAATAATTTAATGGGAGCTTCAATCTCATTGCTTTTACCCATTATTATTTATATATCCAGGGTCCAGGTATCTCTGGAGGTTAACAGGCAGTCTAAAAATAAGGCCTCGGCCCAATTAACCAAAACACACCAAAAAAAAAAAAAAAAAAAAAAAAAAAAAANAAAAAAAAAAAAAAAAAAAAAAAAAAAAAAAAAAAAAAAAAAAAAAAAAAAAAAAAAAAAAAAAAAAAAAAAAAAAAAACCAGAAACCATTATAAAAACCAAACCAAAATAAAAAAAAACATTGAGTGTTTGAGAAAGGGATGAGAAGACAAGAGTTATTGCAAGACTGAAAGGTCACAGAGATTACTATGACAGGTAAATCCTACCCATTTACTCCAGACTGAAGCAGAAATATCCAAACAAAGCGGAAGGGCACTGGGTGCCTAACTGGGTGCTGGAGACTTTGAGGAGAGATCTGGAAAAGAGGAGGACCGTTGTGCAGGGATAGGCAGCATGAAGCAAACAGGAGCAAGTGTCCCTCAAGGAACAAGAGCGATGGAAGCAGAATCTGTTGGCCTGCTGGAGGAAAACAGGCTCAGTTACAGGAGGGTAGAGACGATGCTTTGTTGGGAAAGAGCGGATGAGGAGCCCTTTGCTAACACCCCTTGCTGTGCTTGGAGCTGCACGTTACAGAAGATTTTCCTCTCTTCAGGAGTGATAGTTCACTCCTAGTCACCATGGTTCGGGCAGCTACTTATGCCAAGCTACAGCTCTGTCGTAGTCTAACAACAGACTGTTCCAATGCTAGAAACTATCTGACAGCCAAGGTGAAATCTAGACCACAGCTTAGAGTGGTAGTCTCCATTGCAGAGACTATACATAACAACCAAAACTGCTGTGCACAGCTTGTTGCTTTTCAGCTTGATTTCATTACAGGTTGCATGAAAAGGCTTTTCTTCTCCTGACCAAAGATGCTAGGATTCAGTGATGCTTTCCCAAATAAGCAGACATGCTGAATTTTGGAGTTGCAGCTAGTCCAAATTTTGCATCACATTTAATGTGCAAACTCTCTTTTTATGCTAACGGTGTCTGTGATGACATTAGGTATTTACATAATTCTGTGCTATTTCAAACTTATTAGACCAATGATAGAGGTTGTCAAAAGGCCCCAGCTCAATTATCTAAAACACAGTAACTGTCAAAACTTTAGCTAGTGAAAGTTAGAATATTTGTTAATTTTACTGAATATGCTCTGATTTATAACAGCTGAAAATGTGACTTTTCTTTAGCTTAACTAGAATATGGCATTTTAATCACTTACGTGTGCTCTTTTATAATGCTCTCTTGGTTCTGACCTGAGTAGGTTAACTGAAGCATCGATACTAAAACTGAAGTCCAATTACCACAACAGCCACCTTGAAAGTTTAGGTTAAAGAGAGAGCTAAGGTTACATCTTTCCCACAATGTCAAAACATGTAACTATCCTTGGCTATGCACCTATATTGTTCATCTCCTTGATACTGTTCCTTCATATTCAGCAGTGCCATAATATTTGTTTCGACAAAACTAGCTATGGAAAACCAGAAAGCTGTTCTTGATTTTGCCTGTCTGATTTCAATGTTCACATTGGTTAGCAAGATGCAACTCCTCAGTAAACTGCATTTAAGGATGGAGGTGTGGGATGATCTTTAATGGCACCACTTCAATAGTCCTGCATCCAGCAGCGGATGCTGCTCACTGCTTTCCATCTAGCTTCCTGGATACAAGGAAAAGCAAGTTATCCATCTCCTTTAAGCCTCCCTCTTTTTTCTTTTTTTTTTAAGTAGAACCATTAGTTTTTATTGATGGGACTAATGCTTTGCATTTAGCCCAAATTACAATAGGAAAGGAGATGCTTAAGGGTAACTGGGTGATGAAAGGACTACATTAGTGTACAAGTCCGAAGGCTGCTGTTTCCTATTTGTAATGCTGAATCCACATGCAAGTCATATTTAAGCTATAAACGGTGGCGCCTAGGGAGTATACACTCAGATTGCCTTGGGAAACTAAATACTTTTATCAAATCACCAGATGGACTTGTATTCCAAAAACATTTTCTTAAACAACATTGTTTTCCCTATATCCACCTTCAGATAACTTAAGGGAGATTCCAGCAAACAAGACATCTTATTTGCACATTGCCCTTTGGTAGTTTTACTTAGCCATTTCAGCACACACTGTGGAAAATCTTGCCTTTTTTCATCATCATAAATACTGTGCAGTTCTACTACCTTCACCTTTATCTATTACTTAACAGTTAGGCTATATCATCCATTTTCTCTCATCACTATTTCCATTTGGGTGTGTTTAGTCATTTGGTGACTATGGAGCTTCCAGAAGAACAGGGGTGGTGGCTTGGAGAAAATTTCAGGAAAGAGAGACAAGAGAGGAGGAACGGAGGAAACACATCCATAGGCCATGACTTTCATCATGGTGACAGAGAGGGAGATTTGTGATTATCAGGTGTCCCAGTGGGGTGACGTGAAATAATACTCCTTGTAGCAGGAGTAGGAGCACTGATAAACTTGAAGACATTAGTGAATGCACTTCCAATCAGTAGCTGTTGAACAGAGTTCTGTTAACTCAGGTGTTGCTAGTCACAAATTAAGAGAGAAGATAGGGTTTTCTGACACCAGATAGGAAGAATAATAAGGATACATGAGTTTAATTATCTCTGTGTCTGTACATAAACACAAGGAATATGTCAAATGATCCAGAGGAATGATACAGCGTCTGACAATGATTAGAGATTTGGAGGCACGATGCCAATTTTGATGGGTGGGTTTTCAAGTGGAGTGTCAGTTCAGCTACAAGAAAATCATCAGGAAAATGAGATGTTCTCAGTGTCATATCTTGAAACAAGCTCACAATTACAGTCAGACAATACACGTGGCAAATTGCACATAAAGCTGAGTTATATCATCAACCAAAACTCTAAAAATTGGGGGCATATGCAGACCAAGAGAATATTCTATATATTCCCAGATAAATGTCTCAGGTACCACTCATGTACTGCTTTTGTGTCTGTGTATCAAAGTACCCAGAGCGACACGGTCAGAGCCATAGCCAAAGCAATTTAAATATCAGGATAGTGAGAGATAACAAATATGACCAAAGCGGAACTGAAAAGTACGTACACGGTCTGAGCCACTGTAAGCTCAGACCTGTAAGTTTCCACGAGAATGAAAAACTTGAAGAATAATAAATAACTAAGGTCAATATTTGGTAGGGATGAAGGGGAAATGATAAGTGCAATCCAACAGAAGGTCAGTTAAAGTTTACAGATGAGGAAAGGAAGTTTTCTTCCCAGAGGGACCCAGAAGAAAATACTCAGCTTTTACAAATTTATAAGGAGGGATTTTTTTTTCTAAATGAAGAAAGGATAAGAATCAGTGATAATTTTTCCAATATTAGCTGTTAAACTTCTTTCCATTGATATGCCATTAATAAGAAAAAATAACTGAAAGTGCCATAAATATTAAATTATTCCTTAAAGATAATAAAGGAAATATACACTGGGATGAATTAAGGTGGCATTTTCAAAACTTCTCAGCATTATCCTAACTTTGCTAGCATTAAAGCCAATGGTAAAACTAACACTGACTTTGGCCTAAGTGGGGTTAGTCAGTGCTGAACGCTTTAGAAATTGTCCTCCTTAGAGGATAAGTGAACCATCAACCACAATTGCTTGGTGAAGAGTAATTCTTGCCAGACAAGTTGTTTATTTGTTTTATTTTTCTGTTCTTTATGGGAAAGTATTACAAAATTAGTAGATGAGAACGCTGGGGGAGGACGTATGTTGCAGCAAAATGGTCAATACTGTTTCTCATGCAATCTTACCGTTAACTCAATTTAGAGAGAATAACAGTGTTGCAATGGCTGAGATGCAGTTGAGCGTCTGGGACCAAGCAAAAGAGGAGTCAGTCCTGACAGAAAGGAAGGATAGAGAGGAAGGTGGTTTGGCCTAAAGAGAATGGTGATACTTCTGAAGCTAGTTAACGTTCATGACATTCACTCACATAGAGATGTGGCACTCCAAGACTGGATCTATCTTGATGTGCATCTGTCTGTCTTGATGTCAGGGTTTTAAACAGCAGTGACTGTGCTGTTAACACTTACCAAGAAATAGAGAGGGGCATTACTACCAGGCAAGAAGCATTTTGTGTTGGAGCTCAAAACACAAGCAAAACATGTGATATTTATGAGGAGGAAGTGATTTTACCATACAGTAAGATAAGAATACTCAATCCAAATATTTGCTATGAGAATCATCCTCAGTACAATGCTTAAACGTAAGAGCTTTGAAGGCAGTCGGGCTGCAACAAAGAAAGGAACTGAGTATGGGCAGAAATAACAAGTGATCACGTGACTGTGAAATTTCTAGTACCACATTGTCAAAAAGATGTCTGCGGTATAATATACAAATAAAATGAATGACAAGCCAAGCAGAGCCTTGTAGGCTAGATTTTATAGAGTAGAAATTTAAATATGATAAGATAACAATTTCATATCTTTTATTCTGACAGGCCCTCATATGGAAATACAGCACAGAAATGATCCTGAAGGTGTGATTTAGCAATGCATTTTGGTTGATATTTTCATCTTGTTCTTTGTTTCATGAACTAGACAGAGATGCTATCTCAATTAAAAAATCACATTTCTTTGGAATTCAAGAAATAGTGAAAGCTTTCCAAAGAATATCATGCTCATGATCCTTCACTAAAAATGTAAGAAGTAGACAGTCAAATCAAGAATGAGCAGATATATTCTTTTCCTCATGTGCAAATTAGATAGCGAATTCTAAAGGACTCCAGTTCACAGCTTGAGCTTGAGAAATTTCAAATATTCCAGAATTCTTCCTGAGTGCTCCCTTGTTTTTGCATGGTGACACAGGAGGAACATGGAGAAAAAGGCAGAAGAACGCCATGTGGCAATAGCAGCAATAAAAATTATCCCAAGATTTTACTGGAATACAAGCATTTTCCAACATTTGATGGAGTGAGGGCTTTTAGGTGTGAGCACTTGCTTCCACCCATCGAGACAATAAGCTCAGAAGGTGTAAGAATCGTCTTAGATTATAAGGTGTGCTCAAGCACAGGTTTCTCTTCATGGTCGTTTAAGGCAGTTGTGTCTATACCTCTTCGTTTCTCCATCTGGCAAGCCAGTTTTCTTGCTCCAGACCTGAGCCAAAGTGTGAGACAATTTGCAGGGGCGGTGTAAAGGGCTGGGGAATTTAGGCTTGAACGCTAGCTTGAACCATAAACTAACACGATGGTATAGACTTTCCTATAAAGACCAGTATTGTGGATGACATCAGCCCAGTAAGTAGCAGAGAATGCTGAGCCAAATGATCTCATAGAGGTCTGCACCTTGACACCACAGACACTTAAAAATAATTACCAGAATGATACAGGACACACACAAAAAAGTAGCTTTTTTTTTTTCTGTAGAGAACATGGCTTAGCCAAGACAGGGATGGCTCAATAACTTCCAAAGGCAGGAATGTTAGTCAAGTTTCATTTCCCCCATCCTGTCACCAACCACTAATTAAGAGTATTGCATGTTCTCGTGATTTTTATCATGGTCATGATATTTGATACTGCTCTGTAAAGCCCCTGTTTTGGAGCCATGGGATTACATCAGACAGAAAATTTCCAGACTTTAAGATTATGGAGAAAAGCTTAAAAAAAAAAAAAAAAGCCCTATAAAATAAACAACAAATAGAAACTCTCCAAGCTTTTATTTTTTTTAAGTGTCATTATTTCTGTGGCCTGACATGACTTGAACGTCTGAGGTTAGCAATATGAAGTTAATGTTGTGTTTAAACAAACAAAACAAAACAAAACTGTGTCCCCTAAGGAACCAAAATAAATTGCTCTAACTTTTGGTAACCACCAACTGAGCTTTGATCTGAAGCAGGGATCTGTATTCAACTCCAGTCATTTCTCTTACCTTTCCTCCCTCCCCAAAATATTTCTGATCATCTCTTCTATTAAGATTATTGACTTCTTGAAACAGCCTTCAGAACAGTTCAATCTTCTTGATGTCATACAGTATCTTCCGTGTAAAGAAAAAGAAATGTTCAGTAAAGAAGAACAGTTAAAGAGGTTACTTTGAAATATTTTATGGTGAGAAATATTTAAAACTTTCCTTGTTGGCTAGGAATGTGCATTTTCTAGGCCAAGATCCATTCTGGATTATGTAGTTAAACTCTCACTAGTATACAAGACACAAAGACTTTCCTTTTGCTTTGCTATGGGCCGTCATGCTGTTTTCTGAACTGACTGTCGTTTTGTTTTGGTAGACAATTACTTTTAGTGATTCACCTTCTTAATGAGAGCAGAAGGGAAACAGCAAAGAAAACATTTCTCTAAAATGTTTTCAGAAAGGCCCACTGGAATTTTAAATGGGTCTTATTTGGTGTACTTTGCATAATTTGTTACACTAAATATGAAACAGATTTCGACTGCAGCTGCAGCGCATGTGTTATTCCGAACAGCTCGGGTCTCACAGAACACAACTGCTGGGTAATTCTGACTTTGTTAAAATTGTAATCTCTGAGCAGAACGCTGAGTAGAAACACCATCCAAAAAATAAAATAAGCAGTCATGAGCAGATATCACACATTTACTCACCCTCACCTTTGTTTTTGGCAAAATACATCATTACTTCATGCTCTGTGCACAGGGGGAGAGAGCAGCTAGTATTTTATCAATCTGCCTGATCAGCATTATTGTTATCACATGGAGACATGTGCAGGGAGAGAAACATATGCCGTGTCTGCCGAGGGATTTCCCCAGCTAGATCCGTCAGGGAGCAGCCACCAGCGCTGCTGCCTCATTGCAAACCTCTTGTGCAGCCCATTAAGGCTGTGGAAACTTCAGTGTGAGCTGGGGAAATGCCTCTGGACAGGTGGTGCTCTCCTTTGGTGCAGACGGTGCCTTGCAGGAGATCTGTTCTGTCTCCGCCAGTACGTTTTGAATTGACAACTCCTGCAACAAAAACAACTGGATCCTGCAGTGCTGTGTTGGTGGCAGCTCCTGGACACTGTGTCTGCCTTCTGAAATGGAGAGAGATGCTTGGTGTCTGCAGCATCCTCCCGGGATAGCGGTCACAGCTGCTGGATCTGCACAAGGCTGTTCCAGCCCCTCGACATTAACAGCTGAATCCCCAGCCAGCAAAGCCGTAATTGCAGGTGTGCTGCAGAACCGAAAGCATTCTCTGTTTGAGAATACATCATGGATACCTACAATTAATAAAAATAGCAATAATAACAATAAGAAGAAATAGAAGATTTATAACTTACCTTTTAGAAATGGGGAATTGGTTTTATATCTTTGCATCTTGCTGGCAGAATTTGTCATGTAGTCGTGGATCAAGATGAGTCCTCTGTGCTATTGCAATGCAAGCATCAGAGAAGGGCTGGGCCCAGGGTCCTCCTCACTGCTAAGACTCTCTTGATATTTTATGTTATAAAATCCCGGCTTTAGCTGGTTGTGATTTGATTTTATGTGAGCATCCAAGAGAGATTTACCCTGTGATGTTCTCTATGATCCTTTCTGATGCACTAGGGGCAACAGTGATCCTGAGCACAGGTAGTACGTGGGAAGCAAGGTCATTTTTCATTTTTTCAGCACTCACTTTCCTCTTCCTTCATGGAGAAGTTAAAGAAGGAAGCACTTGAAGCTATACAGTGGACAAGAGCAATATTAAGGAAGAGCAGAGTGGGAAAGCCCAGAAGAAGTTATTATGTTCAGGTGGACACAGGAATATGAGATGAGCTAAGAGACTATAGAGGTATAAGAGGCCAGTTCTGTCTTTAATATACAAGACATATATTTATGTATATGTATATATAATATATATAGTTCTTATATTTAGGCTCAAGAAATGTCTCAAGAAATGATACATTATAGATACAAGTCTAAAAATGGTTGACTTAAATGTCCAACATCATTTTACAAATACTGAAATATGCTGCTCTGAAGAGGCTTCTGTAAGGTCTGCTCTTTGGTCTACTGCTGTGACGCAACTTGGGATGTAACCGTATTTGAACCTAGGATCTTCCACAGGTGAAACATGGCCCTCACCTGACTGGACACTGGGGCTGGCAGGTAAGAAGCTGCCCCACTAACTTCTCCTATGGCTGAGCCCACAGGAACGAACATGCAGCTGGAGATGTAAATCTAAGAGGAACCTCTATTGTGGGGCATCACTAGGCCTTTCTCCTTGGTGTTTGAGGACAGGTAGGTGCTCCACCCTTTGAGAAATGTTTACCTAGGGCTTAATCTTACACTAAAGGAATTCACTAATAAAACTTTTGAGAAAAATAACCTTTAATTTCCAAGCTTAACCATTCATTACTTGCAACAGCTTCAAGTCTTCTCCTCATGGAAGTTTTTCACCTTTTATTCTTCCTTTATCTTAAAATCATTGCAAGTAGTTTTAGTCTTCTTGATGGAAAGTGAACTAACTGTTGTCAGGCAGGAGCAGCTGGCACACAACTTGGATTATTTTGGACATTAATTGGACATTAAAATGTAGGTTCTTAGAAAAGGCTGACATTGAATGTTTAAGGTCTCCAGAAAAAAAAAAGGAAAATATTTCCAGGCCTAGGAAGGAGAGACAGGATGATACTGCAAGAAAAGGGATACAGCAAGAAGAAGCAACCAAGTCCATCTCAGTTGGGCTGCTTAGTCATTGTGGTACAAACACCTTCTATCCAACGTGTTCCTTTTAAAGGCAGTATTCACTGAACACAGGGTTATGTCTGATGAGCACCCATGACAACTTAGCTTAAAGAAATATAATGAGCTGAACTCATTATCCCTGACTTGGTAGCTATCTAAAACTAGGTAGATGATTAAATTCACTTTTGTTCCCTGTCAAGTTAGTTAAAAGAAGCAGGCAACTCCAGAAGTGATTCCTTCCTTTCTAAAAGAGCATCCATAACCTCCTGGAAATGGTTATCTCTTCCCAGCGTTTATGGAGGATAGCCAGGCAGCTGCCTCAGTGGAAGAACCTAACTTGTAGATGATAAGTCCCAATTTCAAATAACTCTTGGTTACTAATGAACATTAGGTCCGTGACATGGAGGAATAAGGACCAGGTTTTCTGTTGGTAGAAATAGACATTTTTATCGAAGTCAGCGGCTCGTAGTCTGACTTTGGCTCTTACTTCAAAATCACTATTTGTCTTCCAATTTTATAACCAGACATGAGGTATGAGAATCAAGAAGAATGTAACTGTTAGGGAGTTTGGATCTCTTCAGTTATAATGGTATAAGTCAGGAGCAACTCTTCTTGAAGTCAAAGGAAATGCACGTATAAAACCTTATGGAAATCAAAGAGGAATTATGAAGTGGGATCTGATCCAAAGCTCTCTTGAAAACCATGTGATTTTTTTATTTCTGAGTCCACTTAGCATTGGATTAGGCTCCTACCTTCTTGGATAACAACAGCGGCTGGACTTCTGAATGTGGCCAACATTTCTGCAGTAGTCAGCCATATTCTGCTCCACTGCATCTAGGAGGATATTGAAAGTAATGCTCTGATGAGAGTTTTGTACAAAACATGGTGGGTTTTTTTTGTACAAAACACGTTTTTTTTGCACAATGTATAAATGCGTGGTTCTCATGGACATGTTCTGTCTCTTACCATGCAAGCTGGGGGACTTAGCTGTGTGTCAGAGCAGCAGAGCCTGTGACAGCTCATTTCTTCTCTTGAGTTGCCTTTCCAAATTGGAGAGCAAAGACTTATACCTTAACTGTGCTTTTAAGATCTGAGTATCATTCATCTCTACAGACTTTAACCCTTTATAGGGGTTAGAAGTTACAAGTGGCCTTATGAATAAATGTTCTGCATTTGTCTTTTTTTAATATATATATTTGGGATAAATCTCCCCATTCTGTAGCAAAATTGTCATTATGTTATAGTTTTATTTATATGATAAAGCTGAAAGCTTTACTAATTAATTAAACATAGCCATTTTTAAAAATAAATGCTAATCTGGTTTGATCTCAATTAACAGGTTAAATACGCAATAATGTGTCAATTTTGCAACAGTTACAGGAATTAATACAACATATTTTTCTCTTAAGGCATGAAAAATATCAAATGAAAAGGACTAGATATGTCAATAGTTTAATATTGCTTCAATGTTAAGTTTAAATATAAAAGAATGTCTGAGGCTGTTCAGGATGTGCCAGCAGGTCAAAGTACTTTCCAGTTTCTCTAACTACTTCTTAATAAAGTGGAACTGTTTGAGGATTTGACAAGTCTCATGGGTCAGGAAACACATATTAAACAGCCTTAGAGCATTTTTCAGTATTGAACCAATATTATACGATGTAGAAAGAGGTCCTCCATTCTATTCTTTGTCATGAAGAGTTTTCTTCCAATTTTTTTTTTTTGAGAATGAGTGTGGAATACCTTTATAGTTTAAATATAAATTCTGCTCAGTTCCAAACTGAGGAAAGAAAGAAAGAAAGAAAGAAAGAAAGAAAGAAAGAAAGAAAGAAAGAAAGAAAGAAAGAAAGAAAGAAAGAAAGAAAGAAAGAAAGAAAGAA